>JAJEJO010000215.1:1140729-1212517 GCA_020662805.1 Glaucomys volans
TCCAAAAAGAAAGAAAGAAAGAAAGAAAGAAAGAAAGAAAGAAAGAAAGAAAGAGAGAAAGAGAGAAAGAGAGAAAGAAAGAAAGAAAGAAAGAAAGAAAGAAAGAAAGAAAGAAAGAAAGAAAGAAAGGCAAATGAGGGATACCATTGCTTTCAGAGAACTTAATTTGAATTTCAAATTTAGACTGAAATAGCAGTTATTCAGCATGTTCCATGTGACCAGCAGTGGGCTGAATGTTCTTAAGGTGAGGTGTTCAGCTAATAAAATTTAGTAATATTTATTGATCCATGCCTCTACAGTAAAATTAGGAATAGAATTTTTTTCATCTTTAAGTTTTGATCTCCCATTATATTTTCTTAAATTTCGTCTATCTGTCTCTGCTGCTTAAGCTAAATTAATAAGTGGGGAAAAGAAGTTAAACATTAAATTGATAAACTTAGACCAGTGATTTTTTTTTTTTTTTTTTTTTTGGTGGTGCTGGGGATTGACCCAGGGCCTTGTGCATACTAGGCAAGAGCTCTTCCACTGAGCTGCATCCCCAGCCCAGAGCAATGATTTTGAAACCTGTATACACATAATGTAGTCATAGTTTCTTCTAGTGGAAGAGTTCTTAGTTCACATGATATAGTTAAATACGTTGTGATAATAGTTACGTTGACCTGGTCCTTTGGGAATTTAGGCATATTAATCCTAATCCAGGTGGGTGCCCCTTTTGCTCAGATAGCCTTCACAGTAGGCCAAGGTTGCCAGCTTGTAGGGCAGAATTTAATGCTGCTTTATCCTAACCATGCTTATCCCAGGACATCCTTTGCTGTATTTAAACCAGAGTTCACATTCTTATGTAACTACTGCATCTACTCTCTTGAACAGGGATACTTTAGGCTTTGCTTCATTCTCTGTATCCCAGTAGAGTAGGAAGTGATGGGTTTTAAGAAATTGGAAAAGATTATTCAAGATCAACATTGCTTCTGGGCTTTGGAAAACTCTAGGTTTTTTTTGTTTGTTTGTTTGTTTGTGTATTTTTGTTTTTATCTTCCAGGGGAGCAGCAATGAGCTGAGAAAGGAAACCAAACCCCAGGGAGTCTCATAGCTTGCCTAGGCTGCTGTTACTGGAAAAGAGGAAGGGAAGGGCCTCTAAGTAGCTCCTGAGGCCTCAGAAGACAGAGAGTTCAGGTGTTATGGAAATAGAACACATGGAGCTTCCTAGAAGAGAAACAGAAGCGGAGTGGGTCTCTTAGAATATTGTTGCACAGCAAAAACAAACTTAGGAGTTTAGTTTTTCGGTAAATTTAAAGTTGCTCAGAGACCTGTGATGTTTCTCTCTTTCCTGATTCTTTTTTTTTGGAACCTGGGATTGACCTCAGGGACACTCGGCCACTGAGCCACATCCCCAGCCCTATTTTGTATTTTATTTAGAGACAGGGTCTCACTGAGTTGCGTAGGGCCTCACTGAGTTGCTGAGGCTGGCTTTGAACTTGCGATCCTCCTGCCTCAGCCTCCCAAGTCACTGGGATTACAGGCATGCACCACTGCCCCCGGTCTGATTCTTTATCTTAAATTGTTGGAAGAGTAAGTACAGTTAGAGGAAAACACTGTGGAGACCAAATACTGTTCTTGTAGTTGTGGTGGTTTAGTTTTGCACTTTAAAGGTAAACTTGGCCTGTGCATTCTTGACTATGAAAAGCAGAAGTTGTCAATAAATGCTGAGTTTACAAACCATTTCTAGGTTGCCTTCCCCCATGGCATGATCCCTGCAAAAAAAGCTTCAGTCTGTTGTCAGCTGTGTAATCCCTTAATACTCTGATATCTTGGTAAAGAAAGTCAGATTGGATTGTGCACCTTTCCCTTTTACTTTTGAACTAATTGTTGTTTTCTTGCATTTAAGGGAAATGGTAAACTCTTCCTTTGATGTTTAACAGTAGGCTCCAGTTGTGCATTACAACCCTTGATGCCTGTCTGCAGCTCACGTGAAGATCAACTTTGGCAAGTTAGATTTTGATAGTTAGGTTTCGATCTGCAACTACAGAACAGAATGGTAATTTATGTCATTCAACAAGCGTTTAGTGGGTATTTGTCTGGCCTTTTATAGGAATTATTTTCAAATCTCATAAATCCAATGAAACCTTATGAATAGGATCTTATTTTAGAGGTAAGAAAACTAAGGTAGGGAAAGTGATCAGAAAACCTGCTCAAGGTCATGGTGCTGTCAGCGATTGGGGATTTGATCTGGGTTTTTGACTGACCTTGAAGCTTTTCCTGTATTGGGGCCGCCTTTTAAGAGGAGATAATGGAGCAAAGACATTGAGGAGTTGTGATCAAGGAAAAAAAAGTTAACCATGAGTCCCTCCTTTATTCATTTACTCAGTAGATATTTATTGAGCGTCTGTTTTGTACTAGATACTCTGCAAGGTGCAGATGATTCAGTGGTGGACAGGACATAACCAATTCCTCACCAGTCTCAGGTGGAAATCAGGGATGCAAGAGAGAGTATATGATGCGTGTTCCCCCAAAGGTCACGAGGTCTTGGTTGGGAGAACTTATATGCAGTTTAATTTGTAGAAAGTTTTGGCACCTCAACAAATGTTGCTTAGTTTCTTTATTCTTTTACATCAGTTGATACAAATGAAGAGAGAGGTGGCTTCACTAGGATACCTGACCATTGTCCATCTTGCTTAGGGCATGCAGAAGTGGAGGTTGGAGTGAGTTTTAAACAGAAGTTAGCGAAGAGACATTTTGGACAGGTTTCTGGCAAGGACTGCATCTAATTCAGCCTTGGATTCCCCATTTTATGTAGGAAGTAACAGCGTTGTGCCTGGTTCATTGCAAGTACCACTAACTGGTTTATTGGCTCAGTGATGGCAAATAAAATAAGGAAGCAAGGGGAAAGAAACTCATGGGTAGGGGTATGTTCAGTGGCATCAAGGAAGTGTGTGAGGATGGCAGTAAAATAAAACAACGATTAAGAAAGAATGCAGGACACGTGGCAGGCTTCATTGGCTTGTACACAGTTTCCATAACCAGGGGAGGAGCAGGGGTCAGGTGACTCCAAAGTGGTGTTGGGTTTTGATGCTATGGAAGAGCTGACAGTCTTCCTGTGATCTTCTGATTCGGCTCTTCTGACCTCGGTCCACAGAGGAGCCTCTATGCCCCTTCCCCACCATTGTCTTTATTTCATTTTTGGAGACCTGGAAGTGTAGTATTTGGTTCCTTAACAAATCAAGTGACTTAAATGCCTGTTTTCTGGGACAATCCTAGCTTTGCCTGCTGTTCTGGTATCATTTTTGATAATGCCCCTCTCAGTATCAAAAGTGCCCTGGTTTAGGAGATAAATTAAGTGGCTATCCTACTAACAAAGGAATTTCGTAGCATTCTGTACCTTTAAAACAAATCTTGATAGCCTTCAGACTGCTCGGATGAATTAACGTGGATCAGTAAAATGACACATCAAACGTAGTGTCTGATGTCTTACACTAAGTAGCTGAAGGAAGATGAGCACTAGCTGAAAAGAGATGTAGGGAAAAGCCGTTGCTTTCAACAAAATGAACTTTAATTACAGGTGGTTGCTGGTGCAGTCACATGAGAAGGGCACTTAGAGGTTATCAGATGATGGGTAGCATTCAGAGAATCGCGCTCCCTGGAGAAGGTCTTGTCACTAGTTTTGATGTAGTTTCAGGGTTTCCATTGCACTGGTGATTTACATCAGATGCCTTTTGGCTTATGTTCTCTGGGTGAAGTAAACGAAATAATTTCTTAGAACAAAAATTTTGTCAGGTTTAAATTTTTAGAAGTGACCAGAGGGAAAACTGTCCATTTCAGATTTTCCCCTTTAAATCTTCTGTTAAATTATATCTTTTGGTGAAAATAGTGGCAGTGTTTTAATGGAAGGAGATAGGCACCTGTAGGATACAAGGGCCTTAATAGAGTGTATGTTGGAGTTTTCTCATAGTAAATGGGGTTCAGTTGCCTTTATAGTTCATAAACCTGGATTTGACAAGAAAAACTGGTGTTTTTGCATACAAATGGGTGTAAAAGCTTCCTGTGTTCAAGGAATGCTTGACAGTAATTGCACTATGAGACTTGAGAGCAGTGTTAAAAACACATTTCTGATCATTCTTTTACACATTAACGTTTTATGAGATAGTGAAGCATTTACCTCAAGGTCCATCATTACTGGTTCCCTGCTGGGTTATCTTTCAAAGGAGGGAGATTTTTTTTCAGTGTAGAGGGGCTGTTTCTAAATACTTCTGGAATTCTGCTCACCTTGAGATTAACTTCTGGCTCTGTCGCTGGCTATCCATGAATGAGTGCTTTCTCTGAGTCTGAATTTTTTAAAACGCCTAGATGTCTCCAATTTACTTTATTAATGCTTATTCATTCCTGCATCTGGGTGAGCACTAAGTGTGTAATATAAAGGGTATGTTCTCCCATGCCTGGGAATCAAGAGCAGATCCTTGGGATGGAGAGGCATGTGATTGCTGAAAGAGGGAGACTCATAATAGTTAACAGTCAGCATCAGGCATGGAATGGATGCTGACTTCACGATGCAGATGGTCATCATGGTGCTCCTCCGCTGAGTAGCAGCCTGTATTGCCAGAATAATCTGTTTTACCTATGTTGGCTTGCAAGGAAATGCATTGGTCTGATTAAATGAAATGCTCCCTCCTCTGAGATAAGGAGGAAAAGAAATCAGCTTCATATGAGCCTAGCCCTTTTGCCTTGATTCCTGTCCCAAAGGTTCTCCTTTCCTCTGGGGTCCTTGCTAATCATTGCTACCAGTACAGTGATAGCTCTTTGGGGACTTAGTGTTATTTCCCATTTTCCATTCCACTGTCTTTTGGAAACATGACCTTAATTCCCTACAGAACACAGAGGTTGAGTTCATGACTTTCAACAAAACTCTGAGAGCCCCATAAAATTGACTACTGGATATTGCAAACCTGGACACACCCTTAGTGGGGCCCTATGAGGCTGCCTGTCTGGGTAGATCATCTAACCCCCTCCCCCATGTAACTGTCAGCAAATGAAGATAGAGAATTCAGACACTGAAGAGATTGAGGCCCTGGAAAGAAGGGGTGGTCTTTCTTCCTTCTGCCAAGTCCTACCTTGCAAGTCCCATTTTTTAAATTTTAGGATCTTCCTCTTCCTTGGACAGTTGACAGTGGGAAGGCCACCTCTCACCAGGCAGACCCTAACCCCTTTCCACACAGAGAACAGCAACAGTCACAGCTAGCAAAAAGGTCTAGTTTTAGTACAAAAGCTTCCCGTATCATACTAGGGACAGTGCGAGCTGGTTTAACCGTATTAGGCATGCACGGATATGGTGAAGAATTTTCAAGAGAGTGTGTCCCGTGAACTTTTCCTACCAGGAGACTAAGGTGGTGCTCCCAAATGTGAGTTCAGGAGTTTTACGAGGGAGGGTCGAGGAACACAGGGAACCTGAGTGCTGGGCCTGGTTTTGCCATCTGCTTATATGACCTGGGTGCACCAGGGGATTCTCCCTGGGGGCCTCATTTTCTTGTCTGTGAAATGAGTTTCACATGTGCTATGATTTTTTTAAAGGTCGTTGTCAATCAAGAATTTTATGAATGTAAAATAACTGCTCAAAGTAGGTAGTATAGTTTTTTGAACAGATTCAACCTGGCTGTATCTGTGATGGTAATTCCCATTCTTAACACCACCCTTGGCTCGTGAGTAGGGCCGTATTGTGGGGACTCAGCATCCATTGCTGGCTGAGGTCATTCAGCTCATTATTGGTACTGTGCTGTTCTTTTGGCATCTTGAAGTGCAATGGCAGACTTGTTTTCTGATGATAGGAAAAACTCAACAGGTCTCCCCATGATTGCCTTGTTAAGTTCACTTCTAAGTATCTCATTGTTTTTAATGCTAATATAATTGGATTTGTTATTGTTATTGTTTAGTTATTAGGTGTCCCTCAGAAGCTCATGTGTGAGCCACTTTTAAGAAAGTTTAGAGATGAAATGATTGGGTTGTAAGAGGTTTAAGCTAGTCAGTGCACTGATCGATCCCCTGATCCGGATTAACTTGTGGTAATTGTAGGCAGGTAGGGTGTGACTAGAGGATGTAGGTGGGACTTAACTTTGGGGTTTACCTTTTGTCCTTGTCGAGCAGAGCTCTCTCTCTCTCTCTCTGCTTCCTGTGCTGCTTTCCTCTGCCACACTCTTGTCCCCTGATGTTCTTCCCTCACCTCAGACCCAAAAGAATGGAGTTGGCTGTCAATGACTACGATCTCTGAAGTCATGAGCCCCAAAATAAACATTTCCTTCTCTAATTGTTCTTTCAGACCTTTTGTGAAAAAGCTGATGTAAACAGTTATCTTACATTGCCTTTCTTTCTTTTTTTTTTTTTTTGATTCATTGTACACAAATGGGGTACAACTTTCATTTCTCTGGTTGTACACGAAGTAGAGTCACACCATTTGTGTAATCATACATGTACATAGGGTAGTGATGTTTGTCTCATTCCATTATCTTTCCTTCCCCTCGCCCCCTCCCCCCCTCTCATTTCCCTCTACAATCCATCCTTCCTCCATTCTTCCCTTACCCCTTCCCCAACCCCGTTATGTATCATCAACCACTTATCAGAGAAATCATTCGGCCTTTGGTTTTTTGGGATTGGCTTATTTCACTTATCTTGATATCCATCTCTATCCATTTACCTGCAAATGCCATGATTTTATTCTTCTTTATGGCTTAGTAATATTCCATTGTGTATACATACTGTAGTTTCTTTATCCATTCATCAACTGAGGGGCATCCAGATTGGTGCCCCAGTCTACCTATTGTGAATTGAGCTGCTATAAACATTGATGTGACTGTATCATTGGAGTATGCTGACTTTAAGTCCTTTGGGTATAGGCTAAGGAGAGGGATAGCTGGATCAAATTACAAGACTCCCAAAGCACAGGAAATAAAAGCAGGAATCAATAAATGGGATATATTCAAACTCGAAACTTTTTCCCAGCAAAGGAAACAATCAACAATGTGAAGAGAGAGCCTACAAAGTGAGAGAAAATCTTTACCACACATACTTCAGATAGAGCATTCATCTCCAGAATGTATAAAGCACTCAAAAACTTTACACCAAGAATACATAACCAAGTCAATAAATGGGCTAAGGAACTGAGCACATACTTCACAGAAGGTTTACAAGCAATCAATAGAGATATGAAAAAGAGTTCACCTCTCTAGTAATAAGAGAAATACATATCAAAACTACCTTAAGATTTCATCTCACCCCAATTAGAATGTCTAGAATGTCTATTATCAGGAGGAATACAACTAACAATAGGTATTGTCGAGGTTGTGGGGAAAAAGATACACATACATTGCTGGTAGGATTGCAAATTGGTGCAGCCACACTGGAAAGCAGTATGGAGATTCCTTAGAAAACTTGGAATGGAATCACCATTTGACTTAGCTATCCCTCTCCTTGGCCTGTACATTGCTTTTCTGATTGTTCACTAATAGTGTATAAAAATGCACCTGATTTTTGTGTGTCAATTTTGTGTCTTGCAACATTGCTGAATTAATTTATTCTAATGGGTGTGTGTATGTATGTAACCTTTGGAGTTTTCTACATATGAGGTCATGTGATCTGAGAACAGAGGTAAGTTTTCTTCTCTCCAGTTGGATATTTTTATTCCTTTTTCTTGCCTAACTGCTCTGTGTTCCAGTTTTATGTTGAAAAGAAATGGTTGAAATGATAATTATTGTCTTCTTCCTGCTCTTGGACCTTCTAGACATTTATTGTTGAGTATATTAACTGTGAGTTTTTCATATATGACTTCATTATTTTGAGGTAGTTTCTTTCTGTTACTTGTGTGTTAAGCATTTTTATTGAGAAAAAGTTTTGAATTTTTAAAATGCTTTCTCTGTATCAATAGAGATGATAATTGGTCTTTTCCTTCTTTCTGTGAATGCAGTATATTATATTGATTAAATTGCACATGTCGAACCATCCTTGGATTTCAGGAATGAATTCATTTTTTCATGTGTATAATTCTTTCAGTATGCTGTTTATTAGTATTTTGTGGAATAGTTTTTGAAAACAATATTCACAGAGGATATTACTTGGTGGTAGAGTAACCACTGAGTAGAGTGGTAGAGTAACCTAGCATGCAAGGACCCTGAGTTCAATCCCCAGCCTGTGTGTGTGTGTGTGTGTGTGTTCATATTTATTCATAAGACATAATCAGGGTAATCCTGTTTTCCTAGGATAAATTTGAAAGTGTTCTTCCTCTTCACTTTTTTGAAAGAGTTTGAGAAGGACCACTATTAATTCTGCTTCAGATGGCTGATAAGAGTTTACCAGCGAAACTTCCAAGTCTCAGGATTTTCTCTGTTTTGAGGGTTTTGATGATTAGTCAGTCTCCTTATGAGCTGTAGGTCTGTTCAGATTTTCTGTTTTCATGATGCAGCCTTGGTGGGTGGGTGTTTCTAAGAATGTGTCCATTTCATCTAGCATATCCATTTGGGGCTGTTCAGTTGTACTCTTTCATCATCCTTTTTATTTCTGTATAATCAGCAATCATGTCCTTTCATTTCTGATTTTAGTTATTTCAGTCTTCTCACTTTTGTTTCTTCATCAATCTAGCCAAAGGATTGTCAATTTTGTCAGTCTTTTCAAAGGACCAACTCTATCCTGCTAACTTTTCTTTGAGGTTGGCTTTTATGACATTTGAATTATTTGTCCACTAAAAACCTGGTATTATAGATGAGTTTAGTATTGGACTTAAGTATTTTGTTTTTGTAGTTTGGCAATGAAAATGACTCCTTTGCCTTGCATATATAGATGTATGAAGAATTTGAATAATCAACACTTTAAAATAATGAACTTGAGTGTTTTCCCCCTTGGGCAGTGCATGAGTCCCCCTGCTCATTGCCAGTTGCCAAAATTTGTTGTGTTGTTGTGATTAGTCTGTCATGGATAGTTAACATTACTGTGTCATAATTTGATTCCCAATTGGGAAGTTCCTTATATTTCCTCCATGCTGAAATTTTAAAAGTTCAAGTGAGATTGATTAATTTTTATTATTATATTACACGAAAAATAATATTGTAGAAATGGCCAGATTGGGAGAGGAAAGATTAGAGGACCCATGAATTGAAAATTCCACATTTCATTTTTATTTTTGTGAACCACAGTGCTTCATCCAGGATGTATAGTACCTCTCCCCACCCTGCTCCCCCATGTGAAGTTTTTGACATTACTGTAATTCACTGAGTGTCCTTCTCTGTGACTACAAGCCACAGGCGGTTTTATTATTGCTTTCCAAGGAAGTGCCACTCCAAACTATTTATTTCATGGCTTCTTACATACAGAAGTTGAGAATTCTATTCTGGCCACTTGACTTTATTTCCCGCCCCCCCACCCCACCCCCTCTTCTTTTCCTCTCCGTTTTTCCTTTGTGAGAATTTTCTAGGTATATTTTATCTTTTAAAAAGTACTTAATTGACAAGTAATGATTGTTATTTGTTCGAAGTGTACCACATGAAGATTTGGTATGTGTGTACAGTGTGCACTTATTACACATCTGGAATGCTTCGTGAACATGTGTGCCATCCTGGTGCAGGGGCTGTGTCCACCTTCTGATTTTAGTGTGCGTGCTCTCTGAGAAGCACTTCAGTTTCTCCTGGGTAATCCATTTACACAATCCTTTTAAACCCAGAGGCATGATCAAGATCTGCTCTCCATGGTGCAGTGTCCTTGTTTCTATCATTATCTTAAATCCTTGCCTGGAGTTTTTATTTGTGAATCAAGCCATTTATTTCCTTAAGAGATTTCTATCAAATTCCCCATCAGTTTATTAGTTTGTTGTTATCTAATTACTACTAATGCTCATTTTTATTTTATGAGCATATTTCTTATGCAACTGGCTGCTTTATTTGTATTTCATTTCATTGAGTCTAAGATATATATATTTTTACATTTTAACATCTTTGAAATCTATTTTAGAATTGCTGACCCTTTACAGCTATTGGCAGCACTTTTGATTTTATTCTTGGTACATAAAATGGTGCATTAGTTAATAGCAGCTAGTTTTGATGCACCGAGTTACTTTGAGTGAGCCTTGTAGTAATGACTATGAGAATCTTACTATGAAAATTCTACTTTTGCAATGAAACATTTCCAACCTCTTTTCCTTCAAGTCTAAGCCTGTGTTCTGTGAGGTTTGTGAGCAGTGTTCTTCCAGAGTACTATATGTCCTGTTTTCCAACATACTAAGCCCCTGTGACTGTTAACTGTATCGTGTAACTCTTTCCTTGTCTCCACATACTATGTCAGCTGTGTCTGTAGTTAGCATGGAAGTACTGGCGATCATTTGAATTGTCTTGGTTACTTCTTTTTCAAATGAATAACACCAATTTACCATTTTATACTTTCCATGGAACTTCTTTGATTGTTAGTTTATATCCATGATGTTGGTGAAATATATGCCATTTTAATGATATCTTAACATTTTCAATTAATTTTTAAAACTTCAGTTTAAGAAGATGTTTGAGAAATTATGTAATTCCAACAAGGGATTCTTGTGGTAGAAGTTTAAAATTCTGCTAGTTATGATGGTTATATATAGAACTTCTCACTGAATAAATAAAGCCCCTCTATTTTTTGAAAGGACCTTTAAAGCCTTTTTAAAAAATATTTTTAGTTGTAGATGGACACAATATCCTTATTTTATTTGGTTTTATGTGGTGCTGAGGATCAAACCCAGTGCCTCATAGATGCCAGGCAAGCACTCTACTACTGAGCTATAGCTCCAGCCCTCTAAAGTCTCTTTAGAGGGGGAAAATTTTTAAAAATTCTACATCACCAAGTGTTAATTCATGCTTGATATAATGTATCTGTTTTGGAACTCATCACTTACTATTCCACCTTTGAGAGGATATTATTTAGCTATAAATTTGGTTCATTTATACTTGTGTATATAAAAAAAAAAACTCTTATTTTTAAAATCCTCCAAAAGTACTCCTGGAAACAACTTTTGAGATTAATTTCCAGGACCCCCTCCAACCCCAAACACTTTCTCTTCTTTTCTGAAATCTAGACAGGAGATGTGCCAAGTTCTGCCCAGAACCGGGCCGATTGGATTGTGTGCTCCCCGTGGTCCACGCTGTTGCTATGTAGAGTCATTGTCCCATTGTCATGTCCAAATAAAGCAAGGTGGGGGTGAACCTTAGAGTGACTAAAATAAATTCACCTTAGCTTTTCAAAACACCATGTGAGCACAGCATAACTCACTTGGAAAACTGTGGAATAAAGCTCTTGTTTTAGCAGCCATTAGATATTTCAAGGGAACGGATTGCACAGGAGAAGAATGTATAGTAAAGATGTTCTGGCCGCTGATGGAATTTGAAGTAGCATTTATATCACCAACTGAAATTCAATCTTTTCCCCCCTTGCTGATTTATCACCTGACTTCTGTGACAGAGGGATTGATGTCTTGGCAAGTCTTTATGAAATAACACCACAGGAAGGGAAATTGTATGCATGCACCAAGTTTTGCATTTACTTTGTAAGCCCTCTTTATGGGTATGGATAGTCTTATTGTGAACAACTGACAAAAGGTAGCTGTTCTTTGTCATGAAAGGCTTCTTCAGTTTCCAGAGACAATGGGGCACCAGAGAGACACTTTCTTTCTCTGTGTCCTCATTTCTATTAATGTCATCCCTGCATTTGACTCTTTTAGGAAGCCCTTTTGGTCACATCATCAGTTTGTTCTGAGCTGTCTTTCTCAACTTCTAGCTTTGCCTACAAATGTGTGTGGTTTGCCTGAGACATTCGCAGATAAACAGCCCAGGTTCAGCATCCTCGGACTTGGAACTAAATATGCCACAGTGCCCTGAACTGATGGATGTGGCTTTTCAGCAATATTGATGTTTCTGCGGTTGAATATAAATCTTTGGATGCCTTGCTTTGCATTTCATCCTCATGTGAGTTCTTGAACACTTGTTTCCAAACTACCTCATCTTGCAGAAAACTGCTCGTAAATGGAAAGACAAAGACAATTGTTCTTCCTCACCCACTGACAACAATAGGAATCATGAGTGCTAGTCTTTGACCAGATGTGATTAGGCAGCTCCCAATTCATAAGCTGATTACATTTCCAATGCTTATTTTACAGTCAGTGATTTAGAACTTTGGATGTGTTGGTTATTGGAGGAAAATAATGCAGAGAATAGAGGAGCTCACTAAAACTTTAATCCATAATGTTCCAGAAACATAATCTTATTTGTATTTTAAAACGTAGCCTTCCCATGTTTCTCTGTGGAAACATGTCCTTCATTCTGCTTTGAGATCTGAAAAACCATAAGCATTTCATTCTTTTCTTCAGTATGCATCCAGCCATGTCTGCCTGTGTATCCTGAGCAGTATATCACTCAGTGTTCTCAGATAAAAAATTGACAGAGCCTAGCTGAGGGATTTAGGCAGAGAAATAATTACAGAAGATATTACGTGGATTCTGGAATTGTCAGAAGCCGAGGAAAGGGCAGGAAAAAATAGAGACCACACAACCAGATTCACAGCCAAGTCAGACACAGAATGAGTCATAGGAAGGGTAGTCCCACCCCTGAACAGTAGAAGTTGATGTTCATGATGACCACCCCACTGGGACCAGACATTTGGTACCAACTCTTTCACCTCTGCAGGCTGCCCCTGGGCACTGGATGCTATTGCTTCTGCCCCTAACTGTCATAATTCCCTCCTGCCTTTTTCTGTCTCTAGCTCTAGGTTCAGGGTTGACCAAGACTAGGTCATGTGCCCAGGCCTTAGCTGCAAGGGACCATTTTTGCTTTTGTGTTGAAAAGTATGCCTTTCTTCAAAACTCACACAATGAGAAATCCCCCAAATACAGGAAGACAGTTCAGAGGCTGGGGATGCCTCATCCTTCTCCCCAGTGTGGGTAAAACTCACTATAAGAAGCAATAGTCAGCTTTGGTAGAAGGGCAGGTGCTTGCGGTAGCCGAGACAGTTATCCATCTGAAGCTGCATCTGA
Source organism: Glaucomys volans (assembly GCA_020662805.1). Lineage (NCBI taxonomy): Eukaryota > Metazoa > Chordata > Mammalia > Rodentia > Sciuridae > Glaucomys > Glaucomys volans. The sequence goes on from JAJEJO010000215.1 coordinate 1,153,748, forward strand.
GGCTTCACTGGAATCATGTGACAACAAAGGATGGCAGTTCTTCCTCCTACACTGGTGTCCTGGGGCTCCTTAACATGTGTTGACTAGAGCTACGAGTGTGAAGATTCAGGCGTATTTGACCTCTCACAGCATGTTCTTTAAAATGATAAGACAAAATGGATTAAATTGAATTTTAACAATTTGATTAACTAGGACGATCAGATTAAGATTTGTTTCCTTGTTTATGGCAGAAAATGAAATTTCACATTATCAGTTTGTCTTATACAGTTGGCGGTTTACATGTTTCATCAAATGACTGCTGCCTTAGTGATCGTTTCTGTTCCTTCTTTTGTGTGTTTTGAAATGGGGTCTTGCTACCTTGAACTCTGGGGCTCAAGTAATCCTCCCTCTGCTTCCTCAGTCGCTGGGACTATAGTTATGCTCTACTGCCAGCTGGTTTCCTCTATTTTAAAAATTCATTTTTAAATTGCAATAATACATAAATATAGCTTGCAAATTCCTGTCCCATTTGTTTATATTACCATTGTCCACTTCTCAGAAGCAACTATTTTCAATTCATTTAGCTATGTTTATCTCTGGTATTTACTTCCATGCATAAATAAATATGTTTCTATTGATATTCCTTGAATTTCATCTTTTCAAATTTAGGCATCAAGCATTGGATTCCTATTAAGGAAAACAGAGGTCAGTTCTCATTTTCCCTCCCATAAATACGTACCTGTTCTCCAAGACAGTTATCTCAATTTCTTTCCACAGTTATTTTTCACAGCTCAGCTATTTTCTTGTACAGCACAATAAATGTTTTTTGTTTATTTTTTGCTTAATATTCTATTTATAGACTGCTTATTCAGCCACACATTCTCGCATAAGTCCAACGCGGTGGTCTGCTCTAGTTGTACGTGTGAATGTGTGTGTGACATTTGTCCTGGAGCTGCCTGCCTGCTTGCTTTTGGCTGTTTGCTCTCGAGACCTTCTGCTCAGCTGTTGGCCTGGAGCCTTCCCTCTCCCTCATGTTGGGCTTTCTTGACTGACCTGTTTTTTCGGTAGCATGTCTTGATTCGAACTGTCTTTTGGGAAGGTGGGAGGCACATTGCACAGTTGCTTCTTTAGAAAGAATGTGCATGATGTAATTTTTTTCTGCAATCTGGCCTATATGCAAGTATCATTTAGTACTGCTTTATGTTGATGGATGCTGAATTTAAACTTGGTAATTGTTTTCTCAGAGAGTTTTAGAGCCCTTCTAACCTTCTGCTTCCAACTTTGATTTTGAGCGGTTGGATACTGTTCTGTTTGTGCATACCTTAGATGTGCCTGGTTTTTAGTTGTTGTTGTTGTTTTGGAAGCTTTTAGTGTTTTTGTTTTTAATGCTCCAGTATTCTGAGGTTTCATCATATTTTTGGTATGTAATTTTTTTCATTAATTGTAGTTCTTTTGTTTGTTTGTTTGTTTTTTGTTTTTTGTTTTTTCCTGATGGGAGTGGTATTTTCCTTCCTACTCTTTTCTGAAACACCTATTTGTGGAATGCAGAACTTCTAAATTTTTCCTCCCATTTATTACTAAATATTCCTCGTATCTTTTTGTTTTACTTTTGGGGAACTTGCACCTCTCTTCTATTGGTATTTTTAATTTTTGAAAAATTTCCTTGGTCATAATATTAATTTCTAGATTTGTTTTGGTCTCAAATGTTTATTTTACAGCATCCATTCTTTCTTGCTTAATGGATACAGGATCTTTTACCTTCTTGGGGTCATTAAATCATGGTTTTCTCCTGTGTTGGCTTTGTGTGCTACTGAAGTTCCTGTCTGTCACTTTAGATCCTGTCACATGTATCGTGATCATATTATGTCATTGTCATGTATTGGCTTGTCAGCCGGTGTTCTTGGCAGAAGGCTCCTTGCCCCCAGTTACAGTAACCGTAGCTCTCTTCTTGAGCTGGGTAGTTGCTCCAGAAAAGACTTCTGGTCTCCCTACTGGGCCAGTCCTCAGGGAACCCATCAAGGGCAGGGCCCTGGGCTCTCCACTCAGTGCAGACCCTCCTGCTGTCCTCTTTCTCAGTTGGCACCTCCTCTAAACCACTGCTTGTAGCCTCCCTGAGTACAGATCCTTTCAGGCCTTGACCTTTGCTGAGAGAACCCTTGCATTCCCCTGCTTCAGTGGACAGGGCAGTTAGTAGGCTTCACAGCTAAGAAAGGATGTGGGGATTTACCCCGTAAGACTACTTGTAGGCAGTCCTCCATTTTTCAGTGCCAGCTCCACCCTGTCCCCTCCTTACAATGTGCATTCCACCTGTAACTGTGCTGTGTCTGGATTTACCTAAGGTTCTGTGCCCCGTCTTGGCTGACTGCTTCCTGACTTCAGCTGTGGATATTTAAGCTCTCTCTGTCCCTGCTTTGAAAATTCATGCATCAAAGCCCCATCTGCTTTCCATATTCCAAAAATTATTTCTATTAATTTTGTTATCTTCTTTGGTTGCTTCTGAGTTTATCTTTGACCCTTACTTCATGTCATTTAGTACAGTTTTCGGAGGGAAAGCAGTTATTGAGCATGTGATTATCATCTGCAACATGTAATTAAAAATAAAATCCGTTTTTGAGATTTAGTTGCATTTGGATACATGGTGTCTAGTTCATTGAAGAGTTCATTTGTTTCCTCTATTTTCACTTTTATCAGAGACTGTTATTCTCACTGTCAGAATAAACTGAGGGAGCGTGGTTATGATTTTTTGGGTTGAATACATTATAGGAAAAAGGGTCATTTAACTCTGTGAACTCTGAGTCTGATCTCAAACCCAGGCACAGGCCTAACATCACATTTCCAACATTACAAGGTTATGGCTTCCATTCCCTGAGGGTTCCACAACAATAATTCTATTTGTGTAAATCTTTCTTAAATGTCCTAATAATTTGACTGGAGTTGTATCTACGCTGGAAAAATAAATTGTTTTCTGGGAACCACTCTGTCCAGTTGTCCTGAGCTCCGCAGGTAACAGGGCTCCCACTAGACTATGGAGGAATATTGGATTGTGGCATCCTTCCCCATTCCTGGGGTAAAATCATTCGGTATCACTTGGAAAATTCAGGTCCTATAATGTACCAAAGACTTATATAACTGACTATGTAAACGCCACAGCAGAACCAGGGCCAAACACTCTCCCCTCCAACTATTTTCCATAAATTTCATTACAGCTCTAATTTTTAAGAATAGCAATTGATTTTTTCACAATGTTATATCATCATTCATTATTAAGGTGTTTCAAGGATTATTGGCAAGTTACCTTGGCCTTTATTCAACCATTGTGAAACGAAAGGGCAATGGTGCAAATTTTAAAGGGTTTGATTCCTGAAAGATGTCATTGAATATAAGGCGCTCGGATCTGATGCCTAACCTAGAGTTTACAGAATTCTTTTTTGAAAAAATTGCCTTCACATGGTATAATTAATATTTTTCAGATGCCTCGTGTTCTTTGTCGATACATTGAGAGTGGGAGTCTGGAAGTTCTGGGAGGGAGCATGGCTCTGTGAGGTTCCTGTGGTCATCCTGATGAGCACCAGGGCTCCTGCTGTGTGCTGAGGCTTAGGAGAGGTGTCACCACCTCTGAGCAAGAGGAAGAAAGTATTTCTGTCCTTAAAACCAAAAATAGATGCTCTTTCTCATTACCATAGCTCAAATGATCATCTTTTTTAATGAGATGGGCACATCCCTTGTGGTGTTCAGACTTAATGATCAGATTACTTAATGCAGAGCTTGGGAGAAAATGGCCCTGGTGAGATAGATGATGGGAATTTTACTGGAAGCTGAAACAACAACTTTTATTTCTTTTCTGTTTCTTTCTGCATTTTTTTTTCTATCTAATTCCTTTTATTTGCCATTTTTTTTTATATCTTTGATGATTCTTAAAGTGATTTGTCTTATTTTGAGATGTTTTGGTAGATTTACACATTTCTCACTATATTTTGGCTTTAAGAGATTATTAGTGGAAAAAATAATTATTTCCATGAAGAATCGGATGTGTCATAATTTCGGTGTACTGAAATTAGTCTAACTTGACTTGGATAACTCTATGAAGAATTGCATGTTATGTTTCATGCTGCTTTGCTGATTTTAGAAAGTTTCTAAATTGCTTCTTTGCTAATTTTGGAAAACTGTGTTTATGAAAGTGAAGCGGGAGAAAATAAAGAGAAGAAAACAGACATAATTTGAAGGAAATAAAGTAATGTTATGAAGGTGCCTTGTAAACCATCAAATAACAGATATGTAAGTTACTGGTTTTGCATGGGTGCAATTTTAAAGTGAAAAAAAAGAAAAGAAAAGATCCACAATGATACTGTAAAGGAAAATAGAGAAAGAAAAAAATAACTTGGGTAAGAATTTGTTAAGTAACAAAATGGGGAAGTCATAATGGAAAATTTTGCGTTCTGGTTTTTTTTTTTCATCTGGAAATGCAGTAGTACTTAAACTTCCTATTTAAGCAGTTATGGACATTATATTTATTGGCCCAAAGCAATATTCTTTAAAGAATAATTTGGAAAGAGAATACTACAGAGGGTGGTGATAGTCATAGAGAAACCAGTAGGCCCTTGACCTTGACTCTGAAGATCTGTCCTGGGGTTATGCACCATTTCCCTTCAAGGCTTAGTTCATGTTTGTCTCCCTGTGGAGCCTTTCATTCCCATTCATACCTTTGCAAGGTAGGTGTCATTAGTCTGTTTTACAGAGGAGGTCAAGGGCTAATTGACCTGCGCAAGCTGCTTTCTTTTGCTGTGGCAAAACCTTTCCCTTTCCAGGTTTTGGGTCCACATTTCTGTAGATGGTTCAGAGCAACTGGTTGCACTGAGTTTCTGGTGACGCCTCTTATTATATTTCAGTCTAAATAACAGTGGTCGCTTAGAGATAACACCCCCGGGGCATGATTTCAGCTTGGCTGTCTTTGTGCTAAGTGACTTCAGATGAGTGCCACTTCAGCAATGCTATTTGAATTCTTTAAGAACCAAGAAGTAAACAAACAAGCTGCTCAGAGCCCAGTGTGTGTTCAGAGCCTGCACTGTGCCTTTCCGATCTTATCTGCAACTCGGAATTTTAACTTTCATTCTCTTGTTTCATTATTTTATTTGGTTTTCAAAATCATAGCTGACTTGAAGGGGAAGATTGGGAAAGTTGCAGAAATGAGATGCGACTGTTTAGGCAAGGAAGAGGAGATAACCAGACCATGGAAGGCAGACGGAGTGTCCCCTGAGGTTCGCAGCCATTCCTCTGAGGGGAAGTAGAGGCACCCTCTGACTCCCAGAAGGTTCTGAGGACAGCCAACTTGCCACTGGCCTTTAACAGGTTAAGTGCAGTTACCAGCAGCACCCCCATAAAGCCTATTGCACAGTCTGACTCTCAACTCCCCTTTTGTTCATCTTCCACTCAGATCCTGCCTGTGCCTGGCCGCAGACCTTGGCTTTGGACCCAGATCTGTACCTTGGTTTTCCAAAGTGTGTTCTGTGCTTTCCTCAGGGCTTGAGGTCCAGCAGTGTCTTCCTTTTGATTCTCAGTGTGTGCATTGAGGGGGCTTTGGTAGGAACCCCACATCTAGCCCTCCCTCTGGTGGTACAGCTCCTGCCTAACGCCTGCTGGATGACAGCCTTTTCCTTCAAGTCCCAAGTCCCATTGGACCATTTCCCATGGTCCAACAGAAGAAAATAACTGATAGTCTTGTTGATGGTCTGTGTCACCAAAGATCATTACATTCTGGATTCTTCATTTAGGAAAAAAATGTTTAATTCTTGGTGGTTGACTTTGAACCCATTTAATATTTAGATGGTTGGTCCTTCAGCTATTATGTAAATCTAATCATTCTCAGTGTCTTGTTCTTTTAAGATTTTTTGATTTCTCTCTCTCCCTCTTTCTTTTGTTTGTTTGTTTGTTTGTTTGTTTGTTTTGGTCAGTGCTAGGGATTGAACCCAGGGCCTCACACATGCTAGGGAAGTGCTCTACCACTGAGCTACATTCCTAGCCCTTTTAATCTTTATTTTGAGATAAGATCTCACTAAGTTACCCAGGCTGGCATCAAACTTGTGATCCTCCTGCCTCAGCCTCCTGAATAGTTGGGATTACAAGTGTGTTCTACTGTTTCCAGTTCTCCTTGAGATTTCTAAAAAGCAGAAATTATACTGTATGAGAACAGCAGAATATTATAATTTAATGAACATATTATTTTTGAAGAGCATAAGCAACCATAGCTGGCTTATAGCACCTTTAATATGAAAAACTGTTGCATTAAGCAAAGCCATTTATGTAAATTTTGTTTACAAATTCATGTTTTAGGTCAATCATACCAAATACTTAAGCAGACATATTACAATATCTTAAAATAGTTAAATGAGGGTAATAGAACTAGTGGCTGCTGACATGAAATGTTTGTTTTAGAGAGAATTCTTGGCATTTTTGCCCTGCATCAGCATAATAAGAAATTGTAGGAAAGAAGGAAAGCACTAATGTATTTGTTGAGGATTAATGACCTTGTAGAGCATTAGTGGGGGTGAATATATTATGGTTGGTACCATAAATATAGTAATAAAAAAGCTGCCCACTTAACACTTTGTGGACTGGCAAATATGTCCCCTTCCTTTCCTTGACGACTCGCATTCAGGTGAACAGTGTACTGTTTATCTTGGTCTCTTTACATTCTCAAGAGTACAAAGAGCAATGGCAATCTCAAAAATTTGTTTTATCCTCAGGTTACTCTGATGAGATGGACAGAATCAGATTTGATGTTTTCAGGATCAGTATACTTTTTAACAGCTCAGAGAAAAGTCACATAGTACATACTCTTAAAAAAAAATCGCTCTCATTTTTGGAAACTATCATTAAAGTTATTTCCAGACAAATAGTACATTGTGCTGCTGTGTGATATAGAAAATGTGTGCAGTGTGCTCCGTGATGTCTAAGAGCTCGTGTGTTAAAAGAAATGTTGTGGCAGGTAATAGAAATGTGTGTATTGGGAGGAAGACATGGACCTGAAACAAAGGTGAGTTTTTGAGGCAGCGGGCCGGATGATCCCATTGCTGTTCATCTTGTTCTCCAGCCGGTTAAAGCTGAGCAGGCTGCTGTGTGAATGAGCATTGGAGGAGAAGCACCATGGTGCTAGACCAGGGAGGCTCACAAAGGATACAAACACGGGTCAAGTCTTCATATGCTCCAAATTGTTCACACCTACCTGTTTTCCCATTTAAGGGGCATCCTGTTCTTCCTAATTTCTGAAACCTTCCTACTTATGAATTCATGAAGATTTTCTTTGAAAAATAAATGCAGTTGAATGTGATCTATAGCTTTGCTTTGAGTCAGTCAGGGTAGGAAAGGAAGACACAGGCTACCTCTGTTGTCACCATTTAATTGGCCTCCTTACCTCTTAGTTGTGAAAACTCTTCACTTTTATACTGGCTTATTCATCTATTCCACATTTATTGACTGCTTACTATAGCCTGTGGCCCCAGGGATACAAAGATGAATGGCCCAGTTCGTTGACATTTGATGCCTTTGGAACCATCTCTATCCTGACTGACTTCAATGAAAATACCCTAGTTCTAAAATGCTGTCAAGTTCCAAAGATGGCCTAGATCTCAATCACTGACACCAGAGACAAACCATGAGGCAGCCCGAGGGTTTTTGAGATCACAAAGTCTGCCCTGAGAACAAAAAAGCTGTTTTCCAAGGTGTTTTCCCCTGCCTTGGGTTTTTAAGGAACTTTGCTCCTTTTGCCATTATTGAGATATCTTCCAAGAACCAAGTCACTGCAACCCATTTCTGGATTTACCAAAACCCTAGGAGGAAAACTGTGGAGGAGCCTGAAGGGGGTGGGTCTGGCTGCAGTCCTAGGAGGCACTTGGGGAGGTATCTCGGGGCAGAGCTGCGGCCAGCTCCATTCTGCCCTCCTTGCCTTCGCTTGCTGGTGTCTGCCTCTCTCTTGTTCGTTAGGTTAGTCATGCAAGGAGGGATCTTTGAACTGACACATCTCTGGAGGCTTTGTAAGATGGTGGTAGTGGTTTTGCTTAATGAAACTTCTATGCACACCTTTGGAAAGTTTGCACTGAGACCTGAGATCACTTTGGGGCAAGCCTTCTTCCAATCTTTTTATATATACTTTTTTTTTTTTTTAAATACTCTTCTATGAGTGTTTACCCTAAAATGCCCTGTTCCACTTCATATGTACCGGCATGTGTTTGTTGACCTTAAAGCAGGATAGGACTGCTTTGATTTTCTTTTTTTGGGGGGAGGGGTAGCATGCCAGTCAAGAATTTCAAGATCTCTATCATTCCAAGTATTTGCTTGTCACCCCAAAAGAGCCTTGCCGGCTCTTTTCAAGAATGTTGATGTCATTTGGTTTATTGCCTCTAACTTATCAGTACTGTTAATTGTGAACTGACTAGAACTAGATCTTATCTTTATGCTCCTTGTAATATCAGAGGGTTGTGGATTCTCCTCCTTCACCAAGGTCGGCCCCTGCATCTGTACTCCTGACCCTTCTCTGTGCCTCTTGAGATCTGATTAATCCTTACCTCCCTCCCCACTACTTCCCCCCTACTTCCCTCAGCCTTCCCTCTCTCCTGAGTCCTTCAGTTCACAGGAATGTCCTTCTCTGAGCACTTAAGCTCTTGTGAAGCCATCCATCTCCTCACCCTGCTCTGTCAATCTGTTGTTTCTGCCTCCTCCACTTCACTGAAATAGACCTCAATTAAGGTGACTCAATGCCAAATCCAATGGTGTATTTTTCATTTTTCATCTTTCTCTCTTTGTACCCCATGGTACCTCTTTACCATTCCTGGTTCTTTTCAAAGGCTCTTTTCCCACTGCCTCTTCTGCCATTGCTCCTGTTCTCTAGGGCTCTGCTTTTGCTCATCCTGTAACCGCCTCACTCCGCCATGTTCCTCCACTGACATCCCCTGCTGACGTGGTCTCTGCTGCTTTCTGTGTGGTAACTCCTTACGTACCTTCATGTTTTGCTCAGATTTCTCCCCACCTTCACACCCAAGAACATCTGGATATGGGCTGGGGTTGAGGCTCAGTGGTACAGCCCTTGCGTAGCATGTGTGAGGCACTGGGTTCGATCTTCAGCACCACATAAAAATAAATAAAGCAAAGGTATTATGTCCATCTACAACTTAAAAAAAATAAAAAAAGAATATCTGGATACACACTGCCTGACTCTTCTACTCTAATGCCTCAAACTAAACTTCGTCTTCCTTATTCCTTCTGTATCTTCTACTTCAGTTGTCACTACTATCCATCCATGTAGAGTCCACGAAGTTGTTCTGCCTTTAGCTTCTGGATGTTTCCAAGTATTAATTCTTCTCTCCCATTTTCTGCCTTCTGCTGCTGCCCTGAGCTCCACCTTGCCTCTCTGGTGGCTCTAACAATGAAACCGGCCTCATTGCGCTCCTGCTCTCCTCTGCCCCCTGCAGATCCATCCGGGGCAAGCACCGCATCTGAAACAGACCTGACCCATTCCTGGTTGTCTGCAACCAGGATGAAGTCAGCGCCCTCCTGTAGATGTACAAGGCTGCACTCTGACCCCTGGCTTCCTCCTGGCCTCACACTCTGGCTTCACCTACTCCGTATAGTGTTTGTTTGTTTGTTTGTTTTTGCGGTGCTAGGGATTAGAACCCAGGGCCTTGTGCGTGTGAGACAGGCACTCTACCAACTGAGCTATATCCCCAGCCCCCGTGTAGTTTTTTACCTTTGCCTTTTCTGTCGCCTTGTCTCCCAGCCTTAGGTTGCACTGGTATCCCATTTTCCTGGAAGCCCTCCTGACCACACCATTTCTGGGCAATATGCCCTGGCTTGACAAATATTGTTGCACTAATTCCCCCCCAGGCCCAGTTTAAGTGTGTACCTTGGCCTCACTGGGCTTCACTTTCCTTAGAGATAATGATGAAGGTCTTATTCTTTGTAGTTCAGGTGCTTAGTTCAGTGCTTGACATATAGTTACGTATTCAGCATGTTTTTTTTTTAAGCTAAAAATTAGTAATGACAGCAAATCAGTTTGATGTCTATGAAAATGAGTGAAGTGATTTATGCATAGGCATAACCTTTGGAAGGGACCATGAAGGGGACTCTGCCATGCAGAATTTATGAAAATTCATTGAACTGGCACTTGTGCTATTTTATGTGTATGTTATGCTTCTTTTTAAAAATTTTCTTTTAGTTGTAGATGGACACAATACCTTTATTTTATTTATTTATTTATTTATTTATTTATTTATATGGTGCTGAGGATCGAGCCCAATGCTCCCACATGCTAGGCAGGCGCTCTGCCACGGAGCTACAACCCCAGCCCCATATTTATGTTATATGTCTATGAAAAAAAATTTTAATCTATTTGATGTGTAGCCTCTCCAATGCAGAAAATCTTCTTTTTTCTTTTTAAGCTTTTAGAGGATTTACAGAATATTAGTTCAGGTGCCACAACAAAGAGCTATACTAGTGCTGGCCCTGGACATTAGAAAAATGAGATGAAGGGTCATTGGGGAAAGTGGGTGGGATCACCCAGACTCTAGAGAGGGCCACTGAGGACCAGCCCTAACCAAGGGATCCGTGGTGACCTGCGTTCTGTCACACTACAGGGGCACATGCTCACACCAGCAAGCTCCATGTCTGCCTATAGTGACAGGAGACTTCATCTCACATTTGACCATGAATAATTCATAAACATGGCTATGTGGAGATTTGTGGTCATCATTAGCATTTTAATGAAAAAAATGTGATCATTATCCTAAGTCTCTGTTTTATTTCTCCTTTTTTTTTTTTTTGTCTTCCCCACCACAGCTAACCAGCTCAATATTTCCTGAGTACTTGGGAGCTGTTGAGGTCCCTGCTAATGTGCTGAGTGTCGCTATGGGCAGACGGTACCTGGAGGCTCACTGTCACCCAGGAAGCTCGTGTATGTATGGGATTGAGTGCTCATTTGTGGATGTCCCCTTTTTCTCCCCGCCACCTCTCCCCTCCATTGTAGACTGTGGCAGGGTGCTGAGCCTGAGCCAGTGAAGGTTTACAAGGTTTAAATGAGAATGTTCAGAAATGCAGGACAATGAATTGCTCTAGGGTAGGTTTTTAATATTAAATGGCAAGAAATGTTATTTAAATTAGGATTTCATGATCAAGCGATCCTGTCAAACCAGCAGCTCAGCCACCTCCCTTTTCTGTTTCCATGCACCCATTCCCATACAGGCTTTTTTTATTTTAAAGCCTTTTCTTTTTTTCATCACAATATATGTTAGTGTTTGGTTTGAAACAACAGTAATGCCAGAAATTAGAAACACATCCCAGTGATTGTTTTAATTCCTCTAAAATTAAAAAGAAAAAAAAAAATTCCTGGACCCGGAAGAGAAGTCCTCTCTGCATTCTCCAAAGGATACCTGCAGTCCCCTCTGTGAGGACTCCTCAGTGCCCCTGGACACTCAGGTTCTTCCAGCAGTCTTTTGGGGGGTTGTTGGTCTTCTGTACCTGCTGTCAGTTTAGGAAGAGTGATTCCTTCCTGTCTCATGGTCTCCTTCACTTGTGGAAAGGGCAGTGTGTCTCATTTACTGTTCTTGTTCCCTTCCACCTGTTAACGTGGGGCTAGCTGTGTGGGTAGTTGTCGTGAGCGTCTTAGAGACTAGGAGTCTGTTGGCGAGTTTAACTCATTTTATTCTGCATCCCACAAGGTATCACACATCACGCAAACCTGTTATTCCAAGCCTAATCTATTTCTCCTAGTGCTGAACCCAGAGCACGCCTACCGTTATGTGTCTTAGTCGAGGAGCTGTGGTCAGGTTCACCCTTGGCCATGGCAGTGATGGCAGTGATGGCAGCGATGGCAGCGATGGCAGCATCTGGCGTTATCTCTGATGTCATCCAGTCCTGCTCCAGTTCTGCTAATCCAAAAGACTTGGGACTTCAGTGCAGCTTATAAGTTGTGGTTGTGGGTGTCCACCCTGTGGTTACACCCCTCTGATGTTCTAGGTGTGTCATGATAAGCTGAGCTTAGCTTCAGCTTGCCCATTCCCCCACACCCGTGGTGTCCAGCATAGGAGCAGATGGTTAAGCATGCTCTGGTCAAGCACCAGGCTGGCCTAACATTTGCTCTTTCTAAGATACTCACTATAATAGTCCTTTGTTTTTGTTGCTTCCTTTTTCACCCTCTGGAATTCTGGCTCACTTGGGGGTATGTCAGGGTCCTTCGCTACAGTGCTTTTGCTCCTTTTTCTAGTTATATTTATTCATGTTCGCCTTGCATTCCTATTTCTTTATACAGCTCAGTGTCTTCTTCATAGGAAAGTTAGAAGGACACTCAAGCCCCTCACCCAGACAATTGTTTCTACAATGAACCAGAAGGTTCAAAGCAGTGGCATTTGAATAGCGAGAACAAGTGCTTGCCGATAACAGAGTAGGGATTCAGATCAGCTTCCAGCACGAAGGCCGGCAGTGTTGAGGTTAATTCAACAATAGGCTTCAGTATCTCCAAGGGCATTACAATTTCACTCTAAAATTAGCAATTTTCTTAGCCTTACAGAGTAAAGTTTACCCCTGCATGCTGTAGAATAGCAGTGGATGGCCTATGGCCAGTGGGCCAGGTCCAGCCAATGCCTGTTTTTGTAGGAGTTGAATTTATTTTATTTTTATATTTTAAATGGCTGAGATCTACATAATCTCTGTTTTTGTCTCAGGGCCCTTAAGGCCTAAAATGTATGTGCTCCCATTTGGAAAAATTTGCCTACCTGCTGTAGAGGAAAGCTGGAAGGCAGGAATTGCAGTGGGTTCGTGTGATCGTCAGTATTTGACCTACGACAATGCTAATTACATGTGGTTCATTCTAATATATTTAGAAGAAAATCCAATTTCACAATGGTTAGGGTTCTAACGTTTGGCCTCTTTGAGTAGAAGAGGTAAATTTATCTGGGCAATTCACATATGGGGACATCTTGGGGACTGACCCATTCCCTGTTAGCCAGGTGCCTTTCCAGAGCTCCCTGGAGGTCTCCAAGGTAAGCTGTGCCTTCCAGGAGTTGCAAGGAGCTCTTCTTTTGTACCTGCTTACTTCTTACCAAGAGCTCTCTAGGAGGAAATTGTCCTGTATTACCCTTACTCTGGCCTGGCACATCTAGCTGTCCTCAGGTTGGAGATGGCTCTGATCACTGCCTGAGGCCTCTGCCGAACCTGTCACTTGCACCTGCTTTTACCTGTGAAGGGGCGTGGCTGCGTCTCTCAGGGAGCACATGTCCTATTACATGTTGCTGGAATGTCCTTCCCTGAACTAGAAGGCAGTTCCAGCTCTGCTTGCTTTCAGTTGATCCTTAGCCTGATCTGTTGCCACCGTTATTTGTTTTGTGTGGGTTGTTTTGGATTCTTTCCCTCCCTCTTTTACCTCATTTCTCCTGACTTTTCAATAAGATTTGCTCTTTGAAACCTGCAGCTCTCGTTCTGCAGGGGCCACTGTTAGCTATAGGAGACTTTAACCTCAGCCACTCCATCTGCTCTCACATGAGACAAGAAAGCTAGGATGACTCAGGGCCTCTGTGCCAGGCCCGTTTCTGAACAGGTCACAGTGTACCCTGGAGAAAGGAAAGTATTTCAGGGGGAAAAAAAAAAATCTGTAGAGTTATAATTTTACCATCAGTGTGGTCAGCGCCGTCGTCAAGGGCTGGCAGTACGCACTGTGCACTCTGGGCTGTTTTTGAGGGTCATGTATCAAGCTTAAGCTTTGCTTTTCTTCTGTTTGGGGATCATGGTTGCCCTTCAGTGCTGTCTTCTTGCAGGACAGGTTGCTGTTCTTTGGTGGAATGTGAAATGGCAGCCAGGGAGCACCAAAATAAGTAAAGAGCTGACCTTTCCAGACTCTTTGTACAGATGGCTGTGCTGGTGTTAAGACTGGAGTTTTGAAAGTATTCCAGGAATTGCTGATATAATTGCATCCCTGTTTGTTTTTGTTTGTACCTATCCATTCCTTTGCATCACCACAGCCACGGCTGTGACTGTGGCTGTCAGGGTCTGGCCAGGAGCAGTAGCTCCAGACCTCTGGCCGGAAGCCTTTCTGCACACATATTTGATATCGCAGAATGGCCAGATTAATCCAACTGAGGAACATCTCTGATCACACCAGTCCCCCCTGAGAATATCAGGCCTCCTGATTGGTTCAGAAGCTCACTCTGTTTGACTCCCCCACATTTTCTTTTCCCTTCCCCTTATTATCAATACCCCTCCTCATGAGTCACGATTGTTATTTTGTTGTTTGCTTTATTACTTGTTAGTTGAAGTCCCATGCCAGCCTGTGACTGCTGTGCCACACACATCCTGGGTGACAGGCTGCCATCTGTTTGACTCCCCTGTTCCTTCCCTGGAATGAACCTCCTTCCCCCTCCCCATCTTCTTAGTTTTTGGAACCAGGGATTGAACTCAGGGACACTCGGTCACTGAGCCACATCCCCAGCCCTATTTTGTATTTTATTTAGAGACAGGGTCTCACTGAGTTGCTTAGGGCCTCGCTAAGTTGCTGAGGCTGGCTTTGAACTCGCGATCCTCCTGACTCAGCCTCCCAAGTTGCTTGGATTACAGGCGTGCGCCACCACGTCCGGCTAGGATCCGTCCGTTTTGATAACTGCTGAAATCCTGCCCCTGGTTTAGGGTGCAGCAGAATTGCCTGGCTTTCCTAGGGAGCTTTCCATTTTCCCAGCTGGGAAGCACAGGTTCCTACTGCTCGGTTTAAGAGATTTAATTCCCTCCTGAAGCTGTGTCCCAAATTATATCTTGGCATGTGTGTATACTCTGACCTTTGACCCTGAAGTCTTGTTACCCTCCTCTGTGAGTCAGGACAGTGTCTCACTACACTAGATGCTCAGGTATTTGTGGATTCACCTTGGGCTGGGGGTTGGGACTGGATCCTAACTCTCTTCAGGAGGCCCCTGTAAAGCACTCTCTAGCTCACGCTAAGAGCCTTGTGGGCCCCAGGCCTCAGGGACTCATCAGGGCACAGCCAGGTGCAGCACCTGGGGCTCTCTCCTCCGGCTCTTTCCACCTTTCCATCCCTCCTGCTCGGAGGGTGGGTATTTCCTTTCTTTTTACTCTTAAAAAGTTGCCATTCACGAAGGTGAAACTGTAACTGGCACGGGAGATTGCTTCCTTGGCCTTCCCTCCTTGCTCTCACTGCTGAAAGGCAATGGTCTTGTTTGAAGCACCGCCCCACCCTACATACTGGGTCCTCTGTTTGGTGGCTGTGTTGTGCTTCAAACTAGGTTAACCTTGAAAAGTGCCTTTATTATCCCCATTACACAGATGATGAAACTGAGGCTTGAAAGGATAAAGGCACCTGTTTGAATAGTTAACAATTTAAGCCTAGGTTTTCCAGGCCCTGCCCCATCCGTGTCCCCCCACCCCAGCCTGCTGTCTAATGACCTGGTGTTCACTTACTTAGGTGACACCTACTTGACCTGTTTTCCACAATACTGATTTTGGTAATATGGGTCTCAAGGCCTGAAAGATTCAGCCACAAAGGATTCTGCCGTCTGTCTTGTTTTTCTTCTCTCATTCAACTAAACCCACTAACCACAGGCCAACTAAAGACCTGAGGAGAACACTTCACATTAGGAAGAATAACAATAAATTCAGGAATGGTAATAACAGTTTAAAACAAAGTAAGAAATTAAATAAAAAAGGGAATCAGTTATCATAACCCTACACACCAAGAAATGGCTGCCTTTTAACACTTCATTGAATCCTTTTCTATACTTCCAATGTCCTCTTTCAATAAGTTTATTTATTCTCTCTTTATTGACACCAGTAGAAAATATATGTACTCCACAAGGATTGTAAACCCCTTTTATTGTGGTGCTCTGGATCAAACCCAGGGCATTGCTTGTACAAAGCACAACTCTACCCACGACCTATGCTCCCGTCCCATCAATATCTTTTGCTAACCCGTCCATTTCAAAGTGACTCCAAGCAGGTGTGGCCTGTGGTGCACTGTTTAATGGGGTGGTCCAGAGGGAGACTTACACCCCTTGTAGAAAGGAGGAACTTTTCTTTTGGTCAAAAACTGCTGGTTAGGACAGGAAGCTGACTTTCCCCCTCCATGCCTTGGTCTCAGTGGCACACATCTACAATCCTAGTGACTCAGTAGGCTAAGGCAAGCAGATCACAAATTCGAGACCAGCCTCAGTAATTTAGTGATGCCCTAAGCAACTTAGTGAGATCCTGTCTCAGAATAAAAAATAAAAAGGGCTGGGTATGCAGTTCAGTGGCAGAGTGCCTCTGGGTTCAATCCTTAGTGCCAAAAAACCAACCAAACAAAAAACATGCATTGGTTTCAGCTGTCAGTTTGGAAGCACTGGCCTAGAGACCCTACAATACCAGAAGGTGAGCCTGGGCACAACCAGGAGCTTTGGGCAAGGGTTAGTGTTCTGCATTCAACTGGAGTATAGGGAAACATTTGGATTTTGAGTTAAAACCAGGAGCCTGAGAGCTGTGCTCAAGATCTTTAACAGCCAACTGAGTCTGGTGGCCCAGAATGGCTAGGATATGACATGGTCAGGAGAGAGGCTCTCTGCACTGTTTTGCCTAGTGTGGTGGCAGCTTTGCAAGATTACTTGCCCAGGGGTCTCTGGGAGGCTCATGGTTTTAGTAATAAAATTCCATGCATGAACAGTAGACATTTTCAAAATAAAACTGAAAATCCATTTATTTTGGAAAGTGTAAGTAGCCAAAAGCACATACAAAAACCTACCGGTTGGGCCAAAGTTGTGGCTCAGTGATAGAGTGCTTGCCTAGAGTACTTGAGGGATAGGACTTGATCTTCAGCAACACATAAAATAAATAAATAAATAAAATAAAGTTATTTAAAAAAACCCTATCTGTAGTGTTTTGCATGTGTCTTTATAGTCTTTGTGTGTCTATTCATGCATCTGTGCTTTTATATCAAGCATCATTATGATCATTTTGAACCTGTTCTTTGGCTACTTGATTCCTCATGAATCTTTCTGATATTATTATTTTTTTCAGTATGTGATTTTATACTTAATTACCTGCACAGATGTACCAATAATTAACAATAATGCATGTTTTTTAACATTCAGGAGATTTCCAGGCTTTTGCTGTCCTTCTAGGTTGAATTCTCCTTTTTTCCCTTAAAAAAGTTTAGAGGTGAAATCGCGAAGTTAAACAGTTTGCTTAGCACCTGAAAGACCTGCTGTGCCTTGCAGGCTGCTGTGGGAGGGGCTCTCCCTTCCCGGGCACACTCCATTTCTTTACATTCTGGAAACAAAACAAAAAATTAAAAAGCACTCTCCAATGTTGTTGGAAACATTTGTTGTTCGCACAGTTTGTATTTTCTTACTTTCCCCAAAATTGAGGCTCATGATCTGTTCGGTGGCCCAGAATCAGCTCTATTAAATACGTGTGAGCTGACATAGAAAACATCCCCCGGACTTTCATGTGACTTTTGTGTGACTTCTTCTCATTGTGTCTGATTTATATGATTTCAAACTGAAAGTCTGAGTCTTTGAAGGGACAAGTGGCCAGGCTCTTCCTGTGACAGCAGCTTAGAGAAGTTCATTTTAAATCTGAGACAGAGCCCGGAGGTTTAGAACTCTGGACTCAGGACCAGGGGGCCTGTGGTTGTGGGAGAGTCCCTGGCCTGGGACATGGGAGGCCTGGGGTCTCGCCCTGGCCCTTTTATTACTGTGTTCAGGGTTGTGGACAGGTCCTTAAACCCAAGTCTCCCTTCTGACGCCTGTAAACTGAGGAGCTGGACCGACTGATAGTTAAGAAACCTCTAGTTCAAGAATTCTATTATATTTGCTTTCAAGAACGAGAACCACAAATGAAGTTTGGCTCTGGGGAGAACCAGCCAAGGGCAGCAAATGTATTCAAGACATAAAACTCAGAAAATTAATGGATAGTGAAGTAGTATTTAACCTTGGGATTTTTAAAAGCGTGAAGTATCTGCAAATAGGCCGAGACAAAGAGCTTTTAAATGAGAGTGATCACAGCTAAGTGGGTAAAGGTAATTTGCTTCAGTGCATAACAGTGGTGACAAAAATGAAAAGTGCTTTTACACGATGATGTTTTGGTTTAGGTAGTTATTAGCAAGGCAGGTGTGTAGCACTCACTTCCTGGTGTAATTGTGTAAATGCTTCTGATAGCACATGTTCTGAGTAATCCCATAATAGATGCTCAATAAACAAATATTGAATGAATAAACAAGTACTTGCTTGACGACTTAACTCAGCATTGACAAGGGGGAAATTCCTTGACCATTACACATTTCCTGCCTCCTATTGCCATGATTCTTGGTTCTGTAGCTTAAGTTATGTTCAGATAAATGTGACGGCCCATATGGTATGTACCGTCTGATTTCATCATCTCCTTTCTACCAACTGTGGTGGAGTTCCAGTGCCCTGGTATGTTTCCTTTATTTCTGTCAAGGCCGAATTGCAAAATAATTCTTTTCTACTTACCTCCTGTTGCCCATGACTGTCGTTACAAAATACTATAAATTTAATGACTTAACACAGACTTTATTCTCTAAACCATTTTGGAGACTGGAGGATTGTCCTCCTGGATTAAGGCCTAGGTGTCAGCCCGCTGCTTCCTTCTGGAGGAGATCTGTGTCCTTGACTTTTTCAGCTGCAGGTGGCTGCCTGTGTTCCTTGCCTTGGGGCTCCTTTCTCCATCTTCAAAGACACTCTCCCTCTGCCTCCCTCTAATAAAGATAGTTATGGGTACACTAGGGTCCACCCAGATAATCCAGAATGACTCCACTTCCCGAGACTTCAACTTGGTCAGTCTGCAGAGTCCATTTTGCCACCATTCAGAGGTGGCATTCACAGGTCGCAGGGATTAGGATGTCAATACTCTGAGGGAGAGGCGCTCTTCTACCTATCACCTCCCTTCTCTCTTCCCAATGTGAACTTTTCCTTTTCTGTCTACTTGGCTGTTGTGGGAGCCTGTGTATACATCCAAACCTCACCCTACTGTATTCACCTAAAGAAATTTTGTCCGAATTGCTGTGGCAGATGCTCTACACAACTAGACAAGACTCCTCCTTACCTGATAGGACCAAGAGGCCAAGAATGCCAAAAGGAGATTGTAAGGGGGCTCCATGACCATGTTGTGTGGACAGATGGGTACACACCCTTTTTGCTGAGTCAGTCCAGTCTCTGCCCAAACTCTGCCAATTCATAGATTCACTCTTTGTTTTTAATTATTGAGGTTGCCCCCTCCCTGTGAGATATAATTCACATTCTATAAAATTTGCCATTTTAAAGTATAAAGGTCAGTGGCCACAAAGTTGTGTGACCATCACTACTCTCCAGTTCCAGGCTATTTTCATTACTCCAAAAAGAAATCTTGTTCCCTGGCTTAGCCCTCATTCCACGTTCCTCTCCTCTCTAAGCAACAGGAATCTAATTTGTCCCTATGGATTTCCCTGTTCTGATCATTCATGTAAGTGGAATCATATATGACCTTTTGCCACTTAACAATGTTTTCAAAGTTCATCCACGTTGTACATTATGCCAAGTAACATTCCATGTTATAGCTAATGACACATTTGCTTTGTCCATTCATCGGTTTATGGACATTTGGGTCATTGCCATTTTGAATACTGTCACTCCGAACAGTCCTGTACATGTTTTTGTGTGGATCAGTGTTTCCATTTCTCTTGGATTTCACCTGGGACTGTAACTGCTAGGTCATGGTAATTTTATGTTTTACCTTTTAAGTAGCTTTTGAAGTGTTTTACAAAGTAATTTTTGACTCCTTTACAACCATGCCAGCAGTGTATCAGTTGCCCACATCTTGCCAACCTTCTTACTGTCTGGTTTGGTTACAGCCATCCAATAGGAGTGAAGTGGTCTCTCATTGCAGGTTTTGTTTGCATTTCCCCAGTGACATGGTGTTGAACCTCCTTTCAACACCCTTTTGAGTATTCATTTGTCTTTGTTGGAGAAATAACTATTCAAATCCTCCATTCATTGTGAAATTGGGTTGTCTTTTATTGTTGGATTGCCAGAATTCCTTTTTTTATTTTTTATTTTTTTTGAGGGGAGTGGTTACCGAGGATTGAACTTGGGAGCACTCGGCCACTGAGCCACATCCCAGCCCTATTTTGTATTTTATTTAGAGACAGGGACTCACTGAGTTGCCTAGCGCCTCACCATTGCTGAGGTTGGCTTTGAACTTGTGATACTCCTGCCTCAGCCTCCCGAGCCACAGGAATCACAGGTGTGGGCCACCACGCCCAGTGGATTGTCAGAATTCTTTATGTATTCTGTATATTAGACAGATAAATGATTTGCAAAATTTTTCTCCCATTCCTTGATTCTTTTTATTTTCTTTATTGTCTCTTCCCCAGCCCAGAAGGATTAAATTTTATCTGTTTTTTCCATTTGTTTTCTTTTGCTTTTGATATTATATCTTTAAAAATAAATCCAAGGTGTTGAAGATTTACTGGGAATTTTGTTCTCAGAACTTTATAGTAAGGTAATGTAATGTCCCTTACATTTAGGTGTTTGATTCATATGGGTTAATTTTTACATATAAACTGAGGTATTGTCCAACTTCACTATTTTGCATGTGTAAACTCAGGTGTCCCAGCACTGTCTGTTGAAAAGATTCTTTCCCTTTATAGGATCAGCTTGTCAGTTTCTTTAATGAAGCCAGATGCATTGAGATGGGGAATGTGTTTTATTTCTAGATCATTTGGGGATCTTAATATTAATTCTTAGTATTAATTCTTTCAATCGTAAACACATCTTTCCATTTATTTAGTCAAATTTCTTTTGATGATATTTTGTAGTTTACAGTGTACAAACATTGTACTTATCTCAATAACTTTATTCCTATTTTAATTTTTTTGTGCCATTGTAAATGATGGAATTGTTTTTTACATTGTTTCCTTTTCAGATAGTTCATAACAGTGCATGAAAATAGAATTGATGCTTTTATAATGATCTTGTGTATTAAGTTTTTCATTTCAGATAAAAATGTTTTTATCTTCCCTTCTTTCTGCCTTCCTTTACTTTCAGAATTTTAGTAGTTTTTCACCTGCCATCCTTTTATCCTATTCCAATTTTGCTTTTTCCAGTTATTTAAATAGATCTTCAAGTGGTCTTTGGGCTGTTGGGCTACATCTAACTCTGTCTTGCCATTGGCTGTCGTCATGGTGAGTGGGCTACTCGTTTCGTGGTCAGCTCTGGCTTTAGTGTGGGTTGTCGGTCTTCGGAGTCCTGTGTGTGCAGGACTCTGCAAACCCAGGGCAGTGTTCATCTGCCTCAGCTGGTGCCACAGGGGCATCGTTGCTTGTGGACCAGGGTTGGTAATGCCTTTTGGCCTGGGGACCTGATGCTACCTGGGTGTGTGTATCTGGGGCCACACCTCCAAGACTGGGGAAGGTCTGAGATTTTGATTTCTTATTGGCTGGGCATGCCCCTTTCCTCCCGGTGGGCGTCAGAATCCTGGCCCCTGCTGTATTGTCATCCAGTAGCCTTCTAAGCCTTCAAAGCCTTCAGTGTTCACTCACGTGACTTCTAGTTCCATTTTCAGTTCCAACCTAAGAATTTATTTCTGGTGATTTGGAATTTTCCTGTTTAAACAGTCGTTAGTTATCTTTTACTCAGTTTGTCCACATCTTTGAAACAGGCAGAGTCCTTCTCTATCATTTCAGTTCACCATATTGACTGGAAATGTTATCACCAAAGACTGGTGAATGAATTTAAAGACCTTTGAGGCACCAGATTGCAATCCCTGATTTCCATAGAACTTTAAACATAGTAAGTGTTGCTGGGCACGGTGGCGCATGCCTGTGATCCCAGTGGCTCAGAAGGCTGAGGCAGGAGGATCAGGAGTCCAAAGCCAACCTCAACAAAAAGCAAGGTGCTGCATACGCAGCTCAGTGAGACTCTGTTTCTAAATAAAATTCAAAATAGAGCTGGGGATGTGGCTCAGTGGTCAAGTGCCCCTGTGTTCAATCCCTGGTACAGGAAAAAAAAAAAAAAGAACATAGTAAGTTGTTAAGTCAGTATTAATTCAGTGAATGGATGTCCTGCAAAGCCTCCTACTGAGATGTGATGTACCTGAGTAACTGCTCTTTCTCAGTGTAGTAAGGTACATGGCCACCTCATTACCAGAACCTACCTCTGTCCATGTCAAGAACCATCATTAGATTCTTACTTGCTTCCTGACGCCAAGCACAAGCTATTGGAGTCCTGTCTACTGCCCTTATTTTTAGGCAGTCATTAATATGGTAGTTTATGTTCATATGTCCAGCAAGTACGGTTATATCCTAATTTTAACAGGAAAGAAAGGTTAGAAAGGTTATTTCTATGTGTTTATCTTTCCCAGAAGAGAGAAACTAAATTTTGACAGATCACATTAAAATTCTTTCTTAGAACACAGGCAACAACAGGTGTTGGCGAGGATGTGGGGAAAAGGGTACACTCATACATTGCTGTTGGGAGTGCAAGTTGGTGCAGCCACTCTGGAAAGCAGTGTGGAGATTCCTTAGAAAACTTGGAATGGATCCACCATTTGACCCTGCTATCCCACTCCTTGGCTTATACCCAAAGGACTTAAAATCAGATTGCCTCAGTGATGCAGCCACATCAATGTTCATAGCTGCTCAATTCACAATAGCTAGATTATGGAATCAACCTAGATGCCCTTCAGTAGCTGAATGGATAAAGAAACTGTGGTATATATACACAATGGACTATTACTCAGCCATAAAGAAGAATAAAATTATGGCATTTGTAGGTAAATGGATGATGTTGGAGGCTGTTATGCTAAGTGAGATCAACCAATCCCCAAAATCCAAAAGCCGAATGGTCTCTCTGATAAATGAATGATGATGCATAATGTGTGTGGGGGGGGAGGGTGACAAGAATGGAGGAAGGATAGATAGCATAGAGGGAAGGGAGGGGTGGGGGCGGGGTGGGGGGTAAAAATAATAACAGAATGTGTGACAGATACCATTGCCCTGTGTACATGTATGAACACACAGATGGTGTGACTCTACTTTGTGTACAACCAGTGAAACAATAGCTGAACTCCATTTGTGTTCAATGAATCAATAAGTAAATAAAAATAAATAAATAAATAAATAAATAAATAAATAAATAAAATAAATAAATCACTTTCAACTCCAAGGAGAGAAGCAATCATTAGGAACTTATGCCCAGTTGCAGGTCTGGCCAGTTAACCATTGAAACAAGTAACCACATTTACCTTTTTGAGGTTTAGATCATTAAATCCCATCAAAAACTCCAAAAAAAAAAAAAAATTCTTTCTTAGTAACTTTGCTTTTGCTTTTTATTTTTCCCCAAACTTCCTTTGTGTGTCTGCTTATTTATTTTAATTTTTAGTATGAGGGACTGATCCCAGGGATGCTTAACAACCAAGACACATTCCCAGGCCCTTTTAACTTTATTTTTTAAAATTTTGAGACAGGGTCTTGCTAAATCACTCAGGCTGGTCTTGAACTTGTGATGCTCCTGTCTCAGCCTCTGGTAACTGGGATTCCAGGCATGCACCACTGCCAGCTGTAGGTAGGTTTCTTGGTCTGAGGGAACCTGCCAATAGTGTGTTCAGTCCCTGCAGACCTAGTGTTTTAGGGATAACTAAACTGCAGAGGGTTCTGGGCCATCTTCCTCATCTGGGTGATGGGGATCAACTAGAATTGGTCCCTTCTGTATCTGAGGACAGGCTTCAACTCAGAAGAATGTGTTGCTCTCAGAAAAGTGGCCACAGCACCTCCTGCCATAAGGGGAACAGAGAGGAAATATCCCACTCAGACACTGGGATCACAGCCTCCTGAAGAGGAAGGAGAAAAATGTGTACCTTTAGGGGACAGTTTTGAAACTAAACCAAATGGGCTCATTTTTCTATATTTTCTGGACATTTGCCCCTTCATGCAAACTTGAAATTGTTCTCAGGGGAAGCTGACTCTGATGACCTGAATGAGAGCCACAAAAATCCTTCCAAAATGAGACTGGCTGAATTCTAAAAAGATTGACCTGGTTTATTTCAGTCATGAGAAAGGTCAGTTTATTGTTAGCCTCTGTAGTTTCTGGAACTTCCCATTATGAATATATCCTAAGAAATAGAATGTAACAAGCATGCACCATTGAATATTCAATAGAGAATGCTTTATGAAAAGAATATCTAGACTTTTTAGTTCCTCTTTTTTGATTTTATGGAAAATACTTAAATCCATGGGGTTCCATTTGTTTTCTTCCCTGAGTTCTTCCTTAGGCGCATCTGATTATGGGAGAGGTTGATCCCTGTCTCCCAGGGTACAAGAAAGTTCCCCAGAGAGCTTCAGTTACATGTTGCTTATTTACAGCTTGGTATCAGTAACCCCAGCATGGCTTGGCTACTGCTGGAGATAAATACCTGCTCCCATCCTGTCCTTGTGACTGGAGCTTGGTTGGAGTAAATAGGATTTCGTGTCTACTCTTGAGCATCAGGAGCTAGAAGCTGCAAGGGGCAGCCTAAAGAGGCCTCCTGATTTCCTGTTTGAGGAAAAGGTGGAGGTGAGACTGGAGACAGTGATCAGAGCCATTAATAGATAGGCTGATACTCTACCTGCCGAATTAATGCAGTGCTGGCATCTCTGAAGGACTGGGAGAGTCACCACCCATCTTATAATGTTTACTTCTCTTCTCTTCTTTTCTTTTCTTTTCTTTCCTTTTCTTTTCCTTTTCCTTTTTCTTTTTTTTTTTCTTGTGGATTGAACTCAGGGGTGTTTCGCTGAGCTTCATCCCCAGCCCTTTCCATCCTTTATTTTGAGGCAGTGTCTTGCTAACTTGCCAGAGCTGTCCTTGAACTTGAGATTTTCCTGTCTCAGCCCCCCCAATGGCTGGATGACAGGTGTGCACCACCATGCCCAGCTTTCCTTTTAGCCATTTGACTGCCAGTTTATAACTGTGTGTGTGTGTGTATACACAAATATATACATGTGAAAATCAGAGCATATGAACTTAAAGATTAAACTCTTCTTTTTTGTTGTTATAGGCATTGAAATTTATAAAATATTACTTTACATGTAGAATAGATATTTTGATATGAGGAGGAAAGAACACTTTGGAAATATTATAATTGGACGATTTTCTTCTTCCCACAATGGAGACCCAAAGTGGAGACACATGCCCACTCAGTGCCCATAATTTGTTCCATTTTTGTTTACAGAACCTTGATTTAATACAGGGTGGCATGGTAATCAGGCAATAGGTGGTGATGGTCTGAACTCATATACCAGTCCTGAACCCTGCTTTTGCAGTATTCCCTTCTAGGAATATAGCCATGTAACCTGGTTTTGCCCAGGGAGTCCTGAGAAGGAGTCCACAGGGTGGGGATTGGGGTTTCTGGGAAAGCATTTATTATTTTTATAAAACCTGACAGATGAGTCCATCAGTGCCTTTTTGCTTTTCCTGTCTTTCTGCCTTGAATGCTGATTGGATAGCTGAACATATAGCAGCCATCATGTCACCAAGAGGTCTCAGATGTGAAGGAGAGGCCAGGAGTAGAGATGCTGCTCCAACATTGTTGCTGTCTAGCCCTCACCAGCAGCTCTGAACATTCCAACTCCTTGTTTGTAGAATCTACTCTTGTAGAAGCTTCTGATGCTTAAAACGAAACACAATGCTAAACGAAGCAGATACAAAGATACAGATGTTATGAGCCTTTTCCTCTGCTTGGTAGCCTCATAAATGTCCTTAATGTGTAGTGTGACCTGTGTGAGAACAGTCTCCCAAAAGGAAGCTCTCCCTTGCATTAGAAGTTGTTCACAGTTGAAGTGATGAGTTGTGGACTCAGAAATACAATTTGCAAAATAAATGAACTTGTCCATCGGAACTTGCTACAGCGAGTACCATGGCCTAGTTCATGGGCATATCTTCCTTAGGGCCTTTCTTATGATGGTCTTAAGTCAGTTTCCTGGTGAAAATGCTACATTGTGTATATTTATGGCTTCGTAGGAAGCGACAGCAGCACTCGGGGTAATAGCAGAAATAGTCTGATGTCTTAAAACGTGAAGGTCCGACAGGCACTGTTGGATTTCAGGGTAATGGTGTTATTAAATTTTCTGCCTCTCTTCAAACTTCTTGTGGCCAAGTTCCAAGCGGGAAACTTTAAAAAATTTGGGAACTAGTTCTGTACACTTGTGAATAAAGAATTGCCCTGTAATTTTCAATGAGTGAATTGAGAAGTAGAAGGAAATCCTGTGAATTTTGTTTTTCTGCCGACTTGGACCTTGGATATTATCTGTAATGGGCTGTTTTCCATGCGGAAGGTACACATGGCTCTGTGACATGCAGCACTTGATAAGGTAAGGTAAGAAATGAAAATTGTCTTTTAGTCCTTTAGGAAAAAAAGGACTATAATCCATCAGAGTGTCAAGTTGTAAAGGAAAGGGACTTTTGGCACCATCTCGTAAAATCCTACTTTCATTTGTAGCCTCAGAACGTGAGACCTAGAATAATTTTGTTCATTTAAAAAATTAAAATGTGTGGGTACCCTCTGCACCCTCTTTCTCTTGAATAAGACTGTTCCAAAGAAATGAGAAGCACCGTGTACGCTAAGGTCCCTCATAAGAGGCTTTCAAAGCCATTCATTCACCTGCCTCTTCGAGGCGGACCAGGAAGCAGACCTTGGACAGGTGTGGACAGGACCACAGGATCAGCGGGTGCATTAGCATCCTCAGTGCTCACGCTATGGATGTCCTGTGGGCGTCCGCTTTCCAGCTCATCCCCAGAGCTGGAGAGGGTTGGACCGGCACTGTCAGGAGGTGGCCTTCCCAAGCAGAGCAAGCGGATTCTGTAGAGTGAGGAGCCTGGTCTGGAGCCCCTTTGGAATCAGTGGTAGAAGAACAGCTATGTCCCTACATATTAGGGGCAATTTGGGGCTAGTTTGGCAGGTTTGGTTCAGGGCAAAGATGGTGTTAGGAGCCCAGCAGTGGAGTAGGAGCTTCTTTTGTTTCCTCTCCAGTAGGAAGCTCTTTTTTGGGGGTAAGGGGATACTGGGGAGTATCCCCAGTGAACTCAGGGGTGCTTAACCACTGAGCCACATCCCCAGTCCTTTTTTATATTTTATTTAGAGACAGGGTCTCACTGAGTTGCTTAGAGTCTTGCTAAGTTGCTGAGGTTGGCTTTGAACTCATGATCTTCCTGCCTCGGCCTCCTGAGCCGCTGGGATTACAGGCTTGCACCACCATGGTTGGCTTAGTTGAGATGGTGTTGGTGACTTACAGAGCTCTTGGAGTTGCCTGCAGCCCTTCTGCATGCTTTGCCCCATCACCTGTCTAACCCCCACAGCACACTTTTGGCATAGGTACTCTTTCTCCTTTTCACAGTTGAGGAAGCTGAGGTTGGGTGACTCACCCAGGGGGCTGATCATAGGAAGTGGTAGACAGGTGCCCAGGGCGTGTATGTTAGTGGTCTGGGTGTGCACCAGGTGGTAGGTTCCCTAGGAAGGAGAGTCACAGGAGTGTGCGGGTAGAGCAGGGCCAGGCAGGCTGGTGGTCAGAGGATGCATTGTGGGTCTCCAGGGAGTTAGCAAAACTGCTCTAGATCTAGAGAGCAGTGGAAATGAAGGGAGGAGAATTCAGAGTTAGTGCCTGGAGGATACATTGATGGCTCCAGGTCCTCAGTTGGTGCATTGGTCACGGGACTCTGGAGATGTCTGGGGTATTATTTAACTGTCCCCTAGTTGACTTAAGGTATCGAAGGAGGAGTTTGGTGGGAGGTGAGGATTTATTTTTACAGAACCCATTTACTCACTCTGTGATTAATTAGCGTAGTAGTTCTTAACCTTGGAATCTGGAGAAGACTGTTTAGAAAGAAGATGCCATGGGTGGGTCGGAAGAGGTCTCTGTGAGTTGACAGAGCGCCTTGGTCTTGGCTCGCTGCTGCTTTTAGACCGCTGTGACTGCGGCACCCACGGTTCTAAGGCAGCTTGTCCTCTTCCTAGCTGCGGGATCAGTGGGAGTGAGGGCAGGAGGGTGGGTTTGTGTTTTAGGGTCCACCATTATTTCAGCGTCCGTGGTTGCCATTCATGACTTCAGCTCAAGCTTTGATGAGGAAAGTGGGTGGAGGCAGAGGAAGGCCTTGAATGGCGCATCGTGGCGTCCTGGGCTGCCCCGTTCCTCTGGGCCTCAGCCCTGAGCCCAGGCTGAGCGGGTGTCTTCCCCCAGCTGCCTTCCTGAGACCTGCGGCCCTGGCCAGGCCGGTCTTCCCTCAGCTCTCTGAACACCGGCCCGGCTGAAGGCCAAGTGGGAACCCCAGGTGGCCCTTGGATGAGTAGCTGATGCCTTTGTGGAAAGCATCCTGAAGGAGACGTGAGCACACGGAGTCCGCCATCTGGGCTGAGGCTTTATTACCATGTCTGCCGCGGGGGCATCTCCGGCTCTTTCCCTCACCTTCTGTCTGCACCTTCCTTCTTCCTCTCTCTCTCCATTCGTTCCTCCTCCCTCTCCCTCACCTCTTTCTTCCCTTCTCTCCTCTCCTCTCTCTCCTCTCCTCTCTCTCTTCTCCTCTCCCTTCTCACATCAGGAGAGTCATTTATGGTGTGGGGCTGGTAACTGCGACTGTACCCATTTTGCCCTCAGCCATAGTTTTCAGTCCTGATTTCTCAGGAAGAGGTCATGTCGTTGAGCTGCATAGCGCTGGTTAGGAGTGCAGTTCACACTCCGGGCCTGTTCCGCACATGGCTGCTTGGGGAGGACAAAGGGAGCCAGAAGCTGTCCTCAAATCCCTGAGAATCAGAGGGAAAGTATCACAGGTTTGAATCCTCCTCCACTCATGTCAGAAAGCCCATGCACTCTGGTCTCTCATTTGCAAAATGGGAGTGTGATATTTACTCCACAAAGGGTTTTATGACAGATAAGCAAGATACGTCTCAAAGAATACTAAGCACTACTCTTCTCTCACTCCCTAATTTAAAATTTCTGGATCATACCTTGGAATAAGCCCAGAAATAATCGGAAAAAGGGGGAACTCGTAGTGTTTAATTGTGTGCTTATTCCATTTCTGCATACAAACCTTGTGAGGTAAATAATATTTTTTTGAGATAAGAGCCAATGTTCAGAGAGGTTTAAAACAGAATAGCTTCACCACCTGCTGGGCACATGGCCTCAGGTATTATTTAATGACTTACTGCTGTTACCTCATCTCTAAAATGGGATAATTATAGTTCCCTCATCACAGGGTGGTTTTGAGGATCAAAATGATTAATATGTAGAAAGTCTTAACACAATGCCTAGTAAATAGTCAGTGTGATTTATGAATGGGAAATTATTATCATTAAGAAAACTTCTCCTAAGCCACTACAAGTGGAATCAGGATTGACTTTCAAATTTAATGTGTTAGAAGGGGGTTTCATTGTAATTTTTGAAGCTTAGGATGGGTTTAGTTTCCATGGAGAGGGATTGGGGAAGTGATGTTGGAAACATCAGGAAAATTCTGAAGGATTTCAAAAATGTGGGATAACCAGGAGGCAGGCAGAAGCACAGCTCTGTGTGGCTGTGACCTGGCTGAGGACAAGCCCTTTCCTAATTCCCTGACCATGAATCTCACCTTCTCCCAGAATAAGGAGGTGGCAGATAGATCAGCTGTGCAGATGGGGTCTTTGGAGTCTCCAGTTCTCCAGCTCCATCTGCCTTTCTACTTCCTGGAAAAGGCAGTGGGAATGTTAAACGAAGAATCCTGGAGTCTTTGCTTAATTTTTCTGCCTGATGTCATGCAAGTTCCTTTACCTGGCTGCAGTTCAGTGTCCTGTGTGACATGAGGAAAATATGGTGCCTCCCCCATCCACAGGGTTTCTGAGGAAATTGAAAAGGAGTGTGTAGACTGTCTCGGTTTAATCCAGAGGAACCGGTTCCTCAGTAAATGGTAGTTTCTTTTTTTTTTTTTTTTTTAAAAAAAAAATTTTATTTTTACAGACTGCATTTTGATTCATTGTACACAAATGGGGTATAACTTTTCATTCCTATGGTTGTACAAACTGTAGATTCACACCATTCATGTAGTCATACATGTACAGAGGGTGATAATGTCTGTCTTAATCCACTATCTTTCCTTTGCCCACCCCTCCCACCCTGTTTTCCTCTACATCATCAAAAGTTTCTCCATTCTTCTCTTATCACCCCCCCCCATTATGTATCATCATCCACTTACCAGAGAAAACATTCGGCCTTTGGTTTTTTGGACTTGGCTTATTTCACTTAGCATGATATTATTACCTGTCCCTATACCGTTGGGCTTTGTTTAGAAACTCAGGCCAAGTATGCAAGTCAGAAGTGGTGATATTTGGGGCCCCTGCCCCCTCAGGATGAATTTTAGCCAGGACCATAGCAGACCCCCTGGCTGGCATCACTGCCTCAGTCAGGAATCTGGCATGGGGTGTCTGAGTTGCCTTTGCTTATACTTTTATCTGCCTCTCCTTTCTCTCAAAAGTGCCTTAGAGCTTGGAGGAAAACAGAAAGGGATATCATTTCTTCTTTGTTGAGTCTAAAACACCCAGACCCTTATTCCCCTCCCCTAAATTTTGATTCATAGCAGTTCTGCACAGGGAGACTTTTATAGCTAGCAGTGGAACCATTTAAACAAGATTACTTTTTAGACCAAGAGTTTTGCACTTGTGGTCTCTGTTGTACTGAGATTTTTCTTCCCTCTCTGTTGTAAGCCTTCCTAAGTGACCTGCCAGCCCCAAGGGAAACTTGAAATCTTTTATTCAAAAACTCATGCATTCTACTTCAGAGGAAATAATTTTCCTTGGCCAATTTAGTAAGATTCCTTTTCTTTAGTTTCCTTTAATTATCCCGTTTAAAAGAGAGAGAGAGAGAGAGAGAGAGCGAGCGAGAGAGAGAGCGAGAGCGAGCTGGAGAAGACCATCTGCTTTATGAGACAGTTCATGTCTTATGTTTTCTCTAATAGCTATATGAAAGCCCAGTTAAGCCAATTAAGGCTTCATCTTGTTCTTGTTTGGGATCCTTCTGTTTGGCACTTTTGAGTCACTGCCACCGACGTTTCTCAGTGGTATATTTGGGATGTCTTGGAGTGTAGATTTTATGAAGAGATGTTTTCTTTGTTCCATGAATTGTCACAGGCTCTGTGAGCCACTTTCTGTATCGTGCCAAACTGTCACTACAGGGTTCTTTGCTTTTTTAATCCCTTCCTCTCATCACAAGAAGTCCTATTAGCATGTTTTCTGAGCTATAGAGTAAAATCTGGCAAATATAGCATGGAAGGCAGATGGGTGGTGGCTGTCTTCCTTTCCCCAAACTCTGGACTTAGTATTCCTTAGGAGAGCTCAGCTTTATCACCTCCCTTTACCTCAGAGCTTCCGTTTAAGAGAAGACACACAGGATGGGAGGAGGGGAGGAAGAAGAGGAGAGATTGTTCTTTTAAAGCTATATGATATGTGCATATCTAGCTTCACATAGGAAGTTAATTTTTTCAAAATTGCAAATAATGAATATGAAAATGTTCTTACATCATTATAAAAAAATCAGGCAAATCAGCAACATATAAGATTAGAAGGCATTTTTCTAAATCCTATCATCCAGAAATTACCACTATTAACATTTCGGCTCACTTCTCTGTTCATCATTTTAGCAACTCTTTATTGAATATCTGCCATGTGCCAGGTGCCAGTAATATATTGATGAACAAAATAGACATATAGTCCTTGCTCTTGTGGAGAGAGAGACATCAGATAGGTTATGCTGATTGCATACGTGAAAATAAAGAATACTAACAATGTTACATTCTAGACAAATTTACTTTTAAAAAAATACAGACTAAGAAATAGGAATAGTATTCCTACAGATGAGGAAAGCATGCCAAAAAAGACATGCTTGCCCACAAAAATAAAGATTAAAATTGAAATGTTCTATTTCAAAAGAAGGTAACTATATAATTATGCAAGACATGAAAGAGCAGCATAAACCTGAATTTGGAAAACTCAGACAAGTAGACAGAATTTAAGAGAGAATTAGAAAAGTTAAAAAATCGTTTTAGAAATGAACTTGAAGTTAGGAGGAACACAAAATCAGTTAAGTACCACAAATATTGCCCTAATGGAAATAGAGGTTGTAAAAAGGAAGAAAGTGTTTAAAAATACAAGGAAATAAAGAAAAAAGAAATAAAATTTGGGGCTGGGCACAGCAACATATGCCAGTAATCCCAGCAACTCAGGAGCTCGGGCAGGAGGATCACAACTTTGAGTCCAGCCCCAGCAATTTAGCAAGGCCCTGTCTCAACATAAAAAATAAAAAGGACTGAGGATGTGGTTCAGTGGCAGGCCACCCCAGATTCAATCCCTATACCATACAAAAATAAAAATAAATATTGGGGGGCTGGGGTCATAGCTCAGTGATAGAGCGCTTGCCTAGCACATGTAAGGCACTGGCCACCACAAAAAATAAATATATAAAACAAAAGTATATCTACAACTAGAAATATTTTTAGAAATAAAATTAACATTGAAAAAAATAAAAATTGGAGAACGGTAACATGTTGAAGGCGGATCCAACATGCAGGTAACAGGAGCAGAAAACCATAGCTGGGAACAGTACAAATGCTCCATTTCAAAAAAACTTTCCTGAAAAAAAAAGTTTGGAGACTACATTTTGAAAAAGCAAAACATTTATTTTAGAATATCAATGTAGAACAACTCATCCAAAGATATTCTAGTAAAACTGTTGGATTGAAAAAGAAAGAAGAAAGTCCTTTGGGCATCTACACAAAAAGAAAAACAGTGACAGAGAATTAAATGGTCCATAAGACTTTTTGCCACAATATCTTTATACCAGAAGGGAAAGGGATACATATTTAAGGTGTCCAAGGACAGAAACTCTGAGCCAAGACTTCTTATATCTAGCAAAATTGACCTTTGGGCATAAGTAACTTAAACTTAGGGACGTGGAAGAAGTCAGGAGAGGAAGTACTGTTCCTGTGACTCTTCCTAAGGAGTTTCCTAGAGAGTGAGCTTCAGACAACAAAAGCAAGTGGGGAGATGTAGACTGGCACAATGCCACATGATAGGGGGCAAGAAAAGCTTCAGAGGCTATTGGAGCACATCAAAAGACCCGGGAGCCAACCTAAAGGGGCTGGTACTGGCCAAAAAATAAGAATTGCAAATGTGTTTCAATCCATGAGGTAATGATGGTATGAAAAAAAAGTATCGCTTACCTTCCGATTATTGATTATTGATCATGGGTGAATCCTGGATCGATCTTGAAAACAGGAAAGAATCCAAGTATTTATCCTGCTTTTCTTAGGTGAAGGATATCACTGAATAACCAAGAAATAGATGGAGGAAGCATCTCCTAAAATGTTCCCACTCAGTAAGTGAAGGTGGAGTGAGAAAATTAGAATGGCACCATTGTGTAGTCTGTGCACTTAATGGATCTGGAGTGGCCTGGGCCACTAACAGGAGAGACATGTGACAGCCAGATGTTGTGTACTCCCCGACAAAGCATCGGACCCCCCAGGGAAGTGCACCTCATCTTCTCCTAGCCTCTGAATCCAGCTGCCACTCAGCAGGAAATTCAGAGGTTGGAGGAACAAATTAAACATGCACCAGCAAAGTCCATGCTGTGGAAGCTCCCCAGGTCAGATGGCCCAAGTCTTCAGTGAATCAGTTATCAAGAAAAGGAAAGGACAGAGGCAGGTGTAGATTAAATGTATCCTAGAAGGTTTATCAAATTTTAGAAAATAGGCAACACTTAACCGTGTTGACTAGGGTTATATACTTGGGAAATAAGGTCATAAAGAAAAAGAAGCATTTGCCATATATTCAAGAATTTGCTTTTGGAAGTAGGAAAACAGAGCCTGAAGGATCTAGGGTAGCTACTAAAGTCTTTTTTGATCTGGGTGGTAATTAGAAGAACAATGTCTTTATAGTAATAGATGGTTTTGTGTAATCTTCTTAATCTGTGCTTTATTTTATTGGAAGAGGAATTTAACCTTTTTATGAAAGAATGACATTGCACATACTGCCTTTCCCCCAACTTTTTATTGTGACTTTTTTTTTTTTTTTGGTACCAGGAATTGAATGCAGGGACACTTAACCACTGAGCCACATCCCCAGCCCTTTTTTGTATCTTATTTAGAGACAGGGTCTCACTGAGTTGCTTAGGGCCTCTCTCGGTTGCTGAGGCTGGCTTTGAACTCTCAATTTTCCTACTTCAGCCTTCCAAGATGCAGGGATTATTGTGATAATTTTTAAGCCAAGAAATTGAAAGCATTGGGTAGGGACTGCCTTTGTCTTCATCATACTGTTTTATAGCTAGTTATTATTTTCATTCAGCAATGTTTGCTAAAGATCTTTTCTGCATAATTACAAACAGAAGCATCCCCAGTTTTGAGTAACGAATAGTGTTGTATAGGCATGATACTTTATTTAATCAATTTTCTATTGATGAACATTTAACCTGTTTCTGAATATTTTTCCTAATGGAAATAATGCTGTTTACATGTCCTTATGATAAATACCTAAAATTTGCTCCATCACAGTGTTTTCTAGTGTGCAGAGGATAAAGAGGAGCATGCTTGTGAATGAGCAACTAGTAGGAGAGGCTGAAGGTACTTATATTAATGAAGACAGGGCTGTGTAATAACCTTGGGAGGGCATGAATCTCAGACACAGGTTGATTCCCCACAGTAGGATCTTCACAAAGCATCATCCCTCTCCTGAATCAACTCAGGTTTAATCCCAACAGCTCTTCTGTAATCACATTCGGTTGTTGTAGGTATAATTAGTGTATCATATCTACTCTACAATAATGACACATGATGAAATGCATCCTAAAACTCAGGGGCTTCAACAATAGCCATTAGTATCATCAGGACAGCTGAGTGATTCTGCCAGGCGTCTCTGCTGGACTCGCTCATGTCAGTGGCCCTGCAGTCCATTGCAGGAACAGTCTACAGATGTGCTCATCTTGCAGAGTGCTTCCGTGTGTGTGTGGTGTTGGGCAGCATGGGCTGGTCTAAGATGGCCGCAGCTAAAAGGACTCAGCCAACCTACCCAAGCCTCCAACATCCTTCCTACAGGCCAGCCTTGGTGTGTCTCATGACAGTAGCACAGATCTTGTCTTCTTTAAGGGTCTGGGAAATGGGAAAACTGTGTCATCTCATTTGCTAACATCCAGTTGACCAAAGCGAGTCCCATAGCTGAGCCCAGAGCCAGTGGAAAGGGACTGCAGAATTACAGAGCAGAGGGCGAGGATACAGACCCCGTCAGTTGGCGCCATTAACGCCATGGGTCCCCCACAGCTATCCAGTAGCATATTTTAAATTGGCACTTCTTAGAAGCATTAAGCATCGCTGTTATTTCTAAACTGCCAATGTAATGCCTTAGATGTATAAAAAGTGGGATCAAGTATATTGTGGGGAAGCATAATGTCTTTTGCTTCAAAATTTTCTGGTTCACAGTTATAAAAGTAACTCCTAAATGGAAACATCTACATTTAATGATCTGTCTTGAAGATATTTCTTTTCTGGTTGTTGGTGTTTTCCCCCAGGAAACATTTCAGAAAATAGACTTCTCCCTGTCTGTGTATATTTTTCTTTGTTTGATGGTGTTCTCAGAATTAGTTGTTTGGAAATCTGGCTTGGAGAACATTGAATGGAGTAGGATAAAGAACCAAGATCACAGATTCTTAAGTGTTTTGTGTTTTGCATAAGCTATAGAAATTAGAGAAAGGGTTAGCTCCTAGACCTTGGTTACCATAACTTTTTTTTCTCTTTTTTTAAAATTACATACATGGTCAGTTTAGGATCTCCTAGAGCATTGATTCTTAACTGAAATATAGACTCCTGGGTATGTGGATGCAACTACTAAAAGTTTATGTTCCCTAAATTTAAAAAAATTGAAGTTTTCCCCTACCCATGGGGCACAATATTACATATAAATTTTGTGTGTACACTTCTCTCTTTTATGAGAAAGTAAAAAATGTTGGTATAAAATTTTGCACATGTAAATATACTACTAAAAACTCTTTATTATATGTACTTTACAAAATCATATACATTTTAGTTGTTTCACTAAAACTGTATATATTATACTAAACTGGCAATTTAAAGGATTTTTCAAAATAGATATAACTTTTCTTGTTTTGCTTCATTTTCTTTCTTTAGAACCTTCCTCCAGATGAGTTAGAATTTCACACACTTTTTCTCAGTTGTATTTTATTTTTCTTTCTGAACTATAAGGAAAGAGCAGACTTAGGTTTTACTTGCCATCTATTGTTCGTAATTTACCTATTGTTGGGGCTGGGGATATAGCTCAGTTGGTAGAGTGCTTGCCTAACATGCACAAGGCCCTGGGTTCAATCCCCAGCACCACCAAAAAAAAAAATTTACCTAGTGTCAAGATCTTGTACAGAAATTCCAAAGAACCCTTATAATGTGGCAAGAATTGTCTTGCAGCATTAATTCATTTAGGTCAAGTCAGTTTCAAGGAAAGGAGTCCTGATGAACATGGCATCATGGTCATGAGCTGGTCTTGGAGGTAAACAGATGTGGGTCCTGTACCAGCTCTGTCACATACTCCTGTGTGACCTCAGATGTGTTATCTAAGCCTCTGTGTCTGTTTATCATTCTGTAAAATTGACATCATTATAATACCTCTTTCATAGGGTGGTTGGACCTGCTCAGGAAAATGATCCTTATACACTACCTGCCTGGCTAGTGCCTGTCACATCCTAAGTACTCCATAAATAGTGTATGGTGCGGGGACTGGAAGGAACCTGGTCATCTGAGGAAGCTGCTGCATTGTGCAGATCTTGAAATAGAGATGAAGTTCTTCATGGAAAAATCTTTAAAATCTTAAAGATTGAATTAGTATGTAGTTGTAGATAAGGCTAATACTAGCATGCAATGCCTACTTTAAAAGTGTTTATTAGTTAATATTCCCTACAGATTTTCAAGAAAAAATGTACACCATCAGCATTTGGACAGCCTTCTTCTGCTTGGCAGGTTACACTGATGGTTTCAGTAATGGCAAAAGCACCATTTCCATTATAATTGAAGTTCTTAGCTCCATTCTTGGACTCAGCTACTACTTGGGAATATTTTCACAAGAAGTCAAGATAGGACAGGGAAAGGAGATGGGATATGAGTCACCAAAGATTACTGGGTACTTAGGTGGGTGTATAAAGATCTCCAAGGCACCAGAGCTTACGACCTAGTTGAGAAAACAAATCATATGTGTAAGAAAATATTAGCAACAGTAATAGCAGTTCTCATTTATGAATGTTGAGGATATCCTTGGAACTAAGCAAAGCAAGTGATCAACATTTGGTACCTTGTTTAATCCTCATAGTAACTGTCAGATTGATGGTAACCATAATTCGCCATTGACCAAGACAAGAGAACAAGCTTGCAAACATTAAGTAGTGGTTCAAGATCATATAGAACCTAAGTGTCAAATGAGCTAAGAAGAGGAAGAGAATGCTGGGCAAAGGTCCAAAATTGCAAAGCAGGGGATTTAGGAATAGCTAGAACTTCTTAGGAAGTGTAGAAGGGAACTCACTACTTTGGTTTTTGGGTTAGAGAGCCAGAATGATAAATACCTTCTGCATCCAGGACTGCCCTGTCCAACAAAGAATGTCTTAATCTGTGAGGCTTCCAGATAACCTGCTAAATATTCATGTAGGTGAACTACATGTTTATAATTATCCCAAAAGTTCTATATGTAAACAGGTAAAGCAGGTAAACAGGTATTTTATATATATTAAAAAATATATAAATATATGTATATGTAAATATAAATAAATATATATGTAGATATATAAATATAAATATATATATATATATATTTTTTTTTTTGGTGGGGGTGTACCAGGGATTGAACTCAGGGGCACTTGATCACTGAGCCACATCTCCAACCCTATTTTTTTTTTTTTTTTTGCAGTGCTAGGGATTGAACCCAGGGCCTTGTGCTTGCAAGGCAAGCACTCTACCAACTGAGCTATATCCCCAGCCCCTCCAACCCTATTTTATATTTCGAGACACGTTCTCACTGAGTTTCTTAGCACCTCATGGTTATTGAGGCTGGTTTTGAACTTGCAATCATCCTGCCTCTGCCTCCTGAGCCGCTGGGATAACAGGCTTGCACCACTATGCCTGTCTTATGGTGTTATTAGACACTGTGTACTCTAGAAGTGAAAACTCCTTCTGATTAAAAGATAATTATATATAATATCTTTGGTATTTCCTAAGAGTTGATCAGTATTTTGAAGTTGATGTTAATAAGAACAGTGCATTTCATGATGTCTGAGTTGTCCATACAACACACAACTTGTCTGTCTGCATACAGCTGTTACACTCACAGTGATTCTGTACAAAGGTACATGTCTGATGACTATTCATTATGATTCCTAGTGTACCTTGCCTGAGAATTTGCT
This sequence comes from Glaucomys volans, assembly GCA_020662805.1. NCBI lineage: Eukaryota > Metazoa > Chordata > Mammalia > Rodentia > Sciuridae > Glaucomys > Glaucomys volans. The sequence goes on from JAJEJO010000215.1 coordinate 1,192,164, forward strand.
TATTGAAATGTATCCCTCCTGTAATTTCTCCTTTTCTGGAATTTATTTGTGTAGATAAGTTATATATCTATGAATTTTACTTCAAGAGAATAAAGTGTCGTTATAAGTGCGTTAGTCAGCTTTTCATCTCTGTGACCAAAATATCTGACCGGAATAACTTAAAGGAGGAAAGTTTATTTGGTCTCACAGTTTCAGAAGTCAGTCCATGGTAAACTGACTCTGTCACTCTGGATCGGAGGCAAGGCAGAACATCATGGTGAAAGGGCGTGTCTGAGAAAATCTGCTCAGTTCTTGCAAACCAGGAAGCAGAAAGAGCAAAGAACTAGGGGAAAATATATAATCTCTGAGACATGCCTCTAGTGACCTCATTTCTCCAGGCCTGCCCACCTCCCTACAGTACCACCCAGTAATCCGTTCAGATTATTAATCTGTCAAATGGATTAATCCACGGATTAGGTTACTGCTCTCATAATTTAACCACTTCACCTCCTGCATTAACATAGGAACTTTGGGGGGATACCTCATATCCACACCATAATAAAAAGATATTTATCATAGGAAGGAGGTATTGAGTCTGATAGGATTACACAGCATTAGAGTTTCCAGGAAATTAGCTACTTGAAGGTAATGAAGGATTTGAGTAAAGGAGAGTTTCTAGAATCAATTGGAACTAGATTTTCAATAGTCAAAAGAATTTAATTCTGGAGGTTTCTGGATAAGGGAGGGATTGTGAACAGAGAAGTTATTTATCTGACGTTGTGGATCTGGGATAGCTTTGGGAGGAGGTGAAGGGAGGGCTTAGACTGGAGGGCAAGAGAGGAGTTATGGAACCACATGCAGTACTTATTGTCTGTATTAGTCAGCTTTATGTTATTACAATGAAATACCTGAGGCAGCTACATAATAAAGAAAGAAGGGTAGTTTAGCTCAGAGTGGTGGAGGTTTAAGGGTATGGCACCTCTATCAGCTCAATTACCATGAAGGCTGTCACTGCCGCAGTTTGGATTGGGGTGTTCCCCCAAAGGTGGGGTATTCAAGGCTTAGTCCCCAGCCTATGATGCACTGGAAGGTAGTGGAAGTTTTAAGAGGTGGGGCCTACTGGCAGGTTTTAAGTCACTAGGGGGGGATTGTGGGACCCTGTGTTCTCTTTTTTCCCATCCCAGCTATGAGGTGACCAGTTCTGTTGCACAGTGTGTTCCTGCCATGATATGCCACCTCATCACAGATCCAAAAGCAACAGTGCTAACTGACCATGAACTGAAACTTTCAAAACTGTGAATCACAATAAATGTTTCCTCTCTGTAAGTTGATTATCCCAGGTATTTTGTTATAGAAAAAAAATTGACTAATAGTCACATCATGATGGGTAACAATGGTGGGAACAGTGATGTGAACGCGTGTGGAAGCAAGCCAGGGGTTATGTCTCAAACCAGCAGAAGAGAGCCGCCTGGGAGCCACCAAACTCAGGCTCTGTAATAGCCTTTTTGCCCGAACTACCAAGGGGTTGAGGGAGAAATATCTCACACCCTCAGCCCTTCCATGACCTCAAGGCCTTGCACAAGACGCCATGTCCCAAAGGGCCCACCACCTTCCAACAGCACTCCCCTGGGGACCAAGCCTTTGATCATGGTACACCCCTGGGGGACACAAATCACATCAAACCATAGCAATGTCTGAAGAGAAAGCAGGCAGGACAGAGAGAGTGGTCAGTTGAGAAGGAAGAATTTGCCTGACTTGTTTGGCTGTATTGGGGGAAGATAGGCAAAGCAGAATTCTTTGTCTGATTTTTATTCTTTGAAAACATTTACAAGTGCCTGGCATCTTACCCTGAACCAAAATAGAAGTGGGTGTTTTATTTATTTATTCACTCATTTCTTTGTTTAATTGTGCTTTTGTGAATTCTGGCTGTGGGCTCTCTCAGGCCTTGTGGAATGTTTATTATGCCCTAATAGCGTTACCCCAAGGCCTGTCAGCGTAATGGATTTTCATTAACGGGACACAGGCAAACACTGCTGGAAGGAAGGAAAGCACTGTAGACGATTTCATTTAGGTAATTTTGTGCTTCACCTTAAAGTCATGACTGTGTTCCTAATGTAGAACATGTAGTGGCCTGCCATTCGTCCCCAGCACCTTTGACCTCAGAGTGTGATTTTGTGGAAAGAAGGGCACTTGCTCTGAATGCTGCTGGCAAAATCCCCAGCATTACAGCTGAGATAACACTTCTGCTCGTCTTTACTTTTACAGATAGAAGGTATATAATCATTTGATTAAGGTAAATTAATTTAATTTAAGGTATATATAATCATTTGATTAAGGTAAATTAATTTAATTTAAGGTAAAGTTTTGGACTCCTACATTCTCTGGATCAGAGCTTCTCCAATAGAAATAAAAGACAAGGCACATATGTAAATTGAAATTTCTAGTACCCCGTGAAAACAAAAATTTAAAAAGTTGAATTTAATTTAAACATGCTTAACTTAGATCATCCAAAATATTATCATTTCAACATTAATTCAAAATTTAAATACTATCGAGACGTTTTGCATTTTTTTCTATGCAAAGTCTTCAAAATCAGCATGTCTTTTATACTCATAGCACTGAACTCAGATGCAAAATATTCATTGTATTCATCGGAAATACTTGACCTTTATTCAGATTCCATAAAATTCAGAGTTTGAAAAAGTAGACTTACCTATGCTGGATGTTCCAAGGTTACTTAAATATTTTCCAGTGAGTCAAGTATCAGTTTATGAATTCGTAATTACATTAATTATAGTTAATAAAGTTGAAATTCAGTTCCTGAGTTGCACTGGTCGTCTTTTAAGTGTTTGGAAGCTCCGTGTTGCTACTAGTAGCAACTCTATTGAGCAGCACAGCTGTAGAATATTGTCAAAACTATACATTTGCATAGTGTTTTCCCATTTCCTTAGTGCCTCTTTTGTTCTTTTTCAAGTTATTGTTTGTGTACAGTTAGTCCATACCAACAAGTCCCTATCAGAAACTCTTTTACCAGATTAGATTCATTCATCAAGGAAAAGTAAGCTTGGATGTTTGTACTCCATCCCCAGGGCCAGGAAATGCCTTCCTGCACATGGTAGGTATTTAAGAAATATTTTGCCTTCCTGAATGTACTTAGTCCTCGAATTGCATCTTAAATTTCATTGTCTCAGGGAAGCCTTTCCAGACTGTCGCCTGACACCTGTCCTTTGTTAACAACCAAGTTATTTTCCCCCAGAACATACATATTTACATACTGATCTGAGTTAATTTTGTGATTAATATCCATCTCCCCCAATAGACTACATATTACACTGGAGAGGGAACTGGTTTTGTTGATTGAACTGTCTTGCACCCCTGCTTCTAGCATAATGCATGACGTGTGGTAAGCGTGGAATGTGTTTTGGTTGATAATTAGCACAGAGCCATTTATGACATGAAGTGATCAGCAAAGTGTCTAATTCTTCACTTTGATTCAGGTCAGGTAAACAGGACTATTTTAAGGATTATATACAGTAAAAGATGTGCATGTTCTTAGCTTTCATTCAAGCCTTCCCAAAGCATGCATGTAAGTGTGCCTTTTCTTGGTTTTCTCTCTACTTCATTGGTGTTTATTTTCTTGAACTGTTTATCACCTCACTGTTTCTGATAATTTAAGGTGCCTTGAAGACCCTCCCACACAAACCCAAAGGAAAACTGAATTGTGAAATACTTTTTAAAGAAAAATTTTTTAGTTGTCAGTGGACCTTTATTTTATTTATTTATATGTGGTGCTGAGAATGGAACCCAATGCCTCACGCGTGCTAGGCAAGTGCTCTACCACTGAGCTACATCCCCAGCCCAAATTGTGAAACACTTTTAAGGAGCTGAGAAAGGCGTGGGGTGAAGACAAATGTGTCTGGAGGGAGGCACCCCTTCGTATTTCAGAACAGTTTAAAATAAACCCACCCCTTTAATTATACCAGGGTAATGAGCCTTACCCATAGTATGTGCAAAAATAATTAAAAATGTATTGTGGTCCAGCAGTCCAGGTTGTCAGGTCATTATCTGAATCATAAAGTTGGAAGTAATGCTCATTAAAGGTTACTAGTTTGGAAAGGTTAGGTTAGAATTTAGAGGCTTTGCAAATAAAAAGTTTTTCCATTTGACTTATGTTTCAGAAAGCCTCTTCTTTAGCCTTTTCTTGTAACTTTTTGTAAAATGGTAATCCACTTACAGAAATGTGCACATAGCAGCCCATCTTGATGAATTTTTCCCATTCAGTCAAGAAACAGTTCATGGCCATTACCAGTATCCCTGAAGCTACTCTCCTGTGGCTTCCTTTTCCGCCACCCCCACTACCATCCTGACACAGTTTTTTCCTGTTTTTGTACTTTATATAAATAAAATCATGCAGTATCCTCATTTAACCTACTGTAAAACATTATCTAAGTGACTTTCCTGATAGCAGACTCATTGAAAACAAAGTCTGTTTTTAGTTTTCTTTGTTTTGTATCTAATTTGGTAAACTGACAGCTTACCACTGTTTCCAGGTCCTATTGTTCCTTTAAGAAATTTCCTCTGTAAAAACAGGTGTGTGAGTGTGCACCTCTGTATGTGCTCATGTATGTATGCTTTAAAAATGGTTAGTCAAATTATATCATGCCATGCCCGGCATGTTAGTGACCTCTCAGTGATGTGTCTTATCACCATTTCCATATGGGTGCACACAGTTCCTCTTCACATTCCTAATGGTGGCATTAGATAGATGTATCATAACTTAATGAGCTAGTTGTCTACTGAATGCTAGTTAGGTCATTACCAGGTGTTTTGCGTTGTAGAATGATAGGATCAATGTGAGTTTATCAGTAAAATGAAGTCTTAGTAGTGAATTTGCTGAGCAATAGAGTTTGATGTATTTTGAATTTGCTCAGATATTTGCAAATGGTCCTCCGATGAGTTTTGTGGTTTTTACTCTTCCTGTTTCCAGTGCCCTTGCCTTAGATGATGTGTTCTCAAGCTTGTTCGTCTTGGCAGTCTGATCTAGGAGAACCAGTCAGTCATTGTGTTTAGATGGCATTTTGTTTAGTTTCAAATGAGGTTAGTTACTTACGTTCATTGGGCATTTGTTTCTCTTGGGACTTGTTTCTACCCTTTGTCCTTTGCTCATTTTCCTGTAGGCTTGTTTTTAGTTTTCTTAATGATTTCAGGGATTGCTTTCTATATGAAGGAAAATTGTCCTTTTATGTCATCTGTGATGGTAATTTGTTTCTCATTTTTACCATGTTTATCGTAATTTTTTTTCCTCAACAGAAGGTTTTAGTTTTTATGTAGCAAAGTATGTTAGTTTTTTGCTTAGTTGCTTCTGAAGTGTGTGTGTGTGTTTAGTGGGGAAAAGCACTGGAAATTTGAGACAGCTTTGGCTGGGCATGGGGAAAATTCTCAATAAATGTTTGTGGGAAATGTGATTAAGTAGGAATTCAAATTAGAGTCAGAAGTGGTGGGATTGACTGTGAATAAACAAAAATTTGTACATAAATTGCCAAAATTTGTTTAGCATTTTTAACAGCCTTTGGAAGGATTTTTAATGCTATGCTTTTTCCCTTTTATGCTTTGTTATTTGGGGTTTTAATTTCTCTAATGATCCCTTTTTGTTTTTTAGATTGCACATTATAAACTATTTCCTGCACCATTGCCGACGCCCAGTGATCCATGTCAGAAGTACTTCCAGGTTAGATACATTTTCACATATTTCAATGCAGAGAAGCAGTTGAATATTAAACCCTTATAAAACATATGAGATTTTTAATGTTAAACTCATAATTTGCTAAAATAACATGGTTTTGGTTTTCATTGTTCTTTGCTAATGGAAAAATGAATATCCAAAATAAGGTAGAAGAATCGATAGAACTTAACCATATTTGTCTAATAATTGCATGACTGCTCACATCATCATGTAAAAGTATTTTAGTTGACTATGACAAGAAATTAAAACTGTGAAATTATACCATCTAACATTATGAATTATAGCCTATGAGCTGTTGAAATAAGAACAAAGCAGTCGCTGTTGGTGTTGAATCTTGGTTTGGTTCTTATATTGTGAAGTTTGTCTAGGATCGAGTTCCCCATTTAGTATTCTCCTTAACCTAATGCTGATTAATTTCAGGTGTTCAGAAAAATTTTTTTTAAAACTTAATTTTATTGCATGTCCCTTTCTTTGTCTCATGATATCTGCTAGTCTATGCCCAAAGTGATATGGGATTTAATTCTTACCCTCATGAAAACATAATAAGAAAAAACAATAGAAAAATAGCATTTCAAATTAAACATAGTATAGGACTACATATGGCAGATCTGTTGATTCTGTTTTTCTTAGGACACATACCACTTAGCAAGTTCTCATTATTTAAATAAGTGGATTTAACTGTAAATAAATAGATATGAATGTCCTTAAAGTGAAACTTATTAAACATGTTCAAATCCTTTTCTCCTTTATAGAACACTTTGCGTGTTACATTTCAACAAAGAAGTAAACAATGATAATAGTAAAATAAACACTGATTTCAGCATTGGCATATGAGTAGCAAGAAGTACCCTTTTTATTTAAAAAAAAAAACAGTCAAAAATAATATGACAAACCTAAGTTTATGTGGGAAAATCAGGAACTTAAAGCTGATTACTAAAGACTGTCTCTTCATGCTGTGATGGTTTGGGGAAAGGATAGATTTGCTTTATACATGTTTGAATAGGTATTTTAATTTTAGAAACTCAAGACAAATATATATGTCCTTTTAAAAAGTAGATTCTAGGGAGAAAACTTGCTATCAGGTCCCCTATTACACTGCAACAGTCGGGTCCTGTTTTTGTTCTGCAATAAATCCTACTATTACACTAAAATAAAAAAAAATAGATTTTAAATATTGAGACTAATCCCTTTTAGGAGCCCTGTAAAATCTTAGATTACTTTGCAAATAGACCCAGTATTGAAACGTTAAAAGAGTAAGGCCGGCAAATATATAAAAGGATGGTTTTTTCCCCTCATATGATATGAAGGGGAAGAATCAAATAACTTCTAGAAATTTCCTGCTCTTGCTGGGCATTGTTATGATGGTGTATTCATTCTTTCTGCAGGATTCAGATTGCTTTGTTCCTTGGTAGTTATATGAGATATGAAACAGTTATCTAGCATGATTTTTAAATAACAGCTGCTACTATGAGGCATCCATATAGAAGGTAACAATTTTTACAGGGAAAGCAATATTCTTATCTCATTGGAGTATCTTATTCCAGGCTTTGCTTTCTTTTTTTTTTTTTTTTTCTTTTTGCTTGAAAATTCAAATGGCAGGTAGTGAGGAAAGATTTTTCAGTTCTTGGGAGCTCTGACCACAGGCTTGCATTTGCAACTAAAAGAGCCTGTCTAATGTGTTTTAAAAGACATGTCTCCCGGAATTTATATGATTACCTGCCTGGAAAAGCCCTTCAAGATGCAGCTCAGGGGTCCCTTCCAAGTAGTTCTTATTCCATAACATAGTCAAGTCCTATTTCGAGGACTTTGTTATTTAATATTGTTTAATATTTTCCCCTTCTGGAATTGACTTGGCACCCAGCTTCTCAGTTACCCAAGGAAACACATAATGTTCCTTTATAGCTCCTTACATACTCTTTTCTCCTAAACCAGTGTTCTCCAACTTGGTCATTGACTGTATTTGTCATACGAGGCCATAAAAGTCTAGAGCTCTATTAAAGAATAAATTCTTCTTCAGAAGGTGTGGAAGCTTTCTAAGGAGTAAAATCAGCTTAAAAATGAGCAGTGAAAATATCCCTGGAGTAAGCATATAATTTCCCAGAGGGACTACTTTCCAAGGTCTTTTTATTTGAGTACACAAATTCTGCTTTGTGTTTCCTAAGTAACCAATCATCACATCTGCCAGGTGTTATGTTGAAATACCAGAGTTTCCCCCACCTGGAGTTTCTTTTTCTCCTCATCCACTGGCACACTCCTAGCTACCCTTCAGGACCCAGCTTAGCAGCTCCTTTTGTGGGAAACCTTCCCTGGCCACTCTCCTTATAAGACCCACATTCCTATGAGGCCCTCTGCCTACTTCAGACATGTGAGTTTGTATAATAACTTCCTCTTCACTCTTGGGTTTTTTTAAATAATGTATCATATTTACTTTTTTAATTGACAAAAGTTGTATATGTTTATTATGTAAAATTTTGTTTTGAAATGTATATACATTGAGGAATGGCTAGTCCAACATAATAAAGATCTGATCAAGTTTCTTGAAAGTATTCGATGCGTCTGTCTTGTGTCCTCAGTTTCACTGGGAGCTTGCATGGAGTGAGCCCTCAGGCAGTTAGGTTGAGCAGGCACAGGGAGCCCTGAGGTGGGTAAGACCTAGCTGTTGGAAGGACCTCTTTATCCTAGACCCTGTGAATCAGCCTGTGGAGCTGCTGTCTCAGTATTGGAAGCTTCCCAGGCTCTCATCCTGTGATCTCCCCGACCCAGTGGCCCACGCTACCTTCTAGTACCTTTTGCTTCTTTTATTCACAGAGAAGTTCTTATCATTTTTGTCACATTGAGGGTTTGCTTTCATGACTAATTTCAGGAAACCAGTTTTATTTTGCCTTTCCTTCCTCAAAGGAAAAGTCTGAGTTTATTTCTTTTCCTTAATACTTTGAGGTCTGGTTCAAAAGGCAGCATTCCTCCGGGTAGGAGATTTGCTGTTAACTCCTCAGTGGAAATAAAATTGTATAGTAGAAAAAAGCAAAAGTGAAGAAACACGAAGTCTCATTCAAGAACGGGGCAAACGTTGGGCTTCCTTGGGCCCATCTGTCAGTTCATTTCCAATTTTACAAGAGTATCATGGTAGGAGAAGGAAAGTGAGCAGACTGTTACTGAAGAGAGAAGGGTTTCCTGTCATTACTGACAGGCTTTTTCTTTGACACAGTCTGGATGTCTTAAAAAAGAGAGAGAGGGAAAGAGGTGGGGGAGCCATGTTTAACTATAGAATCTGGGACAGGTCTGTAGTAGGTTGTGAGCTGGTTAGGGGTTGGTCTGCCTGGCGGCATCCATGCTGGGGCCTTTGTCCCTAGCTTTGAGAAAAGCTGTGTTTGCTGTGAAACTAAACTGATCCTGACTTACCTAATTTTGGTTAGGCTTCTTATAAAATACTTCATGTATTAACTAGGGCTCTTTTTGTAGTAAAAAAGAGAAAACCCAGATCAAAGTGGCTTAAGCAAGATAAATAAATAAGTCTGTTGACCTGAGAAGTCCAGGGCTCTCACATTCAGCGTGCTTTACTTTATTAGTCTCACAATGCCATTAGGACTTGTTCTCTTTCTGTCTCTTGGTTCTGTTTTCTTGTTAGATTCACACTTATGCAGTGACCCCTTGAACTTCTAGGCTGAAATCTGCTAGTTTACAAAAGAGAAACGAGAGTGCCTCTTATTCCAGCAGAGGTCTCGTGACTAGCTCTGCGTGGGTCACATTCTTTTCCTTGAACCAGCCACCAGAACCATAGGGGATTTGCTGCTCTGGCTGTGCCCCCTGAAATAAGGGTGCTTCCGTCTCTGCCTGAAACACGTGGGCCAAAACCCTAGAACATAAGCTCCAAGAGAGATATTTTTACTTGTCAATTTTGTTCACTGCCATATCCTCAGCACTTAGACCTGTCTCTGGCACTTAGAAGCATACACACACACACACACACACACACACACACAAAGAAAGTCAGTTGAATGAATGAATGTGTGTCAGTCGAGGAAGGCTGATTCTTCTCCTCCTAAAATCATGGAACTGTTCACAGAAAAGGAGGGAATGCACGCCAGGCTGATAGATGTTTCTCCATTGTACATGCGGGACAGCCAGGACAGTAGTAATATTCATTTTTGTCACACTGTTAAATCTGAACCTACCTCTGGAATAGGAATTGAGCCTCTTGAGTTGATGTTCGACCTTCTAGAGTCACACTCAGAACGCACGATGAATAGATTTCGATGTGATGGCAAGTCCTTTGGGACCCAACCCCCTGACAAATCCAGGAGGGAGCCACCTCTGTCCTCAGCCCTCATGGCTACTGGCATCTTGCTTATTCGTTCCTCACCAGTTCTGCTTGTTTGTTCACTGTTGTATTCATGGCCTTCAGGAGACAGCCTCGCACAATCGTAGGTGCTTGATAAATATTGAATGAGTGAACAGAAAAGGTATTGAGTGTTCTAATAGCCAACTTTGTATAAGGAACTGGGAATACAAAATTGAAAGGAAAATGTAAATCAGAACCACAGTGGAGATTCCATTTTATCCCATCTAGGATGGCCATCATAAAAAAGAGACAATAACCAGCGTTGGCAAGGATTTAGAGAAATTGGAGCCCTTTCCCCCACTGGTGATACTTTGTAAAATATCTTGCAATTCCTCAAATAGTTAAGTATATGCAAATGTTTGTGCACATGCATGCACATGTTTGTGTGGGGGGGAGCATCTACTCAGGTCAAATATCCCTTATTCAAAATGCTTAGGATTAAAAGTGGTTCAGATTTTGAATTTCTGCATGTGCATAATGAGATGTCCTGGGAATGGACCCAGATCTAAACCGGAAATTCATTTATGTTTCCTATACACCTTATACATGCAACCTGAAGGTAATTTTATATATTTTTAGTGGGTCTTCATTTTGACTGCAACCAGTCACATGTGATCACATGTGGAATTTTATACTTATACCATTACATAGGCATTCAGAAAGTTTCAGATTCTGGGGCATTTTGAACTTTAGATTTCGAGATTGGGGATATACAACCTATAGTTAGGGTTGATGGAGATGGAGAAAGCTATTTTAATGATCCCCACAGAAAAACCCAGAATATGGGTTACGACCCTGAAAACATGCAGAGAGAAGGTAGGAAGGGGACACTTGAATTATTGGAGAAACATTTTCAAGTAGAATTGATTAGATTTTGAGAAGATAAGAAACGCATGGAGGATATTCTAAGGTTTCTAGCTTTGGAATCTAGAAAGTTGGTAATGCCATGAGTGCTCACAGTCCGGCCCATGAGTAAGTGACTTAAGCATGCTTTGACTCTTCCCATCTGCCCAGTTTGTGGGGAACAACAGACCAAGTGTTCTTTGGTCTCAAATGTGTAGTAAAATTGTATGAGGCAGATTAAAATGGAGCTGGCTTAAATGCATCAACTTTTGATCCGAGTGTCGGTATAGCTCAGTACTGGGGAAAGCAGGCTAAAACTGTCCTGCATGTAAACTGGGAAAGTCAAAAGAGGGTGGAATCTTAGGATGAGAGGCAAAGAGAGCTGTCCTTTCATTTTATTTTATTTTATTTTATTGCAGTGCTGGGGATTGAACCCATGGCCTTGTACTTGAGAGGCAAGCACTCTACCAACTGAGCTGTATCCCCAGCCCCTGTCCTTTCATTTTTTTAGCCATATAGCATTCTTTTTTCTCCAATGCTTTGTTAAATTATTGTGCTGTTAATAACCGTTCTACTTAATTTTCTTCATTGTTACTAACAATGTGGATGTTATTTATGATGAATTACAGTTAGTGGAAGACCCTGAACTGGATGGTGGGATGTTCAGAACACATGAACCCCAAAGCCTTGGTTAGGCCCCAATACTCCTCAGACCAAACATGGAGCACTTCCAAAGGACAGGATTGCAGCTGGTGAACAGTCGTGTTTGGTAAAAAGTGCACCAGTCTGCTGTGGGTTACAAGACATGAACCTTTTACTCTCAAGAGTCTTCTTTACAGAGTCATGGCAGAATTGAGCAAGAATTTCCTGGAGCTGAGACTAAGGAGCAAGATAATTGGTGTAGACATTATATTGCAGGATTTTGTTTTAATTCTTGCCCAGAGGCTAGATGGGGTTAAAGCTGAGATAATTTTTGATCACCCTTTTTTTTAATGCTATCATTAGCTAGCTAGCTTTTTCAAGGAAGGAAAAGTGAATTTTCCATTCAGGCCATTCTGGTAGTGCCCTTTCAATCTTTGATAGGAAACTCAAAAATTATATTTAGATATTTTATGTTGATATTTGTTGTGATATTAATCAAACATTTCCCTTTTTCAGTTATTTGAGGATTTCTACTACCAATGTTTATTGAGCCTACTGTGTGCTAGACTGCTCTACTGGTTGGTGGAGGTCACAGTTAGTGGGAAACTCAATCAAATTAAAAATGATAGTGAAGCAGAGTGAGTGGTGCTGTAGTAGAGATGTGTTTATGAAGGTGTGGGAAGATAGACCACAGAGCCCTGGAAGGGCAAGGGAAGCCTTCACATCTGCCCCGAATCTCAGAAGAGGAGCAGAATTTGCTGGAAGGAAGGATGCTGAGGACATTTGGGAAGACAGGGAAGACGGTGTATGTGATCAGAGTGTTCCACGTGTCCCCGAAATCATTAATTCAGGTGCAGACCATCTTACTCCTCCAGATCTCTCACTTCCTTTCCTTCAGTGGTTCTTAGCCTTGGCCACACAGTGGAACCACCCAAAGAACATTTAACACCCTGATGGGCCCAGTCCCAGGCAGTTGAATCAGAATCTTTGGGAGTGTCCTTAGGGATAGAACCTAGGTATCTATATATTTTTAAAGCTCCCCAAGAAATTCCAACATGCCAGCAGGGTTGAGAACACTTATTCCTTTCGAACCTGTTCCTCAACCTTTCTGAGACTTTTGATCCCTGACCTTTTTCCTTCCCTACCTCTTGGCTTCCTCAGTTCTCATTCCCTCACTCCCTGCTCTACCCAGGTCCCAGAGTGCATCCTCCTCTGCAGCACGCCTGAAGCCTTATCCCATCCTGCTCTGTGACTGTGTGTGAATGTTGTCCGTCTCCTCAGTTCCCTGCTAGACCCCCCCCCCATCCTGCCTAGCCTGCTTCCTCCAGGGGAAGATTTATCTTCATGGAGAAAAGGGAGGCTTGCAGTTTGTCTTTTCTTCAGTTTTGTGTCACTGTAGTGACTTATACATCTGTGCCTGTCCTCATTCCTTCCCATCCCTTCTGACATGAAGATGTGCCATTTATCTTGGGCAGGCCTAGCTCTTCCCATCTGCTTGGTCCCCTTCTCTTCTCTCATCACCTAGATTCTACCACCTTGGCCAATTCCTCTTCTGTGCTGTCACTCTCCCCTCTCTGCTGGCTTCTGTTTTTTAGCCTCTGAACAGTAAAGCACGACAAAGATGCTCATTGTTAAAAAACAAAGTTCCTTCCCGTACCCATGGATCATCTTCCAGCTGCCGTCCTGTCCTCTCCAATTTTATCATCGTGAAGCTCCTTAAGGGTCACTTTGCCCACCTCTGCCATTGACCTGAAACTGATGTGTTGGAGGTCACTGATGTCCTTCTAATCACTCAGTTCACCAAATTCTTTTCCATTTTTATCTCTAAATCCAGGTGGCTAATGGGAACCTCATCTTTATGCCCTAGTCTGCCTCCAATGAACTACTACAGAGCGTTTGGTCCCGCAATTACGTACGAAGACTCTGGGTTATAAATTGACAATTTGTTTATTGGTGCAAGCTGGCTGGGGATCAAAGCTGCAGACTGCTTTATTCTTGTGCAGCACATCTTTTATAGGGCAGTGTGAGGTTAAATCTTAACTAGGGCATAACATGTTGAAAACAACTAACTTGCTTGCTAGTACTGAGAAAACATTTTCCCCAGTGACAAAATAGTGTATATATATTCTCATTACATGCCAGGAAACGTAGACCTAAAGTATGTAGCAGATAGTACAATTAGAGCCTTTTTCTGCTCCTTAAACAGGGTCATTTTGCCCCACAAGAATTAGCCTCGTGTGAGGAGTTATTGCTGTCCTGCTGACAATTATTATTATCCAGTTTCCTTGGCTTTGGCTAATAAACAGGAACTCTGGTGCAGATTCTTCAGGATGTACTCTCCATGACCTCAGGAGATCAGACCCCAACAGTGGTCAAGAGATGAATGACTGGAGCTGGAACTCTTTGGAAAAAGAACCAGACTTTTGCCCAACTGACCTTAATGTCTAGGTCTTGCTCCCCGTTGGTAAACAGCAGAGCTCATTGTAATTCCAGAAAGAAGGGAACATGGACATGGAGCCTGCCCTGTGAATGGTGAACACATTAATCAGGGTTCTCCAGAGAACAAAATCAGTAAGATTTATATTTTTTCATACATACATATGATTATAAAAGGGGATTTGTTAAATTGGCTTGCATGATCAAAAGCTGGGTAGTCCCGCAAGGGCCATCTGCAAGCTGGAGAACCAAATGGACCAATAGCTGCTCGGTCTAACATGTTGGAGCCTTAGAACAGGAGGCACCAGTGATGTAACCCTCCCAGGAGAGCAGTGGTCAGAACCTGCTTTGAAAGAGTAAAGGAGCCGGAGTCCCATGTCCTGGGGGATGGCAGCAGCAATAGACACATCTGCTAAAGAGAAATCCAGCTCTCATCTTCCATGGATTCCTACTTCTGGATTTGGTTCCACCTAGACCCCAATTTACTGAACTGTGCTACCCACATTCATTGTGGGTCTCTCCCACACTCAGTTTGCTATCCCACATGCCAGTCTGTAAACACCCTTATCAACATACCCATTAATCTTTTAAAAAAATGATTTTATTAGTGCATTGTAGTTATACATAATAGTGGGGTTCGTTTTGACTTATTCATAAAGCATATAATGCTGTATTTTAATCCCCAGTACTTCCCCTTCACCATCCCAACTCCCTCTCTTATTCCCTTTCCTTTACTCTATTGGTTTTTTTCTTCTACTTATTTGTTTTTAATTGGTGCATTATAATTATTTATAAAATTGGAATGCCTTGTGAAATATTCACACATGCACATAGCATAATTTGACCAACTTTATTCCCCAGTTCTTCCCCATTCAGTCCCATCCTCCTTCCCTCTTGTTTGCCTGCCTCTACTCTATTGATCTCCCTTTTATTTACAGGAGATCCTTTAAAAAAATTTTTTTCCCTTCTTTCTAGCTTCCTCATGAGAGAAAATATTGAACCCTTGACCCAGAGGATTGCATTGAATCTATAGGGTTTTTTTAGTAATATTGTCATTGATTATATTAATTCTGCCTATCCTTGAACATGGTAGATCTTGCATCTTCCAAGGTCTTCTTCAGTATTATTCTTCAGTGTTTTATAATTTTTCATTGTAGAGGGCTTTTTACCACCTTAGTTAGATTAAATCCTAAATTATTATTATTGTTATTTGTTGAGTCTGTGGTGAATGAAGTAGTTTCCTTCTTTTCTTTCTTGGTGGACTCATTATTGGAGTTAAAAGAAAACTATTGTTTTTTGTATGTTCATCTTGTATTCTGCCACTTTGCTGAATTTGTTTATCAGATCTAGAAGTCTTCCCAGAGGTCTCTTAACCCTAGACATCTCTGTTCAATCAAATTGACAGTACATATTAACCATCACAATGAGGGTGATACCTCTTCTAACTCAGTCCACTGTTTCTCTGATGACCATTGTTGTTTTGAGCTCCTAGTTTACATTGTTTTTTTAATGACTTTTTGCCATAATCATCTTCTTCTTTGAGAATGTAATAATGGAAGATACCAACATAAAAAATATACACCTCCCACACACTCACATATACACTTTAGCCTCCATTTCATTCTTCACACTCTTGCCTCAGGATCAAGTCCAAAGTCCTCGAGAATACCTCACAGAACTCCAGGCCAGCTCTTTCCTTTCTTTTGTGCCACCTCTCCTTTCATGTCTTGATTGGCACAGGCTCCCCAGATGATAATCTATCTTCTTCCCTTCAGATCTTCTGCACACTGAGAAGACCATTTTCTTCTCTCACCTGTCAGCCACCACTCTAGCTGATTTCTGTGAATATTGGATGTCTGTCTTCCACAGAAACAAAAGTATGCAGGAAAGGAGGGAACCATAAAGTGAAAATAATCTCTAGCACTTTTTGAGCCATTAGGTTAAATGACAGTCATTTCTTTTAGTCCTCAGCAAAGCTTTGGAAGAGGTACCTACCAGTATTATCTCCATTTTACAGAAAAGAAATGGAAAATCTAAGAAACTTGGTTTTTTTGTGTTGAAAGCATTTGCTCTTATTTCTCAGGTCTTTTGATTTCAAAAGAAAAAATGCTAAATATTAGGTTTTAAGCAAATTGATAAGATTTTTCTTTTACTTAAATAGAAATGCAAACCTCCTCCCTCTGAACCTTGAGGAATTTTTATTTTTTCGTAATGAAACCCTCAGATGGGCAATGTGGCCCACACCTATAACCCAAGGACCTCTGGAGGCTAAGCCAGGATTGCAAGTTCAAGTCCAGGCTCAGCTGCTTGGTGAGGCCTTCAGCAGTTCAGCAAGACCCTGTCTCAAAATAAAAAGGGCTTGGGTTGTAACTCAGTGATAAAGCACACCTGGGTTTAGTCCTCAGTACCAGAAAATAAAAACAAAACAGAACCATAGACCCCACTTCTTTGTCCCTTCTTGTTAGTCTGCCCACTCTGTAACTCTGCAATAAGAGCATTTCTGTCACTCAGATAAGTAGAATGGTGGTCAACGTGGGGGCCTTGACAGATAGCCCTGTGCTCTGTTGCTTGGGTACAAAGAAGTGAGGGGCACTCAGATTTATTGTTACATATTGTGCTAAGCTCTCTGCAGGCCTTTTCAATTGTAAATCCTCACATCAACCAGGTACAGCCTATACAGAGTTGAGTTCACACATCCACTTTGTGTGAGATGGTCCTGTTCTAACTTAGCCTTCTCCTCCTTGACCTACCGTGATTTTTAGCAAGGGAGAGAGGTACTTGGTCACTGAGAGGGCAGTGGGATCCAAAAGCCTTATGAGAACATGGCTGAAAGTTGTGACATGTCACATACAGAACATAAAAACTACTTAAATATTAAAAGCACCTAGAAATTCGGATGGCATTCTTTCTGAAAATGTTTATAGTTAGAAACAAATAAAATTTCTATTAAAAAATAACATGCTAGAATACAGTACCTGAAATCATAATACAACTTCATAGAAATTGGTTGCTATGCCTTTTAGGAAGTTAGCAGGTTTCCTTTGTCTCCTGTCACTCTAAATTCTCAAGGAAGTAAAGCTAACTGTCCTTGAATGTATGCTATGGATATCTCAGGGAAAATTTCATGCGAGTTCAGTCTGGAGTCTGCTCATATCAAATACTACTCTTGAATGAAATTGAACTATAAATTGAAGCATGTTTTCCATAAAATGGTAGTAGTGATCAGTCTTAATTTAAAAAAAATAATTCAATTGCCAGAACATTATTTAAAAGGAAGAAACACACTTAATTCTCTATTCCTATGAACAAGACCCAAGAGCTGAAGTAGAGTCCTGGGTAAGCAGGAATTCTTACAATTCTCAAGAATGGGGCCCAAAGTTCAGCCTCTTTGGGGTATAGCCCTTAGCTGTCTTATGGGCCCCATGGCCTAGAGGCCATGGGCATTGCCCATCTTTCTAGAAGATTCTAGAATGAGTGACTCTTCTCAACTTGCCCAATTTGAGTATTTGATGATAAAGAGATAACTCTGAGCTCCAAAACGGGGAGAAATTCTTACCCTCCTCTTCTGTGAAGATCCCTGTTTTGCTTGGGGGAGAAAGAAGGAGTTGTCAGAATACAATTTGAAGAATGTTAGGAGCTGTGCTTTAGTTCTTCTGCTCCTGATGTAGAGATCACAAAGTCGATGTGGAGGGCAGAGTATCAGATAAGGAAGCCATTGCTCAGGGACTGAGAAACCTGAAACCTTTGGAATTCTTGCTGATGAATTTTAATTCTCTTCTAGTCTGAAAACCTTTCTTTCTTCCTAACAGGAGACATATGGAATAAATCACTGATGGTATGAACAATATTTGAGATAAATGCAACTGTCAGATAGTTTGTCAGGAGTTCTGCAAGAGCACGTGATGGCTGCAGACAGCTGAGTCTGTATTTTAATTCAGTGGAATATATTCAGATAGGTGCCTTTGGGGACTCCAACATGTTGTCTGTGGCCCAGGGCTCAGTGCTGCATTTTTAGTAGTAGTTTTGCTTGTGTGTGTTTATGTTCTTGAGAAATTAAGCCATTTCTTCAAAATTTCTGTTGGGCACAAACAGTAAGCCCAGGTCAAAACTGTTCATAAAGACATTAGCAAACTAATGCCTGGTTTTCCAGGTATTCAGAACACATTTTCTAAAGGTGGTTGAGAAAGATTAGCTTGGATGTATGAGACATCACTGAACAATGACCTTTCAGGTTAATTAAGAAAACCAGAGCCCCAGAGGAATTTCGAGCAAATTTTTTTGTTTTTGTGGCAGGAAGGAACTATGGAATACAAAGGTATACATGTTTGAAAAGGGAATGATTTTCAGGGTTGTGAAAAATGAAGACCAATCACCAGAAGAAAATGCTTCTATATGAATTCAAAATGCTTTTTTTTATTCCAAGTAAAACACATCCTTAGACGACTTCACTTTTCTAAAAATTGACTTTGGGGTATCCATCCTAGGCCCTTTATTTGCTCCTGTTTAACATATGAACTAATTGTGCAATAAGGAAGGAAATAGGTTAGTTCTACAGGAGGGTATCGTGCAGCAGAAGCATTGATTATTTCAATTTACTGTATAAAATTGTCAGCTCACACTGCATGCTAACTCATGCAATCAGGGCCAGCATCTAATGACCCATTTTCCTTTTTCCCAGTTGACTCAGGTGCTGACACCTTGGCAGTGTTTATGGCCAGCAGCGGAACCACAGACGTCGCAAATCGGAACAGCCCAGCCACACCACCAAACACCCTTAATCTCCGTTCTTCCCACAATGAACTGCTGAATGCTGAAATAAAACACTCAGACACCAAGAACAGCACCCCTCCCAAATGCAGGAAAAAGTATGCACTAACTAACATCCAGGCGGCAATGGGCCTCTCAGATCCAGCTGCGCAGCCCCTGCTGGGAAATGGCTCTGCCAACATCAAACTGGTGAAAAATGGGGAGAATCAGCTCCGAAAGGCTGCAGAGCAAGGGCAGCAGGACCCCAACAAAAACCTCAGCCCTGCTGCGGTCATCAACATAACTTCTGAGAAGTTAGAGGGTAAAGAGCCCCACCCACAGGATTCCTCCAGCTGTGAGATTTTACCCTCCCAGCCCAGGAGAACTAAGAGCTTCCTAAATTACTATGCAGACCTGGAAACCTCAGCCAGAGACCTGGAGCAGAACCTGGGCAACTGCCATGGGGTGGGGGAAGAGAAAGCCCAGCCAGGCCAGGGCCAGGCCCCCCCCATCATTGGGAACGGTGACTTGCTGCTGCAGAAACCAAACAAACCCCAGTCCAGCCCAGAAGATGGGCAAGTAGCCACAGTGTCCTCTAGCCCAGAGACCAAAAAGGATCATCCGAAAACAGGGGCCAAAACCGACTGTGCACTCCACCGGATCCAGAACCTGGCGCCAAGTGACGAGGAGTCAAGCTGGACAACGTTGTCCCAAGACAGTGCCTCCCCCAGCTCCCCCGATGAAACAGGTACCCATGGGAGACGTGTGGCCTCAAGTAGCTCTTCCTGTTGGTGTTTTTAGTGACAGATGGAGTAAATCTCTAAACTGACCAGAAATGCCCATTTTCAGGCAGACAGGGACATGAACCTCTTGGGGTAAAATTGGGCAATTTGTATGGCCTACATGTTAGACTGAACCACATTTTAGGTTAGTGTCCTTTTCAATCACACATGATGTCATTTGCTCTGGTAAGTATTTTTGTAAAAGAAATAGGTCTTGTTGGTTAAATGTATATTGATGACATAAAACACCATCAATATAAAAATAGTACTGCCAGTGCTTAGGTGAGGTATTTCTATATACCACTCAGAAACATTTTATTTTAAAATAAAAGATAAAACATAGTTATTAGAGGCAAGATATAATCCAGTTAAGAGAATCAGCTATTTTAAAGTTCTCAGAATTTATTTATGCCCAAGCTAATGAAAGATTAAAAGTTTAAAACATTAGAAGTCTGTACCTTAAAGACATTTTCCTTTTGACCTGTATTGGGGAATATTTTATTAGCCTCTTCAAGTGAGACTGGAAAGTGACATTCATTTCTTGTTCCATGAATTTAGAAGTCTAGAATTTTAGCTGGTCTAATGAAATCTGTCATTTGGTACTTTTGTCTATATGTGTAACATCTTTATTTGTCAGGGGAGTTACACTGTGACAGAAATACACGAGGCCCTGAAAGTCACCTGCCTTTAATCTCATTGTCCCTTCTTATTGTCCCCTCTCTGTGGATCAGATACTGGAAGATGTGGAAGCACTTCAATATATAAATAGGACTCACAAAGGCATTCCAGCCACCTCCCTGGTGGGTCTCCAGGCTGTGTTAATGTTAGACAGATATAACAATAG
>JAJEJO010000215.1:1212617-1421980 GCA_020662805.1 Glaucomys volans
GACATTAACTTGTTTAAAAAATGAGTGTTTTCGAAGTGCCCTTTAAAGGCCCCGTACTTTCAGTGATGGATCCCCTAAGCCTAGTGTGGCTGGGTTTGCAGCAGAGAGGTTGAGGTGAGTCCATATCATCTCATAAGCGCCTGGCCCTGCACATGGTGGGAATCATACTTATGTTCTGTAATGTCATTGAGCCCACAGCTCACTATTGCTTTTTACTTACATGGAGAATTCACTTCCTGTACCTGATGCACATTGTCACCTGTGGGTGTATGAATCTACAAAAACCATTCCTTGAGCCTCTTTCATCCAGACTTCACCTCCTGTTTTGTAGGCCGTCTACCAAGGCCTCTGTCCGCCTCTGGCCCTGGCAGTCTTTCTGCTGCCCTTCCAAACACAGCGTGTTCTCGTGCACTTGAATTTTAAATTAACTGGAAGATATTACAGCAAAGCCTCCTCTCCCTCTCATTGCTGCCTCCTTCTCCCAAAGATGACCGCTACCTTTTTGGGGGGTGTGAGACCAATTTTTTTTAATGGATTTTTAGAAAAATTAGTTCCTTATAGTTACATGTAATACTGGGGTTCATTTTGATAATTATATAAGCATGGACTGTAATTTGCTCCACTTCAGTCCCTATTACTCCCCCTCTCCCTCCTCACCTCCCTTGCCTTATTCCCTTTTCTCTACTCTGATTTTTCTTCTCTTTATTTACAGTTTTTTAATTTAGTGCATTATGGACATACATAAAGATGAAATTCACTGTAGTGTATTCATGTATGTACACAGGGAAGTTTGGTCAGATGCATTCCACTGTTCTTCCCTTTTCCTGTCCCTCTTCCCTTCCCTTCAGTCCCCTTTCTCTACTCCACTGACCTTTGTTCTATTTTCATGGAATCCCCCAACACTTCCGCCTCTCCCCCTTATTTTGTTCTGGCTTCTGCATCTGAGAGAAAACATTCAACCCTTGACTTTCTGGGTCTGGCTTATTTCACTTAGCATGATGTTCTCAAGTTCTGTCCATTTACTAGCAAATGTTTTAATTTCATTCTTCTTTATGACTAAATAAAATTCCAATGTGTATGTATACCAGTTTTCTTTACCGATTCATCTGTTGACGGGCACCTAGGCTGGTTCTATATCTTGGCTGTTGTGAATTGTGCTGTTATAAACATCGACGAGGCTGTATCTCTCTAGTATGCTGATTTTAGACCTTTTGGATATGTATATCAAAGGGTGAGCTAGCTGGGTCATTGGGTGGTTCCATTCCTAGATTTTTTGAGGAATCTTCATATTGCTTTCCAGAGTGGTTATACCTATTTGCAGTCCCACCAACATTTGTGAGTGTTAAGTCCTTATCTTTTAGAGGTACATACTAATTTAATTAACTAATGTCTATAATGTAATATAGTCAGTCCTATCTTTGGTTCCACATCTGTGGATTCAGCCAACCACGGATCAACAATATTTGGAGGGAAAACATTGCAACTGTACTGCGTATGGATAGACTTTTCCCTTGTCATTCTCTGAACAGTGCAATATAATTACTCACTTAGCATTTACAATATATTAGATATTATAAGTAATCTAGAAGTGATTTCCTGTAGAAAGGAGGATATACATAGGTTATATGCAAATACTGCACCATTTTATATAACGGACTTGAGTATCCCTGGATTTCGATATTCTACAGGGGTCTTGGAACCTGCTGTGAAGTCCCATATGGATGACTGACAGTCCCCAGGGGATGGCTGTATATAGTACTACCAGTAATAGTGCCTAAAATAATTGGGGTGAGGGATGAAAAAAGAAACAGAATTGACCATAAGCTGCTAATCGTTAAAACTGGGTTATGGGTTTGTGAGGTTCATAATTCTTTCCTAATTTTTTATCTGTAAACTTTTTCATAATAAGTTTAAGCGAGAAAAATTAAGTAGTTCTTATGCTTTGCTTCTTCCACTTCTCTTTTGTAGATCAGTGCATTTGAGAGTAAGGGTGACTGGATGGTAGTGGCTCTTGTGAGTCACTGAGTGTAGATGTTTTGAATAAGGTAACCTCAAAAGAATGTGTCAACTGTGCCTGAAGATCGCATTTAGAAACCATCCTAGAAGCCAGGCTTGTGCTTTCCTTCAGGATGGTCGTTTGGGACCTCAGCACCTATTTCACTCAGCAAGCTTCAGTGTCTCGAAATAGTAACATTAATAGTCTTGGGAGCACTCTTTTGAAATCGCCAAGAGCTGGATGTGCAGCCCTACTGAGGCGAAGCCACTTCATATCACAGTCCAGAGCTTCAGGCAGTAAACACCGCATAGATGAGTAAGCAGAATAAAAGAAATGACTTCTCAGCCTTCATAATTCTTTTGATTTCATCTTTCCAGTGAGATATACTGTTGGTGTTTCAAATGACCACAGCCAGTTTAAACATTGTGTTTCACTTGTAATGGAAAAATTAGTGTTTATTATATGGTTTTTATAGTATATAAACATTATATAATAAAGTAGCTATTGAGAGATAAGAAAAAATGAGAGTATTTTTAAGATACTAGTGAACAATGCTATAGTATGTGTATAAACAGTGTATATTTCCTATTTGCCATGTGTTAGCACTCTCCCAGTGGAGTGTGTTTTATGACTAAATCGTGACAAAATCATCTTTGGACTGTATGCCATGCTTTGGGGAAACTAGAAAAATACTAATTTCTACCTGGGGCAGGTGTCCTTTCTGAGTTAGAATGCTATTTATAAAATAAAATGCATTGCCCAACCCAGAGATTGACACTTTCTACTTCCCTTTCTTTCTGAATTGCCCCCTCCAGCTCTTCCATGACTTTCCCACGTCTACTATGTGTTGTTATTCTTTTCCTCATGTGCAGTTGGTCCTTTGAGAAAACAAGAGGCTTTTAGGGAAAAGAAAAGCACCTATAACATCACATCACTGAGCTGCCATAGTTTAGAGAGATCCTGACTCTAAAACGGAGGGTGGTGTTGTTTTGATAAAGTGAGAACTTTGAGTGAGGTTTGGGTTGGGTCAGAGGTACTCAGATAAGCACAGTGGTTCAGTACATATGTGTCAGTCAGACCATGTGGTCTCTCTGTTGATTGCTTGGTGTTTTATATTTGCTTCATAAAAACTTTAGAAAGGTGCATCATTTTGAAGCTTCTGGGCCACTGGCATCCATGGTGCCAACATGTAACTTAGGTTTTATTTGTGCTTCACAAAATTGGAGACATGGTATGTTGGGAGATGGATTTTGGGTGGTTGTTGCTGGGGATGGAATCAGGGGTCTGCACACATGAAGCACATGTTCTACCACTGAACTCCACCCCTAGCTCAAGATGGATCTTATGTAATGACATTTCAGGATCAGCTTCATCGCTAAAGTGTACTGAGGCAGGATTATACACAGCAGAAACCAAGTCCAAATGGTGCGATGATGGGCCTATGGCTCTCCTTATTAACAACATGGGGTCTGGACTCAATCTCCTGAGTTAAAATCCCAACTCTGCTACTTACAGGTAATTCACATAGCCTCTTGCCTCTCACATGGGGGTGGTGGTAGGGTTTGGCATCAACCTATCATTAAAGGTTAAGTGAGCATCATTAAGGGATTCCTAGAACAGTTTCTGTCACATAGCAAGAGCTTACTAATGTTAGTGATGGTTATCAGTACAGTGGTGTGACATAAAAGTTTACTTCTGTCTTAATTTTGGTTTGCCTGTATTTTGGACTCTGATTTTAGTTAAGACTTTCTGGACCCTCACAGTGTGGATTGGTTCATCTTCATCTTTGTATTATAATGCCTGGAATGTAGCAGATGAGCTTAAGTAATTAAGCCATGATTAATTGAATAAAAATGAAGACCATCTACATATTCCCAAACAGCCTTGGTGCCTTGAATAGGCCATTTGTTGTTATTTCTTAATCATTGTCTGATTTTGGTATTGGCTGCATGTTTTGTAACTTAAATTATCATGTTGCCTCACACAGGTGAGGCTGAATAATCACAGTTATTGCATTAAGCATGCTGAAATTCTAGGGCCTACTGTGTGTCAGGCCCTGTTCTTGGTACTTTCTCACACTCAGGTAAACATACTGGGATGCACTCAGGTCTTTGGACACAGTGTCCAGTGTTTTTCTATTGTACCACTGTCTTGAGACTTTGGCATGTGGCCCCATAGGCTAAACACATTAGACTTCATCCTGTTCAGTTGGATGCATGTGGTAGTGATCTTGAGAGTCTAGAAAATGGAAAACTATATTTTAGAGGATCTTCTCATTCTGGTAAGCAATTCAGCTTACCAGAGGAGATGGCATTTAAGCTCTCTCATCTGTGAAACCTCTCTAGACCCTCTGAGCTGTGCAAAGGCCTTTCTCTGTCACCCCAAAGAAAGGCTTCCAGAACTGCTGTCAAGTTCTTCTCAGGGCTTTTTACCTTCCTTAGTGTTTCCACTTAGATTTAG
Source organism: Glaucomys volans (assembly GCA_020662805.1). Taxonomy (NCBI): domain Eukaryota; kingdom Metazoa; phylum Chordata; class Mammalia; order Rodentia; family Sciuridae; genus Glaucomys; species Glaucomys volans. The sequence goes on from JAJEJO010000215.1 coordinate 1,217,074, forward strand.
AGCTTCATTGTGTGTAGGGTGTGTGAATCTCTTCACGCTTTGTTGACATGTAGTGAGAGACCTTGTAAATGTTACCTGTCTGCAGGTCGGATGGATGGAGCTGGATCATGATCACCCCGCGTTGTTCTCTGATGTCTGCTACGTCCACACACCTGTAGACAAGGAGAAAGTGAGCACAACTGGTATAAAATAATTGGCAGAGCACTTGGATAGGGCGATTCTTACTTATAGTTTAGGCTCCAGGGAGGGATGAAGAACTGGGGTCAGTAACGCATTCTACCACCACCAATTATTTGCATTGGAGTCCATAGGTCCATAAGTCAGAGGAGCTGGTACCAAGGAAAAGGGCCAAATTGATTTCAGTTGCCTTTGCATTTTGCCTGGAATTGCAGGTTGATCCCTGTTCTGTGGAGTTTGAGTCCTTTGATGTTTTAAATCAATTGATTTCCAGGCTCGAGGCGAGCAAAATGGAGCTCTTTTGTAAGCTGAATAGTGGATGAGGTCGAAAGCCAAGACACAGACCTATTTATGTCAACACGACTGGCAGCGCTTCTCATTTCCGGCGTCAGCTGGCTTAAGATGTTAGAGCTTTGGATAAGTTTGTATTTTTCATACTTTTAGAAACCTCTTCTAAATGTTCATTTTATCCCAAAAGGCTTTTGGTAGTTCAACCATTAATTTTCCCCTCTTAAAATTCCAGAATATAAGAAAGGTCCAGTTTTTAACTGTTGTGCCCTTCTGTATTAATTTTAATCTTTCAAGCACCGAGTGATTCACTAGGCTTCCCTTCGTGTCTTCTCAGCTGAGAGTTCCATGTGTGACAAGAGGAATTCACGAAGGCAGATGTGAGATATTTCCAAAATAGTTGGGGCACACTCTGTTCTGGGGTAGATCATGTGTTTTCTAAATGAGATTTTAGTGCCTTGGGGATAAAATGTATCAAAATATTTCTTATCTCACCCTCTGAACTTAAGGGAGAAAATGATTTGTTCCATTGGTGTTTTGGAAAATTCTAGACACAAAATGTGTTCAGGTGAATGTTTAAGATAATTTTGTGTTGTTTTCCCTAATAAAGTATACTAGGTATCCAAGAAGCAAAAAAGCAGCCTGATGAGGTGAGTGGCAGCAGAAGTCAAGCAGCCTAGAACGCACTCAAGACAGCAGATACGTATGAGTCAGACCCGGAAAAGTGCCATGAGAGGATGAAGTACTACGAGTGGAAAAGGCAAAAAAACAAAACAAAACAAAAAAGCCCCACCATGATCAAGACACGTCAAAGCTAACATTTAGCAGTACAGCTCAGCTCTGGGGAGTGAGATAGTTCAGGAACTTGGCATGTGAAAACAAAGTTATTCCTTTTGATTAAAGCTTAAGAACATATAGCGTATTTGTCACTTGCCTTCACAAGAATGAAGTACCTGAGGCAGACTACTTTATAAAGAAGAGAGGTTTATTTGGGCTCATGGTTCTGGAAGTGCAGGGCCTAGGGACCTCATCCGGTGATGGCCTTCCTGCTGGCAGAGTCCTGGGGCAGCACATATGTCTGCCTGTCTGGTCATTTTCTCTCTCATGATAAAGCCACTGGGATTCAATCATGGGGCCCCCCACCCTAATAACATTATTAAATCTAATCAGTCCCCAAATGCCCCACTTTTAAACACTAGAGTCGGATTGAATTTCCACCTACTTAATAACTAAGATTTTGGGGATCAAACTCCTTCATGAGTTTGGAGGAACAAGCCCTATTCAAACTGTAGCAGAGAGGAATATCAATAATGGCCACACTCGTATCTCAGCTTAGGAAACATTTACTGCTTACCACGCACACAGGAGCTTTGCAGAATGTGAAGAGAAAGCATTGACCCTAACTGTAGGCAACGCCAAGGCAATATCATGCCGTGAAAACTTCAGCGCTCACACATGGGCAGCACTGGGGAGTCCACAGGCAGCCCTGTCTTTTCTGCCTTTTCCACTCACAGGGCTCTCACCTCTCCTGGCCAGGTTCTGGTTCCATCTTGCATGTCTTCACTGTCTTGTTTTGCCACACTCATGGCCCACCGTTTGCTCCCTGGAGAACCTGGTAAGCTTTATAATAGAAGACAACCCAGAACTATGTATTGTTCCATAGGCAGTGTTCAGAAAGCCTTGAATTAGATGCCCTTGCTTAGAAGTGATACATTTTACATAAAAATAAGCACCTCTTGATTCTCTTGTAAATTCAGAAATCTCGAGACCTTGAGTCCAAATGCCAGAGACCAGAATCGCCTCTAGATGGGTCCCGCCCTCTCCAGCTCAAGGCTTTGAACTTGTGCTCTGCCGCTCCACAGGGCAAGGGACTCAGCCCTGATACATGTGGAACTCTGAGGTAGAATGGACAGGCTCATGTCGAGGGTGCCTGTCAGCTGCATACAGGTGCAGTCCACAGTAGCAACAGCCTTGCATCTAGGGCTTCCTTTAATCGTAGTCATCCTCCTCTCAGCCCCTGCCTTCTGGTAGAATTGTAAAGTGTGACATGAACTGTTAAGCAAAACATGCTTGAAATTTCCAAAGACATCTTTAGATGACTCCTCAAAGTTTTCCATCTGTTAATCTGGTTAGAGGAGGGAAAACATTAGCTTTTCAAAAGCTACGATGTGGGTGGTTCATAAATTTTGTGCCTTAAGGCTGACTCAGTTAATATGCCCAGTTAGCTTTCATAAATGTAAGGAACCCCAACCCCCACCCTGGTCTCTTTTACGGGGATTGAACCCAGGTCTCATGCATGGTAAACACACTCTCCACGCTGAGCTACACACCCAGCCCCAACCCTTACAATGAATATACTGTGTTTCCCTAATTTGCACCCTTGTGTGTAAATCAGTGAAATAAAACTTAATATTCAAGCAGATTGAAAAAAATCATTTAACTATTAGAAAATCATATATGGTTAACATTCCATGGTCTGAAAGGGAGAGAATGAAATGATTCCAATCATTGATGTTTGGAAACATGAGGAGAGTTGATGTTTACCATGTGTAAGCTTTTGATTTTTTCCTTTTTGTTTATCTTTTCATTGATTCATGCTTGAATTGTGACTAAATTAAATCCTCCCAAGAATTCTTCCATAGTGTCATTAGGGACATTGTTAATTTGATACTTTTCTCCTTTACTAATATCCTCTAGATATAATATCCACTAGATGCACTGATCTGGTACATCTAGGATATTGTAAAGATGAGCTCCATTTTGTAAAAGGTTGATTCGGAAAACTGACTTTGGGCTGCGTTGTTACAGGACACTTTCTCATACACTTCATAGTATTTGTGATATTTAATAGGTACAAGATGCCTGGCCTGTGTAAGCCTATTTAATCTCTGGTAGACACGTAGAGTATTGTTATAGAACCTTTAACAGTCATTTCTTGGGGTGGCATCAGAATTCCCTGTGGAATTGTCATAAAGTGAGAGGTCTGAGATGACCCCCAGCTCCAACACATTGGGACTGTGGCAAAGAAAGTTAAAGGGCTGGGGGGATCAGGTACTTGCTGATAGAAGCCTTTCGGAGTACTTCTCAGGAGTGAGCTAACTCTCCAGTTCTTGCTCTGCTTTCCTGTGGAGGTGCCTTTGACCAACTTTTCCATTCATTCTTACTGTGGACAAGGGGGTTATTCCACAGTTTTCTACCCTTCCCTTCTTTTTCCATAACAAACATCAGCCTCTTTCAGGATTTTAGAACAAATTCAAAGTAATGGCTTACCTTTGAGAAGTTCACAGTAGTTAGGGGGCACATAAGTCCTTTGTTTCTCAATCGAATGTGCAGGGAAATCTCCTGGGATCTGGTGAAACACAATACTGATTTAGTGGGTCTGGGCTGGGGCCTGAAATTCTGTATTATAAAAAAAACAAAAACAAACACAAAAAATGGAACTTTCAATTATGGAAGTTCTGCATGTTTAATGAGTTCTCAGTTGATGCTGGTACTTCTGGTCTCAAACTTATGGCAACTGGGCTGCAAACTGTATCAGGAAGTCTGTTTTGTTCACTAGCAGAATCTCAGCAACTAGAATTAACAGTACCAGGACTTGCTTGTCTTCAAAAAATACTGTGGAAAAATGCTCACCTCAAAATATAAATAGTGGTACTGGGTAGACTTTTACCAAGTGTTAAAGTGTAGAACAGATAAGGACAGTGAAGTTTCAAGTGAGTAAGGCATTACTTGGTTGAGTGGCTTATGCTGATTTAAAGAGAGAAGCAAATGCAGAGAAAAATAGAATTTATGACATTGTAGTGCACACACGGGAAAAAGAAGCTGGAAGGAAGCAAAAGAAGAGATGGCTCTAAGGCAGTGTTCTCTGATGATGCTTTTTTTTTTTTTTTCTAGTACCAGGGATTGAACCCAGGGACCTGTAACCACTGAGCCACATCCCCAGCCCTTTTTTGTATTTTATTTAGAGACAGGGTTTTGCTGAGTTGCTAAGGGCCTGAGTTGCTGAGGCCGACTTTGAACTTTCTCGATCCTCCTGCCTCACACTCCTGAGCCGCTGGGGTTACAGGCATGTGCCACCATACCCAACTGATATTTCTTTCTTGGTCTTGGGAATCCTTTGTGTACTCTCAATCATAATTGAACCTTAAACATTTTTTGTTTATGCCAGCTATACTTATCAGCATTTATTAGATTAGAAATTAAACCTGAGATATTTTTAAAAGTTATTCATTTAAAAAGAAATCCATTAATGTCATCAACATATATAATTTTTATGAAAAACAACTGGTTTTCCAAAATCAAAAACTAGTTTAGTGAGAAAAGTGACCTTGTTTTATATATTTAAAAGTCTCTTCCTTGATATTGATTGATTGATTGATTGTTACCAGGAATTGAACCCAGGCATGCTCAACCACTGAGCTACCTCCCCAGCCCTTTTTACTTTTTATTTGAGAAAGGGTCTCATTAAATTACTTAGGGCCTCGCTACATTGCTGAGGCTGGCTTTGAACTTGTAATCCTCCCGCGTCATTAATTTTATTTCTTTAACTAATAACACAAAAACATAAAAATTGTACTTATTAATGGGGTATCATGATGTTTTGATCATATATAATGTATAATTCTGTAATGTTTAAATCAGCTGACACATTTCTGTCTTCTCATTTACCATGTCTTTACAGTAAAGCCTGTCAAAGTCCTTTCTTCTAACTTTTTGAAAAGTACAGAATAGTTCAAAAATCTCTTTAATGCATGGTTTGTTTAAAGGCAGCTCTGGGTTCTCTTATCTGCTTCTACCCTTTGTATATCTTTTCTCCCCCCAATCCCAACCCCAGTATGGGAGATTGAACACAGAGTGCTTAACCACTGAGCCACATCCCCAGCCCTTTTTGTATTTTATTTAGAGACAGTGTCTCACTAAGTTGCTTAGAGCCTCACTAAGTTGCTGAGGCTGACTTTGGACTTGCGATCCTCCTGCCTCAGTCTCCTGATCCACTGGGATTATAGGCATGCACCACCACCTCCTTTGTATATCTTGATGAATTGTTCTGGTGGTGTAGATGGAGAAAATACTACCAACCTCATACAGATATGTATGTGGAAAAGAGGTGAATATTTTAATAGCCTTTCAGGTAATTGTGGATCTTCTTTTATGTTAAAGTTACATCAAAACTCCTTAATTGGTAGTTTCTTAAACATTACTTTTAATTTGGACTCTGGATCCATTATTATAACTTTTTCACACTCCATTATATCAAAATCTATTGGTCCATCGTACATTTTCAGTGGATGCTTACCCATACATAACTTGGTAAAATCATGCACTGGCTATTTGGAAAATGTTTGTGAAGTCAGTTATGAAGATCTTCCAAATGTTGACACATTTCATCATACAATATGAAAATGCTCTGTTTGTTAATCTCACCATCTCATCAGAAAAATCTGCTTTTTGTCAAGCTGACAGTGACAGAGACAAGTTTTCCAAAATCCTGATTTTTGCCTGCAAGCTCCCATTTTATCATTGGCAACAAAGAGTGTCAGTTGCCTTCCTTGAAGTGATAGGCACACATTGTTTAATTTTGAGAAAACGTCTGCACATTACCCAAATTTGAAGAACCATAGTCTTGTCTGTCAGGTGTTCTTTCAAGCAAAAGAGGTTATCCATGTAAAAGCAGCTAGTTCAGCTGGCAACTCAGTCACGCATGTGCTTTTCCTCGAAATGACAGTCCAATATAATTTATGCCTCTGTCTTGCTCCATGCTGAGATGCCAGCAATTTATCCCTCATTTTTTGTGCCCCATTGCTTAATTGTCAACACAGTGAAAAAGGCTGTAAAGAACATCTTAGTATTATGAAAATACCTTTCATTTCAGAGAGCCCTTGAAATCCCCTTTGGGAAACTTCTAGGCATAAGGATCTATGCTCCCAGCAATTTGGTTGGTTTGGTTTGGAGAGTTAATTGTGAGAGAGAAGGTCAGATAGGTAAGTGGAAGCCAAATTCGTGAAGGCTCGTGCTGAATTGTGAAATTACTTTTGTGAATGAAAACAGTTGATGCTTATGAGAAGAAAACAAGTGCCATTTGGGTTTTTTGGTGGTGGTTGTTAGGGGTGGAATTGTGCATGCTAGGTAAGCAGTGCTACATCCTAGCCCTAAGATCACCATTTGTAAGGTGGAGTTTGAAGATGGTGTATCTGATGTTGGTGGTTAGAATATGTTGGTTGGGCAAAGGAGGCGGGTAGTTATGAGAGTCTGACAATAATCCATTTGAGGTGATCAGTACTGGACAAGACAGCTAGTTTTAAAAACAGAATTGAACTGGAAGAAATGATGAATCAATAGGATTTAGTGATTAATTGGGTGGGGAGGGAGAGAGTAGCATTAAAGATGTTAGATTTTCAGTTTGAAGTAAGAAGTGCTCATTTCCAGGAACAATGAAGTTGGGAGGAAGAACTAGTTTTTGGAGAATGATGATGGTTTGGTCCCAGATGTTCAATTGAGACAATATGGGAATACCAGGAGTGATATCCTGAAGTTAGAGTTGTGGCTCTTACAGAAATGTTCAGGGAGTTCAGACTTGTCTTCCAGGCACCATGTTTCATCATGTCTAGTGCTTGTGATGTCCTTTTTGGTGTGTGCTGCTATTTTAACCATACTTAGATTTAAATGGTCAATAAGGCCAAAGAAGCAATGTGGGTGACTTCACCAGATGGGATATTAGTAGAGGGTTGCCTTAAAAACAGTGGGCGCGTTGGCACATGCCTGTAATCCCAGCAGCTCAGGAGGCTGAGACAGGAGGATTGCAAGTTCAAAGCCAACCTTAGCAAAAGCGAGGCACTAAGCAACTCAGTGAGACCCTATCTCCAAATTAAGTACAAAATAGGACTGGGGATATGGCTTAGTGATTGAGTGCCCCTGAGTTGAATCACTGGTACACCCCCCTAACCCCCCCCCAAAATAAAGCAGTGAATACTTAGGATAGCTTGAACAGTTTGTTCTTTTTTCCCCACTTGGAATATTAAGCTCCATTAAACCATACTTCTAGAAAAATGGCTAAGTATCTCATTCACCAGTGATTGAGCTGTCAAATATAGTGATGACACATCCTGTCTCCTCGTTGTGGCTTCTCTGCAGTAAAGCAGAGGGGCCACATGCACAGAGGTAAGCATGCTTGTGCACTTATGAGTTGTCACTAAGGATCTCTGCCAGGGAAGGCCCCCAACAGGCTTTACCTGTAATCTTGGTGAAATCATTCTGGCTGGGGGTCTAGTTGAGAGGTTCTAAAACCCATGCTGTAAAACTAGATCCATCTTTTAGGGATGGACTCATTAGTCAACTTCATGAGACTGAAATACGAAAGCCAAAAATATCCCTTTGCCAGACATGGTGGCGCACACCTGTAATCCCAGTGGCTTGGGAGGCTGAGGCAGGAGGACCATGAGTTCAAAGCCAGCCTCAGCAACAGTGAGGCACTAAGCAACTCAGTGAGACTCTATCTCTAAATAAAACACAAAATAGGGCTGGGGATGTGGCTCAGTGGTTGAGTGCCCATGAGTTCAATCTCTTGTATCCACTCCTTTGCCCCCGCAAAAATCCTTTTATTTAATTTGTGAAAAGAGAGATCACTTTCCCAGGTCTTAGGTGTGGATTCTACATGGTCAGTGCACATGCTCAATGGCAGTGCATTTTAACTACTTCTTTAGGGAGTTCCTCCACACACCCCGTTTGAGAATCATAGCTCTAACTCCAATACAGGGTCTACTTCTATCAGGGCTTCTGTTGTGTTTAAAGGCCCTGATCTGGTAAAAGTTGAACAGGAATCACAGTCCTAGTCAAAAACATGAAAAACTCATTTTCTTTTAAAAGTAATGTTTTGGTTTAGTTCTGGTGGGATCAATAATTGCTTCTTCACTACAGAAATTAAACCACTGGAAGTCTTTCCTCTGATTTTTAATTTTTTTCTCCTGGTACTAGGAATTGAACCCAGGGTCAGTCTACCACTGAACTACATCCCCAGCCCTTTTTATTTTTCAGTTTGAGACAGGATCTTGCTAAGTTGCTGAGACTGGCTTTGGACTTGCAGTTCTCCTACCTCAGCTTCCTGAGTCACCAGGATTATAAGCATGTGCCACCATGCCTGGCTCTCCTCTCATTTTTGACCCTAAATTGGATGTGTGACATAAGTGTTATTGCAGTATATGGATTGAATATTTAAAACCCCAACCAAATAGATGATTGTGGCCAGTGCACTTTGCATCATGCATTTCCTGCTCTGTAAAATAGGGTTAATAGGAGAGCATGCCTCCTGGGGTAGCTGATGATTAACTGAAATAAGGCACACTGAGCGCTCAGCGGAGGGTCTGCCGTGCAGCAAGCTCAGTAAAAAATCTGACTTTATAAATATCCTCATATGGAAACAGCTCTCCCATGAAAGGGAAAGCACAGAAAGGGCATAAAAGAGGGATTGTGATTGTATGCACAAGCAGAAATTAGCTTCAGATAAGCAGCAGAATAGACCAGGACAGTAGACAGAGGCCGTTTTGGAGAGAGCTTGGGCCTTGCCCGTGAACAGCTGGCCTGGTTTCCAGCAACTCTTGCAGACATCGGCTAGTGGGTGGTGGCCAGGAGCCGCAGCCTTTACTGAAAGGCGGGGAAGGGGAGTGAGTCTTGAGGGTGGTGCAGGACCCCCGGACATGGGGAGGCTGGCCCTGCTTCTCATACTCCTAGTCACTGGCTTCCTACTAGGTCTACTGGCAAGAGGGGACAAAAGGAACCGGTCATTCCATCCATACATCCCGCATTCCTCATCCTTGGTTTTCCAAGTGTCCATTTGGTCCCTTACGTCCCATTCATGAGGCATCCACACTGTTGTCCAGGAGATACCTGAACTCCACGTAACTGTCTCAGAAGATACGTGTGTGGCTGCTGAAATGAACCAAAAAGCTGTGTCAGTAACCTCTCAGGTGAAGGGCTGCCGCTTTCCTCTTGAAGATGTTGTTCTGAACATTCCCTCAGACAGCACAAGCAGAGGCACTTTCCTCTGTATTAAATTTTGTCTTAATTGGCAGTTTTCATTCTTTTCAGTATGAATTTGTTGTATTTATATGTATATGAGAGAGAGTAAGTGTGTGTGTGTGAGAAGGAGAGATGCGGGCAAGGCAGGAGACAGAGGGAGAGAAGGAGAATGGTTACAGATTGATTGGGGAACACTGTCACAGAATTTTTTTTAATATAACTTTCTAATTTCAGAGTATTCTGAGCATTCCGGTAGGATATTTTTAAGCGCCCCTCAACCCGCCTTCTGAAGGGTAAGATGTGCAGCATCCTCATTTTAGAATACCCTCTCGTGTCTGCTGATCTTACAAAAAAGCAGAAAGTGGGAAGAAACCCCAGGGAGATGCTGCATTTGGGAAGGACTCCCCAGGTGATAGGTAGAGCCCTGTATCAATCAGTGTGTCTGCCTGGGGAAGAGGGTTAAGAGTTGAGCACTTGTCCGTACTTGCTTCTTTTCTCTATTCACTTGCCCAAAGCAAACACCTTGCTTCATACTCTGGGGTAAGAATTAGCATGAGGAAATTGAGGCCTCATCAGTATATTCTTCTGTATTCTTTGCCTATGGTTCTAAAACATAAGCAGGATCACTTAGTAGCTATTACTCAGCCCACATCTAAAGGGCTATGAAAGTTATATTCATAATTTAACCCATGCTGTCCCATTGTCCAAGATGTGGAACACCTATAAAGCTTACATATAGTAATAATAGATAATGTAATTGCAAAATATAAGCACATAAATATAATATTAATCAATATATGAGCTCTATATTATGATTTCCAAACTATTTTAATGCACCTGTGTTAATTTTGCTGAAATATTTGCAGAATTGAAAAGTTAATGGGTTAAGGATAGAGTGAGTTAATCTAAAAAGTTATGAGAGAGCTTTAAAATGCAAGACATGTCCCAGGGACTCTTTATTAGTAACTGGAAGCAAAATAAGAAATTTAAAAATCACAGCCCAAACCAAAATGACCAGAAGTCTAGGGTGGTCAGCAGACTGAATTCCTCCTACTCAGGGGTCCCTTGCTTCCTTTTCCTCCACTTGACTCCATAAACCCAGTGTATACCTTCATGGGCTGAGTCGTGGAGTCTTGTCTTTGCTGGCAGGAAAGGAAGAGAAGGTATCATGAGCAGTTTGGAGGCTGATGCAGCAGTTTCTTAAGTGACGGATGTTAATGGGCATGAAATATATCACTGTTTCATCCATGTTACTCTGCCCAGAGGCGCACACATGGGCCCACCACCCGTTTCCTGCACCACGGCATATTTGGTCAGTATTCCGTCAGGGTAAACCATTTCCCCCATGTTTGCTGTAGCTCCATGAAGAGCCTTCTGGTCTGAAACGTTTAGAATGCTAGGCTGTGGGAATGCTGAGCTGTTTGCTAAACCTTCCTCTCAGCCTCCCTTCCTTCCTCCCCACCCATCTACCCATTCGTACTAGTGGTTGTGGCACTTCAACAAAAAAAGAGCACTTTTTTTCAGGTGAGATTCCTGGTACAACTGGAATATTCCCATGATGTTGGGCAACAACTAGACAAAGTATGTCAGTTTTTGCCTAAAAATTACTTTGTGAAACATTTTTTACCATTGGACAAATGCATGTGTATCTTCTGCTTTATGACAGAAAAATGTGTTTCTTACTTTGACCACACTACAATGATGTGGTGGGAAAAGAGTGATACTTAGAGTCAAATATACTTAAGTTTCAAATTCGAGGTCTGCCACTTAGTAGCTCCCGAGTAACATCTCTGAACCTCAGTTCCCTCATTTTTAAAAAGGAGTTCATATTACTTATCTGAAAGGTTTCTGTGATGATTGAATGAGCTAATACTATATGAAAGTATATTTGCCAAAGTATATGCAAAGTTCGTGATTATCTTTGTGTGTTGTGTGTGTGTGTGTGTGTATTTAGATGGAGATAATGTAAAGTATATACCTGGCATATAAGAACCAGTAATCTGTCTTCCCCTACTTTCATTTTGTGTGTTTCCTAAAATTTTAGTGACATTCATTTGGGATTCTTTGATTTGTTGTTGTAATTGTTCCAAGATATTATTGTAGAGCCAGCAGAATGGAATTCCACTAAAGTAGGTTTCATGGGTCCAGGTCCCAGAGTCTGCTGACCACTTGGATAGCAGGCAGCTGAAGACTTACTACAGATAAATAGATGATGGATCATAAGAAAAAAATGCATGTTGCCCTGACAGTGGACTCAGTTGGTTCTCACCCTGAGGGTGCCGTATAATCTCACGGAGAGCTTTGGAAAAGGACCTCAGCTTTGACTAGTCTGTGACTGGAACACCGTTTTTAAAAAAGCTCCGGTATCAGTGTTTATTAGAGTTGCCCACATTTCCATTGCATGGATGAGGTTGAGAATCCCTGATTAGCCTTTCAGAATTTACTTTCTTCACTTGTAAAACGCAGTTGACAGTATCACTGGGGTGATAACTGCCACCACTTACTCAATGCCTCTGTGTTAGAATCTATCCAAGCATGATGAAATTTCATCCTCACCACAACCTGCTTGGTGGAGATGGGGACTTGGTTTATTTATTAAGAGACAGGATTGGTGAGGTTAAAAAGCTGCAAGAATCATGGCCAGAGCTGCATAGCTAGGTGACCAGAAGGATCAGGATTCATACCGAGGTCTGTCTCATTTCGGAGTGCATGCCCCACATCCCATTCTTTTGCATTCCTGAGAATGTGAGTGAAATGTAAAAATGGGGAAGAGTCTCTTCCTGAAACACTAGCTCTAAGCTTTGCAAGTCCATCTTTCAGAACCTTTTTTGATGACCTTATTGTAGTATATTGCATGTTTTTCCCTTTTCTCTCTCTTGGACCAGACAGTCCACTGCTGATCTCTTTGAGGCCAGGATTTGCTTTTCCTGAATCCCCCAATGGTTGTTATCTTGGCTGCCACTGGATTAGAAAATCTGTTTGCGTGGTATTTAATCTACAAATAAGGCATCTGTGAGGCCATCCCCTGGAGCACACAGCTCTCTTCCAGTGAAGCTGTGGCCACACAGAGCTCACCCTGAAGGTCAGCCTAACAGACACCAAGATTCAGTAGGTTTTATAATCGTCTGTGCAAGCATGCACTTCTATAAGTCTTTATAAACTGTTTATTGAAGTGAAGTAGAGAATAAATAATCAAGCAGCAAATTAACAAATAAAGTAAATATGTAGTTTGAAAAACTGACACATTTGTGATGTCCTTGGGAAAAAATGTACCTTCTGTTCTACTCAGGGGAAATTAAAAACTCTTGTGTTTTATTGATTTCCACTAAGCTCATCTGCACATTGTTTTTATAAAAGCTAAGTGGTGACGGAGGCCATAATTTTTGGAAGCATAGATTTTTAGATGCAGAAATTTGGATTTTGCTTCCAGGAAACCAGCCTTTTCTGCAGGGGAGGCACCCCCCTCTGGAAGACATTTTCACCTCCACTCTGGTGAGCATCAGCAAACAGGAACGGGAGAAGACGCCTTCTCTGAGCTTTGCTGGGCTTTTTTTTTTTCCCCCTGCATCAGACTCCCAGGAGGAGGCAAGACAGTTTGGGCAGAGTCCATAGCTGGTAATGATGAGGGTCTGCAAATACTATGCATCAGTAAATAAGGTGGAAAGTGGGGTCCACCATCAACTGCCTCTCTCTTCTCTACCTCACTGAAAACCCCATTTATTTCTCATTTAGTATATGAACCTTCAAAAATCAGGGGGTGGGGGACGGTGTAGGAAAATAAAACTTTGGATTGCAGACGAAGACTCCATATTTATTCAGCATTCATTACAGGAATATTAATTATAAATATATGATGTAATAGCTTCTGGTATTTAAAAAGGAAGGGGAGGCTATTGGGAAGAATTAAGTTTTAATTCATTCAAATCCAAGTACGGTGTGTATCATAATAAGGGCTTTCAGCACAAATGCAGCTGGAATAACTCCCCTGGGTCAAGTTCGGTTCTGCAGCTGTTGAGATTGTGTGTGGCCATAATATGGCTTTGAAATTCTTGTGTCAGAATTGGCTTTGAATTATTCTTGGGGCCCAGTCACTTAGTCATGGTGACCATTTGTACCTTGCCTCCCATATGAAAAGTCTGGTCATATCCATTATCTCATTCAGTTCTCAGAATGATTTTTCACATAATTAATCCTGTTTTTCAGAAAAGGAAACTGAGATCTGGGAAGTTTTTTTAAAAACCATTTTTTTTTTTTTTTAATGGAGGATCGAATCCAGAGATGCTTTACCATTGAGCTACATTCTCAACCCTTTTTTATTTTGAGACAGAATCTCACTAAGTTGCTGAGACAGGCCTGAAATTTGTGATCCTCTTGCCTCAGCCTCCCGAGTCATGGGATTAAGGGCATGTACCACCATGACCTGTGATGAGCCCAAGTGTTTGAATGTAAATTCTCACAGTAATGCAGTAGATGACAATCTTGACGTTGAAGACACTAAAGATGTTATCCACTGTACTCACCCTCTTGACTCCCTTCTGTTACATCCTAGAGAGGTGGTCATTCCATACATGCTTAGGATGAAGCCACTAGACTCATAGAGAGATGCTGGGTTTGACAGAATGATTCACAGTCTGCAGGGTAGAAGCAAGGACCACCACTAGTGTGGCGGTACATATCTACTTATTAAAACTCTTCTGCTTTTTCTGTGTTGCATTCTTCAACCAGAACATCGTGGGAATCCTCATGTTCTATTAAGAGATGCACACAGAGACTATGCTCAGTCCTTCATTTTGCAGAAAAGATAGCAATTTTTTTAAAGTACATTTCAAAGAGTCATTGGATTGAAATGTCAGATCAAAAAAAAAAGATCTTCTGAAATATTAAATAGACCTTCTTATCCTTTAGGGCACAAATCAATATCTAAAGAAAACAAGGTGCATTAAAATAAAGAATGGGTTCAGTATAATTTATAGTCTAGCCATCAAAGCTTCCTGCTGATGATTTCATAACTTAAAATTTTTAAAAAATTGCCGAACTGAGAAAGTAAACAGCTTTTTACAATTCTACTGCCAAATTCTGAAATATGTCTTGTGCCCATCAAACTCCAAGTCAGTCGTTTCGACTTGACAGAAAATCAAGGGTCTGAATATTAAAAGGTATATACATTTACCATTTGGACGTACAGACTTGGAGTTGCATTGCTTAACTTTGAGCTTATCTTTTTCAAGGGAGTAAAACGGCAAGCTCTGGGAAAGAGTTTAAATTTTTATCTGACAATCCTCTTTAAAGTAATAATTTCTTAAGAGATTCTAATTTAATTTTACTCCTAAACAGTGTGCCCCCCATACACACAAAAAAAGTTTTCTTGATCCTTTTGGCTGATGTGATTTTTGGCTTTGCTTTAAATTATTGATTACAGTTAAAAAGGGGAGGGCCTTTCTGATGAGAACAGCACTCTCTTTAATAGCCTTTCACAAAATCAATTCCCACCATTCCTGCCGTGCCCCTTTGGGGTATTGATGGTTAAGACCTTGGGAAGACTTGCTGTCTCCTAAATTGAATCTTAATAATTTTTCATTATTTGCCTCCCCCGCCCCATGTTTATTCAAAAATTTGAAATAAATACCTGCTTTTTTTAATGGTTTCTTTAATGCTTGAAAGAGGGATGTGTGAGGAATTTTGCTATTTAAGCGGCGCCCCCTGGGTGATGGATTAGTATAGCAGACTTGTGGTCCAAATGCTGGTTTCCAGATCTCCGCTCTTGAATGGAATAAGGCAGTCCATGCATCAGTGTCTTTCAAACCAGAGGCAGTACAGTGGTGAATGCATCTTTCCCAGCTGCCTTGTTCTGGCTCATCCAGCCAAGGAAATGTTGAGACCCTTTGCATGCGGAGCTTCAGCAATGTAGTGTCTGGGCAAATGGGTGTGAAAGAGGTTTTTGCATTCTCCCCCACAAAATCTGATTCTGTGTGGGCTCACTAACTAAAGTCTTCTTTACATACATCTCCCCCTGGCTTCAAATGGAGGAGATAATTTAGATGCACATGAAGAAGGATAGGCAAGAAATGTAGCTCAGAACCCAGAGGATGCTGGTAGCAGAGGAAGCAAGAGGGCTTTGCACCGTCACAGTGGGAGGTTGTAAGTAGTCCCTGATCACCGGCATTATTCCACTGGCTATATTTTGCTTCAGGATTGCTTTGAAACTTCTTTTTAATCTTATCATTTTCTTAGGCTGGCAGGGGATTCATAAGTCAAGGAAACAAAACAATTTTGAGACAATACAGCAGCTTGAAAAGATTGCCTCAAATCCGAGCACTTGGCTTTCCTGTGGTCCAGGAGCTGAGTTTTAGAAATTATGATCCATGGAGCTTGAAGGTTTTCAAACTAGAACCTGTTACAAAACTTCTGTTTTCTCCTTTATGTGTCACTGATTTCTTCCCTGGGGCAACCTGTTTAATTACTCAAGTAGAGACAGTCTATACTCAAGATGATATAAGTCAGCAAGTTCACTCCAGGCAAATGCTCTTGGTCAAGGCCAAGTGCCTGTTTACCACGATGAAGAGTCAACTGGGCCTGAGGACTTGTAATTATTATCAGTGATGTTTTTCTCACAACATTTGACTTATGTCTGGAAATGTTACTTCGTTCAGATTTTCAGAAATTCCCGCTATTCATCTTTTGTACCCAGCTTTGCTCCACCTCTTAATTCCTTTTGTGGCATTACCTTTGCATTGTGTTAATACTTAGAGATTTAGTGTGATTAAACCACAACAGAATGAGAAAAATATTACTTTAATTTCAGCTTATCTAGTAAGAAATCCATCTTTAATAGTGACTAAAGCTGCCCTGATTTTTGTCTTTTTTACTCTTTGTGGATTAGTCTGTCAATATATTGAACATGGAATTCAATATAGCTGAAGTGGTTTTACAAGATAATGAAATCAATACTGACCTGGAAAGACCTAACTGGCTCCCAGCCGCCTCACAGTTGGCTCTTGGTCCCTTTTGTAACTGAAAAGTTCTGCTTTCCCCCTGAGCATAACACTGCTGAAATGGACCTTAGTTAACTCAGCTTAATGTAGCTTACCAACACTGTTGAAATGGACCTTAGTTAACTCAGTTTAATGTAGCTTACCACCCATGCATTGTTTAATTTTTTTAAAAAATAATTGACTTTAGATATTTTGAAATTTTATTAATGTTTTAACTGCACTCAACAAAGCATGTTCATTGAAGATGAGGTTAGGCAAAGTACATACGCAAAAATGTACATTTAAAATCATCTCTAACTCTGCTACCCAAAGGTTGTCATAGATTCTGTGAACATCCATCCAGGTTTTGATCTGTGGAACTCTCTCTGTCTCTGCATAGAAAAATAGATATTTATGTATCCTCTTAATAGTTTCAGTGAAATTGCTGAGGTTGATTAGCTTGCCATTTTCACCTTATACACTAAATATTAGATAATGGATTAATTTGCATATCAAAAATATTCTTTGTTTTGAGGTGGTGGCCTAAGTTGCCCAGGTTGACCTTGAACTTGTGATCCTCTTGCCTCAGCTTCCCAATTAGCTGAGATTGCATGTGATACCATGTCTGGCACAACCACGATGGGCTTTTTTTTTTTTTTTTTTTTGGTACCAAGGATTGAACCCAGAGGCACTCAACCATTGAGCCATATCCCCAGCCCTTTTTTAAATTTTGAGACAGAGTCTCACTAAGTTACTTAGGGCCTTGCTAGGTTGCTAAGGCTGACTTTGAACTTGCAATCCTCAGCTTCCTGAGCCACTGGGATTTACAGGCCCATACCACCACACCCAGCCCAAATCTCCTTTTATTATACAATTTTTAATGGCTACTCACTAAATTGGGTGAAAAATTGTATAATTTATTTAATTAGTTTCATTATGAAATATTTAGATTGTTTTCTTCTTCAGCTCATTCATTTGGCAAATATTAGCTGATTTCTTAGCATGTGATGGTAGTAAAATAGATTCCAGCTCAGTTGTGGTTCTGACCTCATGGAGCCTGACAGGTCAACAAAGGAGAAGTTTTCAATTGTGGGAAGTGGTTAAGGAGGACATTCTCCTGGCCCTGAGAGTGTAGAGCCAAGGGATCTTGCTGGCATTCCCAGGACAGCTTTCCTGAGGAGGTGATGTTTGCAGGGAGGTCAGCAGGGTGGAAAAGGGTTAGCTGTGTCAGTGGGTGGGCTGCAGAGGGGAGCATGAGCCAAAGCCTGGGCTGGCTGGAGGCTGACAAGCTTGAGCTCCTAAGGTGGCTGAGTTTGCGAGCCCAGACACACAGGGTCAAGCAGTGCCAAGTGAGGCTGGAAAGGTGACCAGATTATTGAATCCTTTGGTCTTAGTAAAGACCAAAGCAAGATAATGGCAACATCAGATTTGTGTTTTGAGAAAAAACCAAAAACAAAAAAAACCATGGCTGTAGCGTGAAAGCTCTGCTAGCAGGAAGTCTTGACCTTTGCTGTGCTGTGGGCTTCTCTGATGGGCTAATGGAGCTCAGGGACAGCTACTGAGAACAGTGTTTTAAAATCTGTACAGCCAATCACATAGGATTGTCAATGAGGTTATTAATGAGTAGCGGAGAGTAGTTTTGAGATGTGATATGGGTGGAGTTTAGTTTGTTGTAGGTTTAGGAGTTAGTGGAAAGGGACTTGGAGAAAACCTGGTAGACGATGCAGGTTTGAAGGGTTCAGACAGTCCTGGCAGAGAGGCTTACAAGTAAAACAATCCCCTCGCAAACCCATTCCACCTGCTTTCCCTAGAGCCAAACCATGTGTGTGTCTGAGTGTGTCTCCTTGGCGGGGGGAGGTGGCACCATGTGGCTAGGCATTGTTGGTTTTGTTATATGTAAATGGGGTAATGTTGTGTGTATTCCCTCCTTCCCACCCACATGGCATGTACTGGGGACGGTGGTACTAATGTTAAGGTTTCTATGACCCTCACTATGTGCCAAGAACCTCACATGGACCCTATAAGGAGATTGCTATTATTATCTGCATTTTACAGTTTGAGGAAATTGAGTCCCAAAGAGGTTACAGAATTCTCCTGAGCCAGACCCTTAAAAAGGGAGTCTGCAATTTGAGAACTGCTCTTGATCACAACCTTGTTCATGGTGCATCCTTCTTGAAAGAGGTGTCTGTCCACTGTGCAGTGGAACCACAAGTGCAGGAGGCATAGCCCAAGATCCCAGATTCAGTACAAAGACCTCTGCACCCTGCTGCATAATGACCTAGAATGTATGTTTCTTTACCAAAAATTAGAAAAGGAAAGAAAAAGGAAATCCACCAAATTTCCACAAATTTCCAACTTTCTCTGGACAGGTTTCCTCTGCTTCCGCTGCTTCTTAGGTGCTGCCCTGCCTCTCGTGGTCCCAGAGGCCTGAATGACAATAGAACACTTATCCCCCTATGGTGAACCAAGTGACTAGTTCTGGCCTGGACCATTTTCACAGAGCAGAATGTTCGTGAGTGGGGGTGTCCAGAAACTCTGCCTCCCTGACCACTGGCCACGTGTGGCACTCAGCCTTCAGACTCTGGTGGAGGAGTCCGTTTAGGAAGCACCTCTTACCCTCATCTTTCAGTATCCCCACATTGATGCTTGTTCCACATAGTTAACTTTTTAACTTCTTTTTTCTCAGAAGTCAAGTCCTTCAAGTTTCCTGAAAGGTAGAAAGCAAGCTCAGAACTCATAGGCAGCTTATTCTATGCCCAGTTACACCAGCTTTTGTAGGACAACACAAATGCTAAAGATCTCAGCACTGGCCCAGATCCCAGGAGCTTCACTCATGACCCCTGCGCTATCACTCCTGAGAAAGGCACCCTGTGCCTGTCATTTGTGATCGCTGAGACATGAGCCCTCCGTTTTCACCCCTCCTGTGCCATCCCTTACACAGGAGTTTGTCCTCCATGCCCTCTTTTGCCTCCAAGGATCAAGTCCAACCTATCAGTCCGTGGCACAGACCACCCCCAGCACTGTAGCCAGACGGCTGCTGATGCCAGGCTTTCCTTGGATCATTTCATCAACCACTGAACTCTCCAGTAACATTGCAATGAAGAATGTATTTTTTCTTCCCTCCCAAGAGACCTCGTGATTCAGGGATCAGAATATCATAGTTTAAAAGAATCATAGTAAACAGGACTCTGGATTTAGAGACTTAAAACTCACTGTGACATTGTACTAAGTCAAGTTTAGCTGTTTTGTCCATTACTGAGAAAAATCATATTTACATACCTTCTTAGAATGGCAGGGAAAAGAATTTCTGGGATAACCGCTAGTTCCCCAAGTTGTATATTTAAGTTATAGAAAAGTATGTTCCCTTCTCCCTGCCCCTGAAACAGTACCCTGCAGAACTTGGGCGGGAGGGAAAGAATGCTTTTAAGTCATTTTTGCCATGGTATCAGTTCTTCATGGAGAGCTGAGAGTGTGATGGTTAAGAGGACAGACCATGGTGGTTTGAATCCCAGTGTCACCTTAGGCAAGCCTCTTAAACTCCCTGTTCCTCAGTTTCCTGCTTGGTGAAATGGGACTTGTTGAGAATTAAATGAGCAATATCCATAAAGTACTTAGAACCATGTTCTGACTCATAAATTTTCAAATATCAGCTATTATTTTTGCAACCCCCCCAATAGAAGCAATGTGTCTCCCTTATCTGCTTCCTCTTGTTCTCCCTCGACTGATGGGGCCATGACAAAGAGCAGGGGGCATGACAAAGAGCAGTTCAGTTCCCTGTATAAAACTCAGCAAGTGACAGGGAGGACCTGCCACCTCTTGGTCCCCAAAAGAGGAGGGTTTGCCTCTTTTCTACCTGCCACATTCAAACGAGCTGAAGGACTTTTGGAACATTGATATTTAATCTCGTGGAGGAGAATCCCACTCCAGGGAAGAGACCATCCTGAAGACCTGTGCCTTTGTAGGAGGTCAGGAGGGAAGGAAATCCAGCCTCATGGTTTCCTTCTAGCTTTCTGTTTGTTTATGTCAACCATTGCAGTTCAGTCTGGGGGAAGGAGGAGAGAGGTGCTTTTGCCTTTCTTTGCATTGAATTGATCTCCTGAATATATTTAGATTTAATTGGGTAAAATTAAGATACATTTTTATTGACTCTTTGTTATTTATGTCATGGTCAAAGATCTTTGTTTTTACATCATGGCCAAAGAAATACCCCAACTTGAACACTCACAGAAAAAAAAAAAAAATATGTGTTTTTAATTCACCAAATAAATAAGTTTGCTTTAATCTTGAAAAAAAGTTGTTATAATCAGGAACCTGATCCACTCTGTGTGGAGAGAAATGTGACTGGAATGCATTGCACACACATCGTTTATCAGCTCTGGTTATCAGGCAAGGAAGGCACTTCGTACTTGGTTGTTGCT
This sequence comes from Glaucomys volans, assembly GCA_020662805.1. Lineage (NCBI taxonomy): Eukaryota > Metazoa > Chordata > Mammalia > Rodentia > Sciuridae > Glaucomys > Glaucomys volans. The sequence continues at coordinate 1,237,940 of JAJEJO010000215.1, forward strand.
ATAGATAGGTGTGTTTGTTGCTTGGGCTGCCGCAACAAAATCCCACACATAGGGTGGTTTTAACTGCACACATTTATTTCCCCACAGTTCTGGGAGTAGAAAGTCCAAGATCAAGGCACCAGCAGGGTTGGTTTCCCCTGAGGACTTCCCCTGAGTTGAGATGGCCATTCTCTTGCTGGCTATGTGCACCCCTGATGTTCTTCCCCTTCTTATCTGGACCCCTGTTGCATTGGATTAGGATTCCACCATCATGACCTCATTTAGCCTGAACTGCCTTCTTAAAGGCCCTGTTTGCAAATACAGCCACACTCTGTGGTACTGAGTCCCAGCTTTAGCATATGAGTCTTGAAGGGACACAGTTTACCTCTAACAAGAGGTGGTGCTGAAAACTGAAGTCGAAGGGTACTTTAAGGCAGATCGTACTTGGTTGCTTTTTCTGAATGTAAAAGAAGCTTAGCCCCAAACTAGAAGGTAAGTACTGCAGCAGGAGAATTTCAGGGGTGCATTGGAGAAGTAGGGCAGCCTAGAGGGCATCCTGGAAGCCTCCTTGTCTGTGGGGAGGGAAGACCACAGATCTGCAGAATGAACTAATCACAGACCTCTGTGAAATGAAATTGTTTTCCTAATGTGTTTAGCTTACTGCTGTCACTTCCAACTCATTTTGACCTTAGTGCTTAATTATCTATACTAATAGAGGGGAGTCTTTGTGTGGAAAATGAACAACACTGATTTATTTTCAGCTTCCTGATCAATGTCAGTAGGTGTTACTTTCTGGATTCTAAGTCTGTTACTTGCTAACTAAGGCACCATAACCAAGTTGCTTAACCTCACGTTCCACATCTGTAAAGGATGGGATTGGCCAAGGTAAACGGATGGTTTGCAGATTTCATGTGTAAAAGATTCAGTATGTTAAAAAGTCCACATTCCCTGGGCCTCCTCCCATAGAGTCTCTGATTCATCAGTCTCCCAGATGGGGCCCAGGAATCTTCCTTTTTAAATAAGAACAACTAAGGGGATCTGATGTAGGTGTTCCTTCTGTTCTGCTTTGAGAAACTAATCAGAGATCTCACCTAGTCATGAAAATAGACTGGGAGCTGGAAAAAATTTAGTTTGAGAAATAGCAAACTTGAACATTTCCTGTAGCCCTTTTTGTTTCTTGTCCTTGAAGCTACTCAGTGTGAATTTCGTATTGCACCCATTTGCAGCAGTTAGGCTATGAGTACACATAGTCTATTAGATTGCACAAGACAGAGAAGAGGTCCATCTAAATGTAGGGCTATAATTTTTACTGCTTTTTTAATACTCCCTTAAACTTTCTCCTTCTTGGTATTGTGTACCTTTGAGGCAAATAGACCCAAATTGCACACTCATTGTGTCTGCTTTCACTCCTCATGGACCATATGTGGACTTTTTTTTTTTTTTTTTTTTGAACTGGGGATGGAACCCATGGTGCTTTGCCACTGAGCTACTTTTCCAGTCCTTCTTATTTTTTATTCTGAGACACAGTCTCAATAAGTTGCTGAGGCTGCCATAGAACTTGCAGTCCACCTGCGTCAGTCTTCCACGTACCTAGGATTACAGATGTGTGCCACCACCCTTGGCAGTATGTAGACATTCTTACCTTTCTCTCAGTGAGACTTGAGCTGGATGCTGCTGTCTTAGTCCAGGGTTGTAGAGGAGTAAATAAACCCAAAATGGATGCAGGAGAAATGAAGAGGCAGACTACTTTCCAGGAATCTGTGGGCTGGAAAGTACTTGAAAAAGGCCCAGCAAGTAGGGAAATAGGGAGATAGCTCCTCATTTCATTCCCCAAAACCTAGGTGTCTTAACGCTAGTTTTCTGTTGCTACATGACAAATTATCATAAGTGTGGTATATTAAAACAACATCTGTAGTTTCTTGGTATTGTGATTCCAAGTGTGGAAGAGCTGGATCCCGTTGGGAGTCTCTTGGGGCTGCAATCAGGTGTTAGCGAGGGCTCACATCCTTTTCCACACCTGCTTGTTGTTGGCAGGATTCGGGTCTTTGGGGTTGCTTAACTGAGGTCCCTGTTTTCTTGCTAGCTATAGGCCAGGGCCACTCGCAGCTCCGTTGTTGCCATGTGGTCTCCTCTTAAACATGACAACTTATATCTTTAAGTTCAGGGGTCCAGGGTGGTATCTGTGTCTGCTTCCCCCTTCAAGGCTTGCCTGATTAGAGCAGGCTTACCTGGTAAACTCCCTTTTTGTGAACTTAGAGTCTACTGATTAGGGACCCTAATTAAATATGCAAAATCCCTTCAACTTACAGTACAACATAATCACAGGACGATATTCACAGGTCTTGCCCATACTCCAGGGGGAGAGGGAACTATTCAGGCCTGTACATCAGCAGCTAGCAATCTTAGGGCTACCCTAGAATTCTACATACTATATGTCCAAAAATGTATATTGTGTGTTGAACATGAAATCTTGATTTTTAATTAGTTAGAAACTATGAAAATTAATATTAATGTCTAGGGATCTCTAATTAATTGTGTGGATTCTAACCTGCAGCTCTTTTGGGAAAAGTTGTCAAACAGAATAAAGCATCTAGTCTTTCCTTCCAGAATTAAAAACCAGAAAGTGCTTGAAAAATTCAGAGCTTATTCAGATACTCAACATTCATTGTGCAGGTGAGAAATGGTCTCAGGGAAGGTGTCCCAAGGTCACAGAGCAAAAATCTGCTGGCTTCTATGCCAGGCCATTGTTTCTTTTCCTGTGTATCTCCTAATTTTTTAAAAAGATGTGCTCCAAGTACTCTTTATTAATAAATCCAGAGCTCATTGACTTTAATGAACAATCTTCTTTGTTTCTCATTGTCATCTTGAATTTAGAACATTTTTCTTCTAATGTGTGTATGAAGTAGTTACTCAGTGGAATGGAATGTTAGATAAAATGAGCTTTTTGTTGTTTATTTATAAGTACAATTCTCAATAATTTTCGTGGTGACTCACACAGTCAAGGAATTATACAGCTCAGGGTGGAGATAGGAACCAAAGAAAGCGTAGACGCTCCATCCAGCTGCCTTGCAAAAAATCCCTTTTTGCAGTTGACAGATGAATTGATACCCTTTAAGTAATTTTCCATGCTTTTTCCCCAAAGAAGATGTTCATTGATGCTTGATAGTTTTTCTTTAAATATCAAGTTAAGTATAAATATAATTGAATTTTTTTCTGTTTCTTATGAAATAAACATAATCTTTCCACTGACAAGGCAGTGTTTTTCTATAGTGGTTCGTATTCATTCTTCTCCAGTCTCACTAAATGACCTTACAGGTCACTTATCTAAAAAGTGACTGTTATCAAATGTGGTCCACTGTAACTGTGTAGGAGCCAAATGTCCTTAGCCAGCATGTATGAGTAGAAGAGTGTGTGACTTAGTCCAGCCTCAAAGCTTCCTGATTTGGGGTAAAGCAAAAGACTATTTGGTAATCTGGGCACAGGTCTTTGGCGATTGTCCACACATGCGGCATTTCCTGCCTGTCCTCCTTATGTATCAGCAACTGGTCTCGGGAACAAAAGAGACCCTCTCTGATACTCACATGAGGGTGGCTCAGTCATTTTGCCACCACTTCTACCCTGGGTCCTCCTTACTGTTGCCACAGCTCCAAGCCACACCTCCTGAGCCCTGGAGCACAGTCTGCTTTACTCCGAACTCATGTGCACATTTGCTTTATCTCCTTTAGAGTGGATGTTTCTTGAGGTCAGGGAAGGTGTGACCACTGTCTTCCTGTTGATGAGTTTTGTCTTTCACATACTGTAGTAACTCCCAGTCTATGCAATGAGGAGATATTGCCTTTTGCATATGCACCAAGTGCTTTGTATGTATGTGGCTTTTATTCAGATACATGGAGATGCTTTTGAGACTCATACAAGTTTTGCTAAAACTATACTGAATTCAGTATAATTTGGGTCTTTTTCCAGTCTGAACTTACTAAGAATACTATACAAGTCACCCTCATGCTTGCATGTTGAAAGCGATTGCCCTTAAGCCCCCAGCAGGTCTTTGCATTTGGAGATTTGGGGGCCCTTCCCTGTCTGGCGCCTGCTGGCCTTGTATTTCTTCTGTGAGGTGTGTGAAGAGTGCAGATGGGGCCTCCCCCTCGTAGCGCGGACATTTTAGTCCCTTGTTATTTGAATGAGTGTCTGGACATTCACCTCCACCCTTAGACTGAAAGCTCCTGAGTCCCAGGACCATGACTGGGACCCACTACTTAGCACATGGACAATGCCCACCCAGTAGGCTCATGCACATTAGTGGTCAGAGGTTCTGGGGTCGCAGCTATTAAGTGTTTGTAACCACTCTTTAATCCAGAGACACTTTTCTACTTTTTCGAATTTGGATATTTCTTTAGTAATATGATTTCCAAAAGTGTCCAGTCCCTGAGCCAAAGGTTATAGACTACCTGAGCCAACTTTAATGACAAAGCAAAATATTCGCCCCTTGTGTTGGTCCAAGAGCCAGACCTTGGCTAATTCACACACTGAGTGCCATTAACCCAAAAGTCCTAAGTTTTCAGTTCTGTGAATATTGCAATGAAATGGACACAGGTGTATTAAAATAGGTTGAAATCATAATCTAGAGCTCATTATCACTAATCATGCATCTGTTACTTTTCTCAAAAGAAGAGAACTCTAAAAACATAAATATTTATTTCATAATTACCATAAGTGGTATTTTTGTTGCCCAGTTTAAGTTTTTATAGATGTTTCATAAATGGAACAATGTGACATAATGGGTTTTTATAGAAAATTATACATTTCCATAAAATTGAAATAAGTACTATTTAAAAATTACTATTTGACTTGCTATGATGAAACTGGAATTTTTATTTGTATTTTATGTTTTCTTTCCTTTATCCAGGACTAAGTAATAATTTGGAATTAAAATCTAATTTTAGTAAATTTTCTATATACCGTTAGCTCTGTATCACCGAATTTTATAGAGGAGAGAAATAGTAACGTTTTATGTGAAACAAAAATAACTTTAAACGTTATTAATATTTTATGAGTTTGTATAAATCTTATTACTGCTGAAAGTTTTCCTAATAATTTTGTCCAGAAGGAATGATAAAAATTTATTTTTAGAAAGTCTTTTGAGTAACTTAAACTTACTGGTTTGTATTGAATAAGTATACAGGTATTCATGAGAGTCCCTTGAATTTGTCCTCCAAGTCCTGGGTTGAGAAATAAGTAAAGAATTTGTCATCTGTTTTTGTAAAGAACAAGGTTTATGTGGGAGAAAGTGGAGTTTCTTTCTCTTTTTATTGCATTGAAATCCCTTACTTGCCTGGAAGTTGTTTATGTGCCCTGTACCAGGGACTTCTAGCAGAATGTTCTTCTAAGCCTGCTATACAGTTACATGAGATTAAAGCACATGGGTGCTTCGTGTGGTGCCTGGAGCAGGAAGCACTCATAAATGCTGGAATAGGAAGAGATTTTATTATTATTGAATTTATTTTAACTGATGCATAAAAATATAGAAACTGTGCATATTTGTGGGGTATCATGTGATGTTTTGATACATCACGTAAGGTTTAAATCAGGATAAACATATCTAGCTCCTCACACATTTATTTTTCTTGATGGTGAAAACATTCAAAATCCTTTCTTCTAGCTTCTTGAAATATACAATAGATTTTCGTGACTTTTAAGTCACCCTACTGTGCAGTGGTATACTAGCACTTCTCACTCCTGTGTAACCATAACTTGATCATAACCATCCATAACAATCCGTTATTTAATCAGAGCAGTCTATTGATCCACCTCTCCCTGTCCCATTCCTTAAGAAACTAATAATGTGTAGCATATGGTAGGTATTGTGCTAGGGGCAAACCTCATGAGGTTTATAGCCTCAAGGAGCTGAAAGTCTGTTGCAGGAGTAGGACAGTAATTAAACTTATAATTAGACAAAATCAGCTGTGATTACTCCTCAAGTAGAAAACCACGATGGTGTGGACACTGGGGGAGAGCTAGATCAGTGATCAGGAGCTGAAACAAGGGCAAAAGCCTTTCAGGAAACCCAAACTAGAGGCCTGCTTGGGGTACTTTGACTTCAGTGATTGAAGAGCCTCCAGCCCCTCACCCAGAGGCTGTTTACTCTAATTTAGACATGTTTCTAACACGGTTTCATAGCTAACGAAGATCAACTGTAGTGGATTGGAAGTGACCTGAGTGGAAGGATCAGGAGGGAAAAGCTGGTGGAGCCACACCCTCCCGTAGGAGCATCATGGCAGCCCAGCACTTGGGCAGTGGGAGGAGAGGGACCTGGAACAAATCTTGAGTGCTCCATGGCCATGTCAGTAGCAGGAGTGGAGAGAAAGATTAAGTGTCTCATGGTAGCAGTTGATAATTTGGAGTAGTAGCCTGAATCACCAGAAAGATGTGAAACTCTGCTTTGGCTACTTCAGTATAACCAAGGAATGAGTACCAAGCCTCAGTGCACAAGGCCATACTGACCCTGCTGGCACTGTGAGTCCTTACAGGCAGGCACCCTGTCCCCTTCACGTGTATATCCTCAGATCTGATCTTAGAGTCCAGCCCAAGGTAGTGAGTTATTCAGAGAAAATCTCAGATCATGTTAGATTAAAGAGGTTTTCTTCTCCAGACAGTCTTCATGGCAGCACCGGAAGTGGAAAAGCCTGAGACTAGAGGTATTCACCAGCTGTTCACAGAATCCCTTCTTACACATCTGTAGATGTGAGAGCCGTAGTTAGCACCTTCAGGTTTGTTCATTTGTTCTTTCCTCTTCCTCCTCCTCCTCCTTCTCCTTCTCCTCCTCTTCCTCTCTATTTTAATAAAACCAGCAGCCTTTTTAAAAATATGTGCAATTCACGTACTGATTTGCTGGTCTGTGAAGCACACGTTTATTGCACTTGTTGTATACACCTGCTGTGGCGCTGGGCAAGATCCTTCGAAGGGGGTAGTTTTGTATCAGTTTCTCCCTGCCCTCAAACAATTTTGGGTATAGAATATATTTCTGAATACAACAGCTATTGCTAATGCTAAATCATGTTCCTGTCATTGAATCCTGTGTTCCAAAATGATACGCTGTAGTCCTAACCTGTCGTAGCTACGAGTCTGGCTTGTTTTGGAATAGGTTGATTGATTGTCAATGTAACCAAGTTAAGATGTGGTCTTTAGGATAGGCCCTAATCCAAAAGACTGGTGTCCTTCTAAGAAGAGGGAAATTTGGATAGACAGACAGACAGACACACACACACACACATGTCCACAGGAATGTTGGGAGGATGGAGGAAGATGATCTCGTAAAGATGGGGACAGAGATCAGAGTTGGGCTGTGCAAACCAGGAAATGTCCAGATTGTCAGAAGCTGAATTAGGCAAAGAAAAATTCTCCCCTAGAAACTCTGAAGGGAGCATGATTTTGGACTTTTATCCTCTAGAACTGTGGGACAATAGATTGCTGGGATATTTAAAGTATTTTTTAGTTGTAGAAGGACACAGTACCTTTATTTATTTATTCCTATGTGGTGCTGGTGTTCGAACCTAGTGCCTCTCAAGTGCTAAGTGAGCGCTCTACCACTGAGCTACAGCCCCAGCCCCAGACTGTTTTTTTTTTAAACCACTCTATTGGTGGTACTTTGTCCCAGCAGTCCTAGGGAAAGAATACAGTGATAACACATTTCTGCATAAGGCAGAGCCTAAGGGGAAGTCGATGGTCCATCAGTGGGATAACTGAGCAGAGTTTAAAGAAGGCACAGGAGTGAGGGCAAGAGGAAGAACCTCCAAGAGGTGGGGATGCCTTCTGGGATTGGCAGCAGCTAGGAAGGTTCCCAGAGCTCAGGCAGAGCTAGATTGGCACCAGTGGATGTAGGAGAAGAGCAGCCTGACTCTAGCCCCTGCCAACCGATGCCATGGCAGAGAGCAAGCTCTGGAATCAGTACTCTCACCTTTTTCTCCTCTTCCCTCCTTTCAGTTTGTCCACTGAGCCTCTCACTGGCCAACCTGCCAAGGTTGCTCAGGATGCATGGCAGGATGGAAAGGGAGGGGAGTGGATCCAGAAGGGGAATCGGAGAATAGCTTACATATTTGGGATAAGGAGCATATGTCATTCAAATTTATGTTTACAAGAAAAGCATTGAATGTGATAAAATGCAGTACATACATACCTTTGGTTCTCAACAAATACTTGTGGGGACAAACTACCTCCAGATGTTTCTACTGGAGTACAAGATATAAGGCTGTGGAATTCATTTAACAAATTCTTTTTAAGCACCTACTGTAGTGCCAGGCCTTAGACATGCCCTAGGGATGAGCAGTGAAAAAAAACTGTGTCCTTGTGCTCTCAGATCCTACAGTCTCGTGGGCACCAGCTGTATTAGCCCAGGCTTTAATGCCCATGCAACTCTGTCTACTTCTCTCATGGCACTCAGTGTGACTGGACACTGTTGGCTAGATGCCACCCTTCTCTGTGGAACTTGCTTCAGGAGGGACTGATGGGGTCTCCTGTCCTCATTGATAAGCTGTAGAACCCAGCATGCCTGCCCTTGGCATGTTCCCAAGTGAATGAATAAGCAAATGAATGCCTCATATTTACTGTTAAGGAGTTTTATTTAAAAATTCGTGGGTGACTTAAAACACATATAAAACTGGACAGACTAAACATATTAGAGATTTTGCCATTTTAAAGGATTGTTTGGATTATTCCTTTGCAAAAGCAAGCATATTAAGACAAAATAATTGTAATGTATCCAAGTCTAGAGTTTTATTTGTGGAATTTTGTTTTGTGTTAAAAGCACTTTTATTCAGTTTTAGAAACTAAATCTTAATGTTCTTTTTGTTTGATCACTATTCTCATAAACTGACTCAGAGATGTGCGCTGAAGTTAAGTTAAAGCTCAGATCTGAATGCGAAAGGATTCATTACACACGGAGGCCTTCTCACCCCTAAATCAGTAGTTCAAATCTAGGCCAGGAAGTTAGGGGAGTACCTTTACTAATTTTAATGATTAAAAAAATTCTCTGTACCTATTGTCAGATTACGACTCAAAAGGTGTTGAAAGAATCAGGTAAGTGACTGAATTTCTTTCTCTGCTCTTAAAAATGTTTTCTAGTATTAAATTAGGGATATTTACTCTTTGGGGCCTCCAGAACACCATTGCCAAAAAAGAACCAGTGCTCCTTTGATGGCCATATAAGGAAAACGCTTCTAGGAAAAAACCATTGCAGAATGCACCGGCAGTTGTGTTTCTGATAGCCTCAGAATGGGGACTTACCCATTGTCTACAGAAAGTTTCAATATTTCTGCATAAAGACATAATGTATTCCTTAGAGACCTCACTCTAGTTATTGGATCTCTTATTTGAAGAAGTAGAGAATTTAATTTTTGTACTTGTCAGGGGTATAAAATGCCTTCTCAGCTTAAAAGTAATGGAGGAAATTACTTGTAAAAAAGTTAATGAAGGAAATCAAAGATAAGGGAAAGCAGGTTTTAGAAATCAGTGGTCTGTTTCTCAAAATATGGAGAGAAGTTTAGGAATAAAATTTTTCCTTCCTGCCAGAGTTTGAGTCTCATAAGGAAGATTTGCACCAATAGTCCCCATCATTAGCTTTTGCTGGAGTTTATCAGGCAGTGGAAATATGCTGAATAGTTAGATGTTTCAAGTGTGGCTGTAGGAATCATTCTCAAAAATCTAGCTCCAAGGTTCACCCATGCTAGGAACTTTGAGATGATGTTTGTATGAGGAAAATTGCTTTCGCTTTGAGATCTGAACTGTAAATACATGGCACAGCCAGAAGGGACTGCTGAGTTACGAAACCAAAGAGAATTCTTAGAAGACATGGGGGCAAGTGTGTATTGACTGTCCAGGAGAAAGGAATCTCCCTGGTGTTTGGCAAGTTCCTCATTTATGTTGGACTAGAAGGTGACAGTTTCCCTGGGATGGAGGGTTTCTCAGGATGTGGAACTTTCAGTGCTAAAACTGAGTGAGTCTCAGGAAACCAGGACAGTTTGTTACCCTAGCTAACCTGTCCTGCTCATAGCCAGTCATTTAGCCAGGCTCCTGCTCACTATGGTGCCCCTAGTCACTGTGAGAACCCCAGACACTTCCATACATTTAAGTGTCCCTAGAGGGAGAACTGCTGAGTCTAGCCCGTGGTATCGGTACACTCTGGTCCCACTGACAAGACCTTTGCTGAAGTAGAATGGATGCACGAGGTCTTTTCAGTCTAAAAGCAAATAACACACCTCATTTCAGTTACTTTAAATGCCTTTGGCTCAAAAAAAAAAAAAAAAGGTGGAGGGTGGACAGGTGGTAAATGTTAAATGAAAATCCAATGCTTGGAAAAAATGAGGACATTGATTCGGTTTATAAACTTTTAGTCAAAACCTCATCCATTTGTGGCTCTTATTTAGAGTAATGACTGGTTCTTCCAGAATCTTCAGATTAATTTATAAAGTCATTATAATGATGTCCAACGTTTAGATAATTTGGGAGGGTGAGAAAGATGATTGACTTCTTTAGGATGATGGGCCACCATCCCACTCCCTCATCTCATCTCCTTTGAATCAGGGAATTTGTTCCTAATGAGAATACATCCTTTAGAAGGTTTGAGGCAGGAGAAAGATGTGGGACCTCTGACTTGTGCAGGTTTAAGATAATGTCAGTGAATGTAAGGGCAGGAAATGTTTTGAAAAGTACTGGGCTGGTGTGTAGAACCTAAGCGTGTGTACTTATGTGTGAAGAAGGTAGATGCTAAGCACAATTTTATTGATTAAAAAAGCCTGTCCCACTTCTACTACTTAAGGGGATTTAAAAGAGATTTTATTGGATAACCTTGGGTTGAAATGTGTTCCCTTTACCTTTCAAAATTGGTTCACATATTCTTTATTTAATCTGATTGATTCTCATTCTTTCCCTTTGAGCATGAGATATGGGTGAAGTCATGTTGTCATGACAACAGTTACATGCTGGGAGGAAGGACTCTTTGAAATGACCAGTGACGGGGTTTTTAATCATTGATTTAAGTTGATAGCTAAATTAAACAGGGATGTAGAATTTATAATTACATCCTATTTGGGCTCTACATTGTCACTTGTATTATTGACATGTAATTTTCTAATGTGCATTATGACACGTAATTTTTATACAAATGCATACAACTTCATCTCATCTATTCTCTGTGTTGTCAGCAACAGTAATCTCAAAACATATGGGTTCCTCTGTTCAAAACTTTTGTGAGCATTTTCTTGCCTGTATACTAAATTCTAAATTCATGAATGTGGTATGCAGAGCCCTGCAAAAATAGCTTTCCACTTTCCACTCAATTTTCTTACTGCCGTCCATTTTGGATCTCATGCATACCCAGTCCTTGACTCCAGAGTTTAAGAGCTGAGGGAGACAGGCATCTCATGTAGGAAGAGTAATCCTATGTGGAAAATAACCCTGGGTAACTTGTCTCTAAAGGGAGGTGGTAGCACAGGAGAAACAGGTTAATTTTTAAAATGGGTGATTAGGAAAATTTCGTGGAAGAACTGACCCTTGAAAAGTGAACAGCTTTTAGTTTCATGTAGAGAAGAAGATTTCAGCCCAGAGGAATGACATAGGCAGTGGGTTGGGAAGCAGGAATGGATGGCATGTGGTGAGACCCGTGAGGGTCCGGGTGGACACTGGGTCAAGAGGGGAGTGAGATGGCAAAGGGAGGAGGGGGAACCATGTTGAGGAGGCCCCAGCACAGTGCCGTGCTAAAGGAAATCAGTTAATTTTGTACAGGAAGAGGAACAAGGTTGGGTTGCACTGGGTCTTCTCTGGGAAAGGACTAGCAAAGGGTGCTTATTGGAGGGAGCAGTGTTGTCATAATAACCAAGCATGAGGCCATTTTGGAATCCAGGTAAGGCTCTTGAGAACTTGGCTGAGACAGTGCTAAGGAGGTTGGAAGGCAGGAGGACACGAATATGGGAGCTCTGCAGTGTCTGGACTCGGTTCCTGAAATGAAGGCTTTTTTTTTTTTTTTTTTTTGGACTGGGGATTGAACCCAGGGGCGCTTAACCACTGAGCCACATCCTCAGCCCTTTTTATTATTGTAGCTTTTTATCTTTACACAGGGTCCTGCTAAGTCGCTGTGGCTGGCTTTAACTTGTGGGCCTCCTCTCCTGCCTCAGCCTCCCGAGTTGCTGTGATTACAGGCATGCACCACCACTCCTGGCTGAAATAGATACTTTTGTGTGTTGACTGAACCCTAGGAGCCGGGGTCCCCATGGAGGATCGCAGATGGCAAGCTCTTTGGCACATGTTAGTGTGACTGCTGCTGCTCTTGACGCAGTACGAAAACATTTGGTGCTTTTTATAGTTTTCTTATGCTCTTTCAAGAATGTAAATTATCTGACTCCTCCTCCCCGAAAGTCTCAACCTTCCCAGAAACATGAATTTCAGTTAATCTGATGGCTGTTGGTTGACCATCCACTGTGTGCCAAGTGCCTGTCTGTGGTGGAAGCACAAAGATGACAGTGCAAGGCTTTGTCACAGAGGAGCAGAGAAGCCCTTGGCAGGTGGTGGATGGGCCCTACCAGAGTGTGGGGAAAGTAGTCCACATGGGACAGAAAACTGGCAGGGGAGCGAGGGGACTTCTGAATTCTTGAGTTGTTAATAGCAAGGTCATTTTTATTTTCAAAGTACTTCCCAGTATTGGATACTTAAATTTCATATTGATATATGTATCTCGAAAACTTATCAGGTTTATCCAATTTAAGGCATAGTTTCCAAATGAGTTGTAGCAGAGACTTCCATTTTTCTTAGTCTCCTTTCGAGGACTGGATGTGAATTTCTGAAGAGCGGCACTCAATCTAGAGAGATTTGGAAATGAGAGCAGGGGAAGGTTGTGAGTGCTTTGATATTGTTGTCAATTCCCCACTTAGAATTTTAATATTTAATCCTTAACCACTTTTATGTCTTTCCAGCCAGGGACCACATTATGTTTTTCAGGACCTTCCAATTTGAGGCTCAAAAGAAAATTTTTATTAAAAAGATTGCTCTGCAAGCACAAGGTCCTGGGTTCAATTCCCAGCACCACAAAAAAAAAAAAAGAAAAAAAAGAAAAAAAAATCCCTCTGGAATCCCAGACTCATTGGGAAACCCTCTAGAACAGCACCATCTATTCAAAATATAATGTGAGCCTGAGTGGGGTGGCTCAGGCCTGTAATCCTAGCAGCTCAGGAGGCTGAGGCAGGAGGATTGCAAGTTCAAAGCTTCCTCAGCAACTTAGTGAGGCCCTAAGCAACTTAGTGACACTGTCTCAAAATAAAAAAAAAAAAAGGGCTGGGGATGTGGCTCAGTGGTTAAGCACCCCTGAATTCAATCCCAGGCAACCCTCCATATATATAAATAAAGCATGAATCACATAAATATTGTAATAGGCATGTTAAAATAAATAAAAAGAAATAGGTGAAATAATTTTATTATGTATTTTATTTAACTTAATATATGGAAAATATTATCATTTCAGCATATTCTTATAAAGTTAATATTTTATGTTCTCTTTGTCATTCTGAGTTTTCCAAATCCAGTGTGTGGTTTACTCTGGCAGCGCATCTCAGTTTGAATGAGCCACGTTTTGTGTGATCAGAAGCCCCACAGGGCATTTAATGGCTGCCATATTGAATAGCACAACTGTAGAATTTTAAGGCTTTTCAAGAACTCTAAATCACCTCAGGAGCTACCCATAGGGTGTCTGTAACCTAGATGATTTTATTGTTAAGGAAAATATGTGTGTAAAAAATCAAGTTTGTTTTGGACCTTGGTTGTTAAGCATATCATGATCTATGATGTGATTCATGATAGACTTTCATCACTGGTCCCTTTGAAAACCTCTCTCTTATCAATAATGCAATTATTTACACCCTGCCTTCCCCTCCCCTCACTCCATTCTCTCCACACATAGGCAACCAGTCTAATGTGTTTAATGTTAACTTTTTGCTCAAACATGTACTTAGAGTGTGCATTATTATTGTGGAGGGTGCTAAATTTACTTAAGGGATAGTTTTTCCCATGTACCATTTTAAAAACCTATCCATACACTGTGTGTACATCCAGTGCATTGTCTTAACTGCTGCATGGCACTTCGAGATATGAGTCCAGCACAACTTACTTTCCCCTTGTAGAATGATAGACATCTAGCTTGCCTCAATTTCCCCAGCAGCACAAATAACCATACAGGTAGCACGTCCTGTAATGGATGTGGCATATACTTGATACTGCTGGGTCATAGGAATATATTTTTTAATTTGTTTTGGAGGAGAAAGTATTTATTTATAAATATATGGGTATAATGTTATGTAGTTCAGTTAAAAATACAGCACTGAATTGGTTGAATCAGATTCGTTTCATGGACAGATGAATCAAGTTATGACTTACTTATTTAGGCGTTGTTTATCAGTTTAATCCTCATACATACGTTTCTCAGACAGACCCAATGGCCGTGGAAGAGGTCAAGGTGGGAGTGATACTGCAATCTGGGCCCAGGGCAAGTGTCTGGAGCCTTTATTCACAGTAAGAAAATTTTGCAGTTCTTGCTGCAGCAGAGCAGAATGTAGTTTCTAAATGAATTAGTCACAGAGGCAGAAAGTGGAAATGAAGAAAGGTATCACATAAAGCAAAACATAGAAAATTTCCACCAAAAATGTACTCCTGCTTTTTAAAGCAGTTTATACTGTTTGTTTCTTCCAAGGGAATTAACAACAACAACAACAAAAAATTCATGTTTTCTTCCTCTCAGTTCCTTTCTGTTCCTGGCTCCGTGACTAGGGACTTCCCACTGTAATATTTTCTAAAGGGAGGAGGAAAAATTCTCTCAGTTCATTCATCAAAGCTCATCTGTAACAGCAAGATGCACAGTGTGTTCCGCTGAGGAAGGAAGCACAAACAGATATCTAGGACAGAGTTCCCACACAGCCGTATCCTTGGTCCCCACCAGTGTCTGCCTGTTTTCTGTACAACAAGGAAGACTTTGATACAGCATCTGATTCATTTGCTTCCAAAGAATGTTCTTCTTTTAATGGTCATAATGATTTGTGGATGATGAACAGTCATCTCTCAAGTGCCTTTAATTTATAGTAATTTCTTTCCTGCAGAAAGTAAGGGAGAGTGTTGGGGAAGACGTTTAGAACATACCAGACAGAGTTCAAGAGCAGATGAACCATCTTTTACAGATAGACACTAACTACCCATAGATCCAGAAAGAAGGAAATAGAACTAACCCAGCACAAAAACTTGTTATAAATTGGAGTTTTTTATAAGTGAAAGGCTGAGATTTTGAGATGAGAAAAAAAAAATATCTCCAACTATTTCTGTAGGGTAATAAATTTGGAATCCTTCCTGGAGACCTGCAGATAAGAAATCACTAATGCTTCAAGAGCAGTTTTCTTGTAGGAAGATAATTTTAGCATATTGGCTGGAATTCGAAGCCTAGTGGGTTAACTAGTGCATTTGAGGGGGAATATAAAATAGCAAACAGCAGTTCTGGCTCCTTTTTGGATGGCAGCAAAGTAGGATTCAGATTTAGCAGGCACACCACTTAGTGACAAGTGCCGCTCCCGCCCCCTTTCCCATTTCCCTTCCTTTTCTTCCTTCTTTTTCTTCTCTGTTCTCTTTCCCAGAGCTCTCATTCACTTCGGTGTTACTTAGGCAGCCTTTATAATTTCTGAGAATGAAACAGGAAAAAGGGGGCCACTCCCAACTACATTCACTTACATTCAGAAAATTGACATTGTGTATCTGTGACATGTTGTGGGACCTTGGTCGATTACATTTATTTTAATAAGAGGAAAAAAATCTGATCTTTGCTTTAAGGAATTTAGATCTGCTTAATATGTTCTTAATGGCATCTATGTGAGACCTTTTGGAACTTTTTGCTTTTGGGGATTCACAAGTTAAAACCAAATACTTCCATATTCTAATCTTTGCAGGAAAGAAGCACAGATTTATTGTTGGAGACTTTTGAGAATAATTAGTTCAGTTACTTGTCCTTCTCTGGAATTTTGGCTTAATTACCAAATATTATATTATGCTAGATTCTATTTTGAGTAAAAAATGACACTTCTTATACTTGCATCCCTGGCAGATGGAATCTGCAAATACTTTTGCCTCTTTTTCACAGAGAGCCCAAGAATCTTTATTCTTTGTTTGTTTGTTTGTTTGTTTTTGAGACAGGATTTTACTAAGCTGCCCTGGTTGTCCTGGGACTCATGATCGTCCAGCCTTAGTCTCACTGGTAACTGGGATTGCAGGTTTGTGCCACTGGGCCTGGCCTCAGTGTCTTTGAGAAACTCAGAGCTCTGCATGTCATTCTATCATTACTGGAAAAGAAAAGCCAAGCTATTCCACAGGTGTGCAGTAGCTAATTGGTTTTCCCCAGGAGAATCTTTGTTTTTTTCTTTTGATCTAAAATTGTAGGGGCTGAGAGAAGAGGATCATAGGGATCAAAGAATGTAAAGCCTTCAACCAAATTAATGACTAGATATTGCCTATGTTTAGTGAAATACTGAAGATGATTCTTGAGGTTTGTGAAAAATTAGGCCTGACATAGTGTCTACACCTGCTATGTTTGACAATGTTTGGAAGCGAGATTGTGATGTGTGGACTGGTCAGTGGTGGAAAATGAATGAGTCATAACTGATGAAGTTACATTTCAGCAATCTGATATTTTGGAAAGAGAATTGGACACGTTGGGAATCAAGAACCTGATTCTTAACCCAACTCGATGTCAATAGACTTGGGTTTGAATGTGAGATTGCAAAGTGAATCCATTAGAAGCTGTTTATTTCTAGATGCTGGACTGGAATTCAGTGTCTTGCTATTAGATGAATAGTTAGGATCATCTGTCAGTATATAAGACTCTAAAATAACAGTGACTTATTACAATAGAAATGTATTTCCCTTTCACATAGCAGGCTGGCAGTAGCAGTCCACTGATTAATGGCTCTGTTCCACAAATTCCCTCTGTCTCACTCTTCTACCACCCCTAGGTTATAGCCTATCCTCCTGGTCCAAAATAGCATTTCTTTTCCCAGGCAGGAAGAAAATGTGTGCCTGCCAGCTTTTGTTGTTTGTTTGTTTGTTTGTTTGTTTGTTTAGGCAAACACTTAGAAATTTCTGTACAGTCCTTGAACTTAGAATATTCCCTGCCTGGACCCATCTAACTGCCAAGGAGGCTGGGGAATTTCGTCTTTATTCCCAGTATCCATATGTGCAATCAGAAGTTTATATCACTATGAAGGAAGAGATCAGATGTTGGTGAGCACCTTACAATGTCCACTACAGGAACATTATGTATAAGACTCCAAACGCCAGGCTTCTCATGGATAAAAGAAAAAGTACAGAATGGTTTGCTCAGTAAACTTTATTATTTTA
Organism: Glaucomys volans; assembly: GCA_020662805.1. Taxonomy (NCBI): domain Eukaryota; kingdom Metazoa; phylum Chordata; class Mammalia; order Rodentia; family Sciuridae; genus Glaucomys; species Glaucomys volans. Next base: position 1,255,322 of record JAJEJO010000215.1, read on the forward strand.
AACAATTGTTTACACTTAGTTTTCTGCTATATAACATGATTGCAATTTGGAAGAAGATTTAGAAAATTAAATCACCCAGAATGCAAAGTGTGACCTTTTATTATTAGTTACTGTCTTTCTACTTCCAAAACTGTTTCCCACTTATTAAACTCCTCCCAGACTTTGTACTGAGGAAACCGTTTCTTGCTTGCCTGCTTGCTTTCTAATGATTTCTTTTATTAGACAACAAAGAATTTGTACATATTTTGAGCAAGAAATTAAATTTTTTCCTCAACTCCACGGCTGTATTCTCTCATGTTATTTTATTTGTTGAAATATATTTATGTCTTTGACATAAGCTGCTACAAATTCTTTTATTTAGGTGGAGAATAAATATCTCAGAGGAATCATAAACAGAAATGCTTTCACTCTGATTTTTTTAAATGTGTTTTTAAAACTTAATTTCAGAAAAACACTTTTTCTCTGTATTCTTCCTCCCCATCTGCAGTCTGAAATCCTATTTTACATCAAATATTAAAGCTTGTCCATTAACCACTATGGCAGCCTGAACAATTTACTTCAGTTCTGCTGATTTCTTCAAAAGGCAATTTAACCTTCAAAATGCACTTAGCAAGTAGAATGGCTCCCTAACAGAAATACAGTTGAGTGAACAGACTAGTTTCCTAACCGTCATCAAGTTATTTAACATTGCCAAAATTCATCTCTTTACCTATACAATGGGAGTAACGTATCTTCTCTCTTTTGTAGGATTCTGGGGAATCAAATGATGGTGGTCTTGTTACAACACTTTGCTGCAGTGCGCTAGAAGGACGTGCATTGTTCTTACATCAGAAGCACAATATGTGCATTTTAATTTTGGGGAGTGCAGGAGTGTAATGTTCCCACACATAGATTTTGATACTAAAGAACATTGGTACCCACTGCAGCTTGGTTTTTTAGTGTGCCAACAAAAGGCCAACTTGTCATCGAATGCTTTATTTATTTTGTATTATTTAACATAGATGGGAAGTCAAGTCCTGGCAAGCCACTGTTCAGAATAACAATGACCTCAGCCGCCCCTGGAGTAGCTTCCTTCTTAGGATTCCTGCCCTTGTATGCCAGCGTGAGGACTAAGGAATCTAGGAGAAAAACACACTGAAGACCCTGCCAAAATCATGGAAAAGAAATTGACTCCATTTAAGAGAACTTCAGGCCTGTTGACCTTGAAAAAGTGTGGTGCCCATAGTAATTCCACCTGTTTAATTGTATGGAAGGCAAACAAAGATTCTTACCCATTGGTTGTGTTCTGCCTCCTCTTCTGCTGCGCACTCTGAAAGAATAATCAAATGAAATTGCAGATTGGTTTGACGGACGATGGGACAGCTGGATGTGTTCTCTGAGTGACGTTTGTAGTTACCCTTTGCTTAATTTCCACATAATGGTAGGTCTTCCTTCAGTACTGCCTTTAGGACTAGACACTAAGTATCCAAACTTGAAAGCTAAGAATTGAATGCCTGATTTGTTGCTCTTGCTGCCAAACCTAAGAATTCCTGCCTGGTTTGAACAGGTTGTGTTGCTGCAAGACACTAGGTGAGGGGTGGAGGCCGTGAACGGGCAGATATGTAACATCGCCTGCCTGAAAATTTTTATGTAAATATGTTGTGATCTTTACTTTTAAAAATTATCAAAAAATTGCTGATATCAAGACCATGCCCAGCTGTACTCACTCATTTATATGCTTAGATTTTGGATTTGGATTTTGGATTTTGGATGAATGTTGGTTTCAGTGCATTTTTTCCCCCAACACTTTTCAGCAGTAAAATATAAATCTTCACTCAAATTTTAAGGTATTTTGTTTGTTTTGATACTGGGGATTGAACCCAGAGGGCTTTACCACTGAGTTAAATCCCCAGCCTTTTTTATTTTTGAGGCAGGGTCTCACTAGGTTGCTTAGGGCATCACTAAGTTGCTAGGGCTAGCCTTGATCTTGTGATCCTCCTGCCTCAGCCTCCCGAGTCTCTGGGAATACAGAGGTGTGTCACCGTGCCCGGGTTAAGTATTATTCTTATGTGTTTTTGGAGGGAAAGTCAGAGGGTTCTTAGTAGTGGTTGTAAGTTATACTGTGTTGTACGTTGTGCATACTAGAAATGGAAATAGTGTCGATAGGTTATATTTCATATCATCTCAAGATAGTAACAGCTTCTTTCAATCTGGTTTTTGTTTTGTTTTGTTTTGTTGGTTTTTTTGTTTGTTTGTTTGTTTGTTTGTTTTGTTACCACAGAGTGAACACAGGGGTGCTTAACCACCGAGCCACACCCTCAACCCTTGTTTGTGTGTTTTTTTAAGTTTAGAGACAGGGTCTTGCTTAGTTGCTTAGGGCCTCTCTAAATTGCTAAGACTGGCTTTGAACTCTTAATTCTCCTGCCTCAGCCTCCTCAACGGCTGGGATTATAGGAGTGCACCACCTACAACTAGTAACAAAATGTACATGTATTGTAGTATGTGTGTAGGTATTTAGAATTTGACTTTCTGATGATATTAAAATTTTCTATAAGCGGGGCATGGTGGTGCATGCCTGTAATCCCAGCTGCTCAGGAGGAGGAGGCAGGAGGATCGTGAGTTCAAAGCCAGCCTCAGCAACTTAGAGGTAGAGAATGTGGTTCTCTCAGTGGTAGAGAATGTGTCCAGAGTACACAGGTCCTGTATTCTATCCCCAGCACCCCCCAAAGAAAATTTGTACTGAGCAACTCAGTGAGACCCTGGCCCTAAATAAAATATTTTTAAAAGGGCTGGGGATGTGGCTCATTGAACCTCCAAGTTCAATCCCTGGTAACCAAAAAAAAAAAACCCAAAAAAAAACTGACTCATTAACCTCAGTTACATATATTTGTATGTGTGTATATATATATATATGTTTAGATACTTGGAAATTTTCCTTTCAGGTAAATTTAACTGCTTATATTTCATACTTCTTAATTTTTAAGTTTGTCCGTGAAGTTACCCAAACTGTACTGGCTTGTTAATTTTTAACAGTCTGAGAACAGAAAGACATCATTTCCTGTCTTCGCCCAACATCAGATCACTGTTCACCTTCAAGAACGCGAGGTAGAGTCAAAGCAGTCTCAAAAGACAAATGTCTTCAGGACAAAGCCTGCACAAATTGTTTGTTTCAGCTTCACTTCTGCTTCTCCAGGGACTCAACTACGTGACATAAAACAGCCACCTGCTGATTAAAGAGGTGCTGTATACACAAACAAGTGTGTTCAAACGTCATTCATCCTTTCTAAATTGACATGGAGTAGCTGGTGTTATGTGGTTTTCTTGAGCTAAGTAAAAATTACTTCTTTAATTGAACACTTTGGTTGTTAATAAATTCTCAGAAATCTCTTTTGTTTTAATGAAGAAATGCGCTGTGGTTGATGCCAATTCAGAAATGTTTTATAGGGGCTGAGAGTGTAGCTCAGTGGTAGAGAATGTGTCCAGAGTACACAGGTCCTGTATTCTACCCCAGCACCCCCACAAAGAAAATTTGTATTATAGAATTTTTCCAAAGCTGTATTTGAATGAAGCAACAGTAGACTAATAATAAACATCATTTGCTGAGTGATTACTATGTGCCCAACTTTGTGCTGGGTTCTTAGTTCCCCCTCAAACCTATGAGCTATGAGCTCACTGTGTTACAGTGAGCAGACAGGTCATTAGAAATTAAGCCATTTATCTGAGCTAGATTGAAATCTGTGTTGTTGGTCTAACACCATAGTCCCTGTTCTTGGCATTAAAAGGCCCTGAGAAAAATTAGGTCAAGTAAGTCCAGCACAGACCATGTCTTCAGTGAGTTTAAACTAGGGAATTTCCTGGTGTTCTGGTGCCAAAATGCTTAAAAATATATAATGTGTTCAGTGTTGAAAGACCCAGATTTAAGGACTATCTGAATATTGAGTTCTTGGAATATTTATTCAGTTTCAACAGAAAAATCCTCAGCTACAAATAGCTCCCTATTTCAAGGACACTCAAAAATCTTAATATTGGAGTTTTTAAAGGAAAATATGAAGAGAAGTGTTAGGACATTAACACTCCCCAAACTGTTAAGAGTTTGCAACTGTTAAAATAATGCTACCGCGTGGAAACTCACTTGAGTACAAAGTGTCATTTTTCTAAGGCTCCGATAGACTTATCAGGATATAAATTATATCTTGCCAATTAATATGACCAGAAATATGAGGGCTTTGAGACTGTTCTGGGTACTTCGTCCACCCTGGTGGCCGGCAGGTCAGGATGCTGGTAGCACGCAGATTCTGAACACTTGGGGGCTCACTCCCTTATTGCCATGGTCCGTGTCTCTGCCAGCCTCTTTGGTGAAGGGTAAATTCTAAGCAGTCTCTGTTTGCTGCTTGGAAGCCTCAGAAAATCTATAATTAACCATGTAGACCTGGAGTCCTGGCTCTGGACTATTTTAGATAGCCCTCCTGGTTCCCTCCTGGCTGAGCCTTTACCCAGTGCACCTCTTCTAATGTTTGCTGTTTTCCCAGCTTCTGGATAATACTTGGTGATGATAGGAGGCCCTTAATATAAAAGAATGAGTAAGTGGAGGAATAAATGATTGAAGAACATTTCCTATGTTTTATTCTGTAGCCAGTAGTTAAATGGAGTTTGGAGAATCACGACTGACTTTTCTGTGTCCCCAGACCTACCCTTTGATTCTTAAAAGTGTATTGTCATAAAACCAGCAGCAGATTCTTGGGCCCCACCCAGACCTAATGAGCCAAAAACTCCGGGGGTGACCCCAGTCTGCCAAGTGACTTTGTTGCTTGAGAACCACTGCTCTCCACCCTTAGTGCAGCTCCCTGTCCATCACAATGATATCTGCACCCACAGCCTGACCCAGAGCAGACAGGAAGGACTTGCTGGATGCATTCATCTGTCTTCCCTCTTCCCATCCTGAGCCTTACACTCCTGAGCTGGGCACACACACGCCCAGGAAGGGAGTGAATGCCATTCTGAGGACCTGCAGGAAATCTTTTGTGCTCTGCAGTCAGACCTTGCTAAATATAGACTCCCTGCTCACCCAGTCCTCCTTCCTGTGCCCTCCTCAGCAGGAGAGGAAATTTCCAGCTCCTGCTAGATGCTAATTCATCTTTATTTGACCCTGGGTTTCTCAAAGAGAGCCCGGGGAGAGGGTGATTAGAAGTGGGTTTGCATCTCACACCAGCCCCTGCCAAGATTAGTGGGTCCTACGAGGAAGCCAGGGTGCAGCCAGGCCCTTAGCACTGGCGCCTGAGGTGGCTGGAGCAGGCGGGTCCTTGCTGCTCACAGATGGGCCCCTTGTTCCCACGCCAAGTGTTGCTTTTGGCCTAAGAGGCTCCCGGCACAAGAGGGACTTTGTGGGGCTCTCAGCCTTGCTATTTTTACTCCCTTCCAGGCCCTGCTTCCTATTCCTTCAAAAAAGAACAAAAAATACAAACAAGGAAGGATGGCAGAGCTCTTTTGAAAGGATAACTGTGACTTTCAGCTTCCACCACTGACCTGTGACAGTGCCTGTCAGCGTGTGACAGTCCGTGCAGTGACATATAGTGATGACAGGAGATGGGAAACCAGGGAGAAGACCCTTAATGCCAGAGCTCGTTGGAGGGAAAGGGGAGAAGCACCGAGATCAGCCTCTGCAGAGGGAGGGATGGGATCGCCAGGCTTCGAAGGGGAAGGCCTTGCTGGTCCAGGCGCCACTTTCCCGGAGCAGGATCAGGGAGGGAGGTCCAGAAAGGAGGTCCATGTGGAAAGGGCTAGACTGGAAGCGTACTCACCACTGTGCATCCATAACACCAGGGTGGCTTGAGGCTCAAGTGCAGGCCCCTGAGGTGAAGCTTGGTGCCTTCACTTCATAGCTGCTTGACCTTGACCTTGGCAGGTCGGCTGCTGGTCTTACAATCTCAGCCCTGCAGCGGTGTTTGTTTTGTTTTGTTTTCACTCTTTTTCTCAATTCCCCATGCTGACCATATTAGCTTTTGTCACCGCTCTGAAAAAGTAAAATCTATTTCCATATCAGGACACAGTTGACTTCGTTGATTCCCTACCTCTGTCCTCTCAGAACCTTAGAAACAGGGTTGACAATAGTGCCTCCGTCATGGGGCAGCCACAGACAGGCCCTGAGCCACAGAGGCTGTGCGATGTACACCCGGTCAGCCTCAGGGTCCTTCTCATTGTTACTCGCTTATGTTACCTCATAGCAGCCCAGGGGCCCTGGGATTGCAGCCCTGCATCCAGCCCTGCCCTCTCACCGGGACTGCTGTGAGCTCACACGCGGTAACAGCAGGTGCACTTTACCTTGTGAGTGGAGAAAGCCCCAGCCCACAGAAGTTGGGAAACTCAAAAATCATACACAGATGCAAAGCAGCTTCATTCATTTGGGGTCAATTTGTGTTTGAGAGGAAACTCAAACACAAGAATTTAGCAAATCTGCTTTAGGATAGAGAGCAGAGGACATACATCTTTATTTTTTAAATTAGGAAATATTTTTCACTTTGATGTTAATTGAGAAAGGCAGACATTTGGAGAAAGAGAAGGTGTCTTGTGGTGGCAGAGGCACAGCTGCCCTGAGTGCAAAGGGTGTGTGTTTTAGTCATCTTTTTTGCTGCTGTGACTGAAAGACCCGACCAGCACAGTTGTAGAGGAGGAAAAGTTTATTTGAGGGCTCATGGTTTTAGAGGTCTCAGTCATAGGAGGCTGGCTCCATTCCTCAGGGCTTGAGGTGAGGCAGAACATCATGCAGAAGAGTGTGGTGGAGGGAAGCAGCTCACGTGATGATCAGGCAGCAGAGAGAGACTCCACTTGCCACATACAAATATATACCCCAAAGGCACTCCCCCAATGACCCACCTCCTCCAGCCACACCCTCCCCACCTTCAGTTGCCACTCAGTTCATCCCTATCAGGGATTAATTAACTGATTGGGTTAAGGCTCTCACAACCCAATCATTTCTCCTCTGAACCTTCTTGCACTGTCTTACGTGAGCTTTTGGGGGACACCTCACATCCAAACCATAATGGTGCATGAGGAGGAAGAAGCCCAGTGAGGCAGGTGGGGCAGAGTGTAGAGCTGCCTCCAGTCCAGCCATCCTCTCCATGGAAAGAGTCACCATTAGATTATCTTCTTTTAGCCTCATTTCTTTGAACTGTGGTGACCATTTAGCATCTTAGATTCTGTAGCAAGCATTTTCTTTTGGATATATGAAAAAACTTCTGCTGTGACTTTAGTAAGCTGTGGATGTTAATATATTGCTGGCTTTGGAGACCTGTACTCAGTAATAAACAAGTGGGCGTTCAGGTAGTGACTAAGCCACCTGCGTTCTGAGTGTTTCATACACGACCCAGTGAGGTAGGTGCTGTTATGATCCTAGTTTTACGGATAAGGTCTGAAGCCTCAAGAGTTCGGGTATCTTGTCCAAGGTCATTCAAGCAGTGAGTGGCTGAGCTAAGATAAGAAAGTCCCCTCTGGCATTCCATTTTCAGTTCCCATAACAGGCCGCGCAGTGCCATCAATAGGTTTATTTCTGATTCCTCTCTCATTTCTAGACTCACTGGAGCCACCAGGAGTCTTGAATGAATTCCTTCTTTTTGCTTGGATTATCTTCCTAGGTATTGAAAAAAATTCTGACTTGCCCAGCTTTCTCCTCTGGCACAGGTCTTTTTTAAACAACATTTGAACTTTTAAGTCTCAAAATCCTACCAGCATATTTTTTAATTTGTGAAAAACAATATATATTCAGAAATGCCCATAAACATACACGTGCAGTTTAACAATTAATTATAGAGAGAGCATCTTGTCACCACCAGACAAGTCAAGAGGTACAATACTTCTCTTTCTTTGGTACTAGGGATTGAACCAGGAATGCTCTGCCACTGAGCTACATCCCCAGTCTTTTTATTTTCTATCTTGAGACAGGGTCTCACTAAGTTGCTGAGGCTGGCCTTGAACTGGCAATCCTCCTGCCTCAGCCTCTGGAGTTGCTAGGATTATAGGCATGCACCACTGTGTGCACCCAGCTGTAAAATATTTCTTACACTACAGAAGTCCTGGATATGCCTTCTCTGATCATAGCCATATCCCTGCAGCCACACTTTCAGGTGTTCATTAACCTGGTGTGTGTGTGTGTGTGTGTGTGTGTGTGTGAGAGAGAGAGAGAGAGAGAGAGACAGAGACAGAGAGACAGAGAGAAGGAAAGAGAGAAAGAACTATATCCTTATATTTCTTTATAGTTTTCTACTTCTTTTACCATCTGTCTCTATATCCCTAAATATTGTAATGTAGTTCTTGACCTTTAAGTGAATGGAAATGTAATGAATGCATTCTCTTTTGCCTTCTTTTCATCAGTTGTGTGTTTGTGAAATTTATCCATATTCTAGTGCACAGCTGTTCTTGGTTCATTCCTTTCGTTCATTCATTCATTCATTCATTCATTCATTCATTCATTCATTCATTCTGCTGCAGTTTATTCTTTCTGCCATAAATGGCTGTCTAAGTTGTTTCAAGGTTTTCACTGTCTTCATGATTCTGCTGTGAATATGTTACCTACTGCAAACACGTGGGTCCACCAGGGTGTGTACTAGGTGTAGAATTGCTGGGTCATAAAGTGGAGATACCTTCAACTTTAGTAATCAATACCATTCTTTTTTTCAAAGTGATTGTACCCAGTTACGCTTCTACTAGAACATATACCAGTTTCCATTGCTTTATGTGCCTTCCAACGATTAGTATTATAACACTTTTTCATTTGTAGTATGTAAGGATATCTATTGTGTTATGAATTCAGGTGTTTTTAAAATATTCCTGAGGCTTTCTACAGATTCCTCCAATGCACTCTCTTATAAATCTTTCCTTGAGCAACCCTGCACTTGGCCTGAGTTCCAGTTCTGTGGGTGGGGAATTGACATGGGATCCCTGGGTGTGCTTTGTACTGATGTGGTTCTAACTCCCCAAGATTACTGTGGTACAAAGACTCACCCACAGCGGGGGAAATGTCTGATATGGAGGTGTCCCAGGATATTCCCACCGGAAACTAAGAATACCACAATGGGACTCAGAACCCTCAGCACATCTATCAAGAACAGGTGCATGACAGACACTGGGTTTACACAGCCGACTGAGAATCAGAAGTGCAGGGAGGCCATCCACCACCGTGTCCTTTCCATGCTTCAGGCCTTGCTCGTCTTCAGCAAAGCCTCCCTCAGGAAGGAGAATTGGGAGGGACTGACGCTTTCTCCTCTGGGCACCTGGTGTTTCAGATATGCCTATTTGGTTGGTCTGCACACCCATCCTCATGCCTTTTCCATGGTGGTACCTATCTGAGGGCAGCTTTCTAGAGCTGCGTGATCATCTTTGAAACAACTGTAGGGCAGAAGCAGCTTCTTGATCTTCCAGTGTCTTAGCTCTACAGGACTTTTGCTCTAACTGTGGTGTCAAAGTTCATTTTAATCAAAGATTTTGAAGAACAACTGATTCTATTTTCAAGGAAAATCATACATACAGGGCAAATGTGTAACAGATAAAAATGGTGCTGTTGTGATTGGAAAGTTCTAGAAGGGCCAGGAATTCCACCTGCCTGCTCCACTAGTTTCCTCCCTTATTGATACCAATTGAAAACTATTGGACTGTCCATAGAGTCCAAAGCACTGTTTAAATGTGTGCGTAGCTTTATGTAGAAAACATCTTGAGACTGTGCAGATTAAACAAAATAAAATGTGATGAGGCTGAGAGGCCTCGGAAGGGATAGTCGTTACTTCTCCTTGTGGAACCTCTCCGTACAAAAAAGGTACAAAATCCCACTCAAGATCCCTTGACCTCCAGCCCAGAACTCTGATTTATCATGGTATACTGTGGTCCACGGGTGTCTAGGGGGATTGTTTCCAGGACCCTTCACAGATACCAAACTCTGAGGACGTTCAAGTGCCTTTTATAAAATGGCATAGAATTTGCATTATAACCCATGTGTATCCTTCCTTATACTTTAAATCATCTCTGGACTTACACTGCCTAATAGAATGTAAATGCAATGTAGATCATTGTTATACTGTATTATCTAGGGAATAATAACAAGAAAAAAGTCCATAGATATCAGTGCAAATATGGATTGTTGGTTTTTTTAAATACTGTTGATCCTCCTTGTTTACTCCATGGATGTGGAACCTGCAGATAAGGATGACCAGCTCTATTTCTGGTTTATCGATGAGGACATTCATATACACCATTAAAAAGACATTGTTAGCATTCCCAGGGGTCATGAAGTTGCATGGAGCAGATTGCTTTAGACTTCCTCTTCTGCTAAGTGCCAAGTTCATCATTGGAGGACCTAATTCATTCACTCATTTCTCCCTCCTTCCTTTTTTATTCTTTTCTATCTTCCTTCCTCCCATCTAACCATCTATCCATCCATCCACCATTTGTTATTGAATTGCTGCCGTACTGAGTGCTGGAGATAGGATGGTTAGTGGGACCCTCTGCATCAATGTGGATGATGTGGAGGGGATTCTGTAGGTGATGGTGGAACTGTTAATATTATAAATATGCTCACTTCTTCCTTCATCATCATTGTCATTGCCTATTATTAGCAACAGAATAAGCCCCCTTTTAAATTTATCCCAGCAAACTTTCACCATGAACTTAGACTATAAACCAGATAAAAGTGGGGTAGGTTTGGTTCAAATCAGAACAACCTAATTCCTGCCACTCAGCACAAAGTTGTAGCCCTCCTGCTACCTGCCCACCCCACCCCCAGCCCCCAGGTGTCTCCGTAGGCAGCCAAACTCAGAATCCATTGACCTTGGTCTGTGCACTGGGTCTGACATGATCTCGTGTGCTGATATTGTATGTTGCTGCTCCTTAGACTCGCTAATGCCCCCATGGTGAAGGCACCTAGGATAAATGTGGAAATTCAGGCCCTTAGACCTCATAAACACAGAAGTGGTAACTGGCAGTCTCTCTGTACCCCTCCTGCGTCTCCCCTAGAGCTCCTTGTCTGTGAGCCACTAGAATGGGACAAGGGAACCCACTTGCAAGAGTTTTCTCCAACTTAATCCCTAACCCATGTATTTTATCTTTCCTGTCCTAGTTAAGAGGCTGAAAATCAAGTAACAACCAAAATGACCCCTTTACCCCCTAAAAATAATAGGGGACAAGGAAAAGAATAATAAACAGTTTCTTTAAAGTGGTTTCTGTAAAATTTGGTTAAGTTGAAATTATGAAATCATGCTTAATTTTTCTGTCGGGGAGGGGAAAATTTGCATCAGATTTTGAGAGAGTGGCAGTTTTGCCTCTGGCAGATTTAAATGAAAAAAAAAAAAAAAAAAAAAAAGATCATGGAATGCAGACAGCTGCATGAATCACATCTGTGCCCAGGGTCTGAATCAGCCTCTTTGTTGGATTTCTCTTTCTTCTTGTGGTTGTAGCAGCCTCTGTCAAGCCTGCCCACATGGGGTGCAGTGACGTTCACACAGATCAAGGCTACACACGTTCATTCCATTCAGATCGCTGTAACTCGCCCTGGCTTCTTTTATGTGGCCATGGGGGAAAGAACCGAACTGTTAAAATGATGCCAGGTCGAGAGCTCAGGTTTGTTTTCCTGCCTGGCTGCACCGATAGAGCTGCCTGAGATGCGTTTGTGATCCCGCCATCTCTATGAACTTCTTATCCTACTTCCTCTCTTCTCTTTTTTAGCACTTCTATCCATTACATGTTTAACTCAAGGCCAGGAATAAGGATGTCTTGTTTTGTTTTGTTTTGTTTTGTTTTGTTTTGTTTTGTTTGTTTTGTTTTGTTTTGTTTTGTTTGCTGGGTACTGAGGATTGGACCCAGAGTGCTTTACCACTGAGCAGCCTCAGTCAAGCCTGCCCACATGGGGTGCAGTGACGTTCACACAGATCAAGGCCTTGGGGACAGATCCCCAGTCCCTTTTATTTTTCATTTTGAGGCAGGATCTTGCTGAATTGCTGAAGATGGCCTCAAACTTGTGATCCTCCTGCCTCAGTCTCCCAAGTGGTTAGGATTACAGGTATTTGCCACCTTGCCTGGCTCTAAGACAGATTTTTTTTTGTTTCGTTTTGTTTTTTTGTTTTTTGGTACTGGGGACTGAACTCAGGGGCACTCAACCACCAAGCCACATCCCCAGCCCTATTTTGTATTTTATTTAGAGATAGGGTCTCACTTAGTTGCTTAGCACTTCACCATTGCTGAGGCTGGCTTTGAATTTCTCATCCTCCTCCCTCAGCCTCCTGAGCCACTGGGATTATAGGCATGCACCACCACGCCCAGAAAGATTGTTTTTTTTTATTAATTGTTGATGAACTTTTATTTATTTATTTGTATGCGGTGCTGAGAATCAAACCCAGTGCCTCACATGTGCTAGGTAAGCACTCTACCACTGAGCCACAACCTCAGCCCCGAGACTTTTTAAAAGCAAATAGTTATTGAGGAAACTGACAGTATATTAATATAGACCAAGTGTGACTGAAATTGTCCAGTGGATGTATGTCATTTGGCATCCCCAGTGCTTAAAAAATTATTCTTTTAATGTGAATGACTTTGGACTTGGTAGATGCTCATCATTTGCCACAGTCCCACAATTCCCTCTTGTCTCTCGCACTTGCCCTCCTCCATGTGTTTACGTTACTGGCCTGTTTTTAAAGCCAGTCTGGTTCTCTGCTGAACTCTAAGGCCTTTCCAGTATACTCTCTATACAGTTTAGAATTCTAGAGTGTTAAAAAGACATTGCTACCCTGTAGGTGTTCCCATTTGAATGGGAAAGGTTGTTGAAGTCCATGATAGAGGACTGGGGTTGTGGCTCAGGGGTAGAGCGCTCACCTAGCATGTGTGAGGCCCTGGGTTTGATCCTCAGCACCACATCAAAATAAAATGAAGGTATTGTGTCCACCTACAAAACAAACAAAAAAACTAAGTGCATGAAAGATACAAATACAGTACTCATGTATTGAAAAATGGTTACAGAAAATTAGATTTATACTCCTAGCTGGGAAGACTATGTGAGCCCAACCAGTAATCCTTGATAATTGACACAGGGATCCAGTAGATTTGGTGTGTAGCTATGTGAATGTTGCTCGGGTAGTTAACCCTGGTTTGTGGTGCTTTAGCTTGGTCATAGTGTTCTTCAGAGCTGTAGAAGGATCTGATATCTGAGAATCTGATATATGAGAATATATTTGAAAATATGGCCATATTCTCAAATGACAACCTGTTTTTCCAGCTCTTTCCTGGTTTCTCCATATCCCCTTTTACCACACCTTATATCCATAGGATGATTTTGGTTCTTCTCATTTGGACTGTGGACACATCTGCCCATACAGTTTGCCTGGCTGTTGGCACTGACATTGGAAGGCTCTTTTCCTCTTTTGATGAAGCCCTTTCTTTTTTTCCATTTCCCAGCAGATATCTGGAGTGATCAGTCATTTCAGACAGATCCGGATTTGCCGCCTGGCTGGAAAAGAATCAACGACATCGCTGGGACCTATTATTGGCACATCCCAACAGGAACAACCCAGTGGGAACGGCCTGTCTCCATCCCCGCAGATATCCAGGGTTCTAGGAAGGGGTCACTTAGCTCTGTAACGTCATCTCCTACCCCAGAGAACGAGGTAAAATGGAAGTGTCTTTTTACTGGCTTAATAGAGTGGATGTAAACTTGTGATTTCTCTTTAGACTAGTGGTTTCCACCCAACAGGTCATTGAGGTAAGCCTTTTGATTATCATGCATGTTGCATTTGAAATCTCAGGAATGCTTCCTCTTAGTAAATAGTGCTAATATCCATCTTTTGGGGGTGTTTTCATGTTTAATGGCTTTTGGTCTCTTGAAACACCCTTCTAGGTACAGAAAGCAAGAGGCCTGATTAATGAGGAGTGGTTAAGATTCCCTGGGGGCTGTGGAGGCAGTAATTTACTCTGCAGGTACCATTGCATGGTACTGCCTCAATAAAATATTTACACGCAGAAGAATGTCTCTTGGCCAGGCATGTGATAATTACCATGCATCTTATTAGCCTTGGGTTCCTTTCCAAGTGTGGAAAGGATGTCTGCAAGAATAACCCTTGAGAGCCCTTAAATGTTTAATTTCTATTTTGGAAAGGATTTGTTTATTTAGCAGAAGTGACATAATTTTAGAAATAATTAGCAGCATAAATTTTTCCTATCCCTGAGGATGAAATCTGGATGTTTAAACAAAGAATTGAGGCATTAAAAATTCCATTGTGATATTTATTAATATAAAGATTCCTGCAGTGAACCTTTAGGAATCCTGATAGGAGAACATTCAAGAGAATTATAATTAAGAAAGGTCACAATTAAGGGATGATTTTTTTCTTTTTTTCTTTTTTTTTTTTTTTTTTTTTTTATTTGAGAAAAGTGGTTTGATCCATGACACCCAGCCTTTCTCCCTCTTTTGTTCTTTAAACAAGCCCATTGTCTTTCACTTTGAGGACACTTCATCTCTTACCTGCAGAGCTTCTCTGTCACTTGAAACTGTTATCACTTTTCCTATCTTTAAACACAGAGAGTCTTCTTCCTAACCCTTTGATTATGAACTTCTTGTTCCCTGGGAGGCAATAAGGCCTATAGTTGTATCACATTCCTGCTGTTAGAGGGCTTCAGCATCTCACTTTCTCAGCTCACCCCAGTTCTTCCTCTCCACAGTGATAGGGTGGAGTGAGCTGGACCCTCACTGGTCAGCAAAGTTTGTTTGTTTTTGTCCTGATCTTCAGGCACATGGTTCAGTCCACTGAACCACAAAAGAGTTTTTTGTTTTTTTTTTTTTCCTTATCACTAGATTATTTGGATAACTTTTTTTGAAGCATAACATTTCCACTCCCTGGGCATTTCCATCTTGGGTCAGGGGTACTAGGGAATAATGGGGAACCAACACAGCCCCCGCCCTCAAGGAGCTTGACATGGAGGGAAGTTCTCCTGTGCTAACCTAGTTGCATCCTGGGCTTCCTCCCTGTACCACAGGGGTCCTCCAAGCAGCAGAGCCAGGCAGGACTAGCCTCTGCTCTCACTAAGGGCAGATGGGCTTTCTTCCTTAGCTGTACATAATTTCTCATGTCATCACTGGTTAGGATCTTTCTCCATTCCAGGCTTCATTCTTCTATCCCAACTCTTCAATCGTGTTCACCGACAGAGTAACCTATAGTCTTAGAAGACCAGGGTGGGACAGGGTCTTGGCACCAGCATCCACATGTTACAGATGGCAAAACTGAGGTGCAGAGGACAGTGAGCAGCCGCAATGCTGGGTCTGAAACTCAAGAGTTCCTGAATTCTCCTTTATCCTTGACCAGAGTTCTTGTCACTCACTCAGATCCCTGGCTTTGGGGTTTCAGCCTACTCTGCATTGTCTTTGTCTCTGAGGTGTGAAAATGGGACTAACTTTGAGGCATGATTCCTGTACCAGGAGTCTCATGTGCTCTGTAATCAGAAGAAATAAGTCCTTCTTCATGCCAGCTAAGGCATGGGTATGGTGAAGTCCATGGAGGGTCATCTGAAGTTACCATTGCGTGGATTTTTATTTCTTTGCTTAATGGGGTAGACTTTGTTTCCATATTGACTGCAAAACAGTCACTCAGGGCAGCTGGCCCTGGGTAAAACTTTCAGGATCAGAATTGCTGTCTAATCCCTGAGCCTCCTGGGGCCCACTCTTGCTCGTTCTCCCCTCCACCCCATGTCTGCTTCCTGTGCCCATCCCATGCATTGCTCAGGACTTTTTTCCAGGCTCAGAAGGGTTCATCCCTTTTCTTTCCCTCTTGGAGTTCAATACATCCCC
The DNA here is from genome assembly GCA_020662805.1 of Glaucomys volans. Classification (NCBI taxonomy): domain Eukaryota; kingdom Metazoa; phylum Chordata; class Mammalia; order Rodentia; family Sciuridae; genus Glaucomys; species Glaucomys volans. The sequence goes on from JAJEJO010000215.1 coordinate 1,271,109, forward strand.
ATAATTCAGCCTCATCATTGCTTTTTTGGGCCTGGGGTGCAGCTCAGTGGTAGAGTACCTGCCTGTCATGGACAAGGCCTTGGACAACATTCCCTACACTACAAAATAAATTTTTTTCCAGGATATTTTTATAATTTCTTTTGATTGGATGATGTTCCCATGGCAGGGAAGATAGCTATTATGTTCCACATTTTTTTAAAAATTATTTTATGTATTTACTTATTTTTATGTGGTGCTAAGGATCGAACCCCTCACACATGCTAGGCAACTATTCTGCCACTGAGCTACAGCCCCAGCTCTATGTTCCACATTTAAGAAAAGAAGTGACTGAGAGTCTGAGGGTTGAATAGCCATGCAGCTGGTATTAGAGTGGGAGGCAGCCTGTCCCGACTCAGCCCTGGGCTTTGTCCCCAGTACTATGTGAACGTCACCTTCTGTTGATGCCATTCCTCTCTTCTGCTGCTAACCATGCCATTGTACTGGCAGAGTCTTATCCCTCCACAGAACTTTGTTTAATAGATGATTGTTTTGGGAAGTTTCAGAAACAGGGACTCATATCCAACCCTTTAACAGACCGATAGGACAGGAATTCTTCTGATCTACCTCTCATTGGTTTACTTCATGCTTATCCCTGTATCTGAGGCCATCCATTGAGTCAAAGAACCAAGCAGATGTCAAAGGCTCTAATTAAAAAATTGCAGAAGCAAAAGGATGAGCAGGGAGAGAGAGGAGGAGTGAGAGAATTGAAGACCCAGCTGCCACACACACAGGATGGGGGAACACCAACGGTGATGTTAAACCCCAGGGATTTCCAGCGCCAGGGAGTGCCTATCTCAGTCCTCCCCATGAAACAGGCACCTGGTACCACAGTTGTCATTCCTGTTTTAGACTTGACAACCTTGAGACCCAGAGAGGTTTAGTGGCTTGCACAAGATCACACAGCTAGTACCTGATAGAGTCAACCCGAGTTCAGGTCTGCTGACCCCCACTTCACTCCAAGCTTCATAGAACATATCAGGAAACCTGGAGACTGGAGTCTCTTCATCTTATCCCAAGGAAGGGCTCTGTCACATGCGGAGTCTTCTAGAAAATGACTTCTCTTAATAGAACCAGTTCAGGTGCTAATGACTGCTGAAGAGGGATGAATATTTCTCTAACACCATTTCTGTGATCCCTAAATAGAATGTATTTCAAAACATGAGCAAAAGCAAAATGTTAAGGGAGAGAAGACACTTGTCACATTAGAAATGCATATTTTTATTCAGCCTTATCCTGAGCTCAGCTGGGGAAAAAAAAATGAAAATCAAACAAGTGCCAATTCTGTTGCCTTCACAAAAGTTTAGGACTGAAGGCTTCCTTACAGTTTGAAAATTCTGCGTTTCACATTCCAAAGTTCACTTGGAAAGTGTTACGCACTGTGGATAATGTTTCTACCGCACGTGCCAAAAAGTGTTTTTCAAAGTTTATAAACGGGCCAGGAAGCGGTTGCCACCAAGATTGACACATGGTGCTCTTCCCCTCCCCAAGCCATTTGTTTGTTCCAAACTACCTCTCCGATTATTTGGGCATTGAATTTTAGATGAGAGCCACACAGTATATTTTTGTGAGTAACTGGTGGCCCAAGGTCAAGTCTAACTTACAAATCTTTTTAAGTGAGAGTGCATCTGATTCCTCCAGAAGAGAGGATGGAGAAGGTGGCTATAAAGCTGGGCAGGTGCGTTGTCCCTCAGAACTGCGACCTCACCTGGGTTGTGGATGCTCTGTACTTGTTGAATACTCTGCTCATGGCTTCTCTGGGTGCTGAGCAGGTAACACCCAGGAGGGGCAAAAATACGTTACCTTAGAACCAGTGCATTTCCATGTACACTTGGAAATAAGATGACAGCATCAAGGCCATTTTGTCATCATTTTACTGAACTTCTTGACACGATCAAGTAATCAAGACTTTAGTTCTGGAAGGAACACTGGAGAAGGGCCCAGAGAATCCTGGGACAGCCTTTCTCAGCTTGTGAGCTGAAGACAGCAGCCAGGAGGATTTCTGGGGCTTGTGTGTGGGACCTGGAAATTTGCTCTTTCATAAGCTTTCTGAGGGAATCGATGCTGAGTGCTGTGTGACAGCCAGGCCTTAGGGAACCAAGTCCCTTATTTTTGTGTGTCACTTCCTCTTAAATTCTTTGGCCTCCTCCAGTGTCTCTCAGGGACTACTGCTCTCTCTCCTCTACTTGGAAAGCCCTTTATTCTATCACATTCCTTTGAAGTATCATGACCCAGGGCATGTGACTCTCCTCCAGAAAACTCCATGGGGTTGGGACCTGGTGCCGTCGTCTTACATCCCAGACCTGGCACAGTTCCTGGTATGTGGTACAGTTCATCAGACGTTTGCTGAGTGAAGGAGAAACCCAGCCTCAGAGAGAGGGAGCTTTGACTGGTTTGCTATAGGGCAAAGCTGACACTAGAACCATCCAGAGTGGAGCGTCTGCATTTCGCTGCTGCTCAGGGGACTAATTTAATTGAACGAAATTTTGTCAGTCTTACTATTTTTTAACTTTTCTGAATTGTGTTTGTACAATAAAAACATATGCTTTATAGTGGTCCTTCCTTATCCACAGGGGATGCATTCTAAGATCCTTTAGTAGCTGCCTAAAATCACAGATAGTACCAACTCCTGTGTGTACTGCAGTCAGTCTGACAACCAGGACAGCTACCAAGTTACCAACAGGGGGGCACTGTGTACCGCACAGGTATGCTGGATACAGGGTTCATTTCCCAGGAGTGACGAGTCGGCTGGCATGGAAATTCATCATAATACTCAGAATGATGTACAATCTAAAACTTAGAGACAAATTTTATTTGTGTTTTTCCATTTAATTTTTTTTTGTATGGGGGATTAAACCCAGGGGTACTCAACCACTGAGCCACATCCCCAGCCCTTTCTTGTCTTTTATTTAGAGACAGAGTCTCACTGAGTTGCTTAGTGCCTCACTTTTGCTGAGGCTGGCTTTGAACTCTCAATCCTCCTGCCTTAGCCTCCTGAGCCACTGGGATTATAAGCATGCGCCACTGCGCCCGGCTTCCATTTAATATTTTTGGACCTTGGTTGACATCTGATAACTGCAACTGCAGAAAGCAAAAGTGTGGATAAGGGGGAGCTGCTATACTCCTCTAACAGCATTGCATCCACCCAAACCACAGAGAGTATTTTAAAAGGAAGGGATACACATGCACACATAAAGGTACAGAATGCTCATTAATACTGCCTGGCCTATTCCTTGGAATTCTGGAATTCCGGGATTCCAGATTTTCCATCAGGGAAAAGGCCATACTTGTTAAGTCTCAAGTCTTCTTTTTTCTTTTCTTTTTTTTTTTTTTTTTTGGTAGTGGGATTGAACCCAAGGACACTTAACCACTGAGCCGCATCCCCAGACCTTTTTATATTTTATCCTGGGACCAGGTCTCATTGAGTTCCTTAGGACCTCACTAAGTTCCTGAGTCTGGCCTCAAACTTGAGCTCCTCCTGCCTCAGCCTCCTGAGTTGCTAGGATTACAGGTGTGCACAAACCACAATCAGTGTGAGCCTCAAGTCTTGACAGAACAGATCGAAAAGTGTAATTCAAACACTTAATAATCATCAGTCTCTATCATGTATGAAAAGAAAGAGTAGAGGATGAGAAAACAGTCATTTCCAGGGTACCTTTTGGTAGCCAGTCCCTGAGCTAAGAGCCAACGTTCTCATCACAGGTTATCTGCACTCTGACACGAGGTCGTCTTAGCAGAGACTTCCCGGGTTCCCTGGCTTAGTTTGTTTTGGGTTCCAGTAACAGAATACCACAGACACTAGGTGATTTATAATGACAAGAAATTTATGGCACACATTTCTGAAGGTTGAAAAGTCCAAGATCCAGGGCTGCATCTGGCATGGTACCCCTTGTGAACAGACAGTGCAAGAGAAAACAAGCAAAAGAACCTGCAGACCTACACTCTTTGATCATTGACTTTCATCCATTCAAGGGGGTGGAGACTTATTCCAACTCCTCCCATCAGGCCCCACCTCCCCATGCTGCTGCCCTGGGGATGGTCTCCAGCACATGCTTTTCGGAGAATGCATTGAACCATAGCACACCCTGAAGAAAGTTCGTAGGGGCTTTCCCAGCCCCATGACACTCTCCGAGGACCTAAGTCTCAGCTCTCAGAACTGAGCATGATCATCATGGTCAGAGTACAGGAGGTTGCAAGCTGGGCAAGGTCAGGACAAGCACCAGCAGAGTGTGTCCCCAGCCCTCCACTCTCACTCTCTGGTTTGCATTTTGGTAGCAGAACATCACCTGCCAGGCTCTAGCTGCATTGTCTGGAAGGTTACCCGGCGGGAGGTTGTTGCTCAAGGAAGATGAGCACTGTCTCTCCATCACTTCCCTTTCCTCCCTTCTGTCTTCTCTTACCTGAAGCATAAGGCTCTGCCTGCCTTTCCCTCCTCTGTTGCTTTTTCTTTTTCTGTCTCTTCCCTTATCTTTCCCACCCCCAGCATCCAGACTACCCACCTGGTGGCCATAATAGACTTTCTTTAGAACCACAGAATCTCTCATTGGTTATTTTTGGAAAATATTTATTAACTAAAATTATTAGCTAAATGTAGAAAACATTCTCTCTTCTTAATTAAAAATAGATAACTGCGTAGTTCTTCAAATTTAAGAAAAAGTCTTTTTGTACTTCATTGACCTTTCTTTTTAGAAAAAGAAAAAAATCATGGTCACTTGTATGAGGAAGAAAGTTTCTCATCTTTGATGTAAATGGACATTTTTAAATATAGGTGGGAAAGAAAGGTCCTTGGCCCATTCTTAACCTAATAACGCCAGTTTCCATTTTTCCTTACTTGTGTTTCATACTGAAGTGTCTCTTCAGGCATGCCCATGTTATTTTAAGCTTTTGGAAAATCACTGTAGAGGGTCTTTGTTTATTTAAATCTCTAAAAGGTGATTGTTGGAAGAGTGCCAGCTGACCTGTGTTCCCGTGGCAGGAGAGCTAGATTCACATAGGCCTAGAACTGTAATCAGCTTTCACTTTACAAAGACTCCCATGTCCAAAGAGTAAATATATAAAAAATTTTCTTAAAAAGTACATACACACACAGAGAAACCTGTTTTTATTAAGTGCTAGAATGTTTCTGAACACTGACTTTAGAAAATACTCTTCTTTCGCCCTCTCCAGTGCTAACACATAGCCCCCCTTGAGTAAATTCTGATTTCAGATTTCTTTTTCCAGACACCCCTTCTTTTCTTCCTTTTTTTTCTCTCTCTCCTCTAAATTTTTCTACAAGGACATAATTATCTCAACTTTCTCTAATTCATTAGCTGATGTTCTTTTTCAAATTCATCTTAAGTGAAAAATAGACCTATCATCAAAGATGGTAACTTGGAGCTACATGGGTTTATGTTCTTTTCTTGGGGGGTTGGGGTCCTGGAAGTTGAACTCAGGGGTTCCCTACCACTGAGCTACACCCCAACCCTGTTTGAGACAGGGCTTGCTGATCCTGGCCTTAAACTTGCCATCCTCCTGCCTCAGCCTTCCAAATGGCTGGGATTACAGGTGTGTGCCACCATGGCTAGTGCTTGTCTTCACTTTTAAACAGAAATGGAAATTGAAATTTTATTTTGTACTTGGTCTCAGGTCCTCATCATTAGTCCTTATTACATCCCCTGTAATGTCGACTCTAAACCTTTCAGAGGGGTCACTGAACCCTCTGAGAACATGAGCGACCAGGCACAGTGGTGCCCTCTCATAATCTCAGCAACTCAGGAAGCTGAGGCAGGAGGATACAAGTTCAAGGACAGTGGAGCAGTTTAGTGAGACCCTGTCTCAAAATAAAAGACAAAAAGGGCTGGGGATGTGGTAGAGCACCCCGGGTTCATTCCCCAGTACTGCAAAAGAGAAAAGGAAAACCATGAGCAAGTTGGGCATCATGTCCCCAGGAGAAGGTTGAATCACACACCCATCTCAGGATTTGCCTCTCCATCTCCACTGAGCTAACAGACTAAGACTTTCCTAATTTTCTCCTCAGCAGAGTCTGAACACTGATAGAGTAAGGAGAGGGGTAAGGGGCTGGGTTCCTGCCCTTTTATTCAGTAAAAGTGATTTTTTGAAACAATAAGTATGGTGATCTTTTGAATTTTGAACTGGGCAGTTCAGGTCCCAGCCCCAGAAAGCAAACACAGCCCCTGCGGAGTTGAGATAATGGATCTCATTTGCAGCGCCTTTGCTCTTGTCAAGACCCACACAGTTAAATAAATGCATCTTTGGGACTTTTGAATTTAAATTCGTCTGCCCTTCATGGTTTTAAAAACTGTATTAACATGCATTAAGGCGAAGGGTCAGCACTCATTTCTTGGTTCCAAAGAACTTTGGTTGAGAAGTTACTTCCTTGAAAAGTTGCCTTTGTTCATTTATTACCCAAGGAAAGAGATTTGCCTGGCAGTCAGTAGAACAGATTCACAGGATGTCCTGCATTCTATTAGTTTCATTTATTTCTGCAAATCTTTTTTTTTTGGTACTGGGGATTGAACCCAGGGGCACTCCACCACTGAGCCACATCCCCAGCCCTATTTTGTATTTTACTTAGAGACAGGGTCTCACTGAGTTGCTTAGGGCCTTGCTAAGTTGCTGAGGCTGGGTTTGAACTCGCGATCCTCCTGCCTCAGCCTCCCAAGTGCTGGGATTACAGGCGTGCGCCACCGCGCCCAGCTATTTCTGCAAATCTTAAGTGAAAAATATTTGAATATTCCCTTGGCATAGGAGAAAGGAAAGACACTTCCTCATTGTCGGAGGGGGACAGAGAGTTGTTGAGATGCAGAGATCTATTGCAGGAATTTTCCCTCTGAGGCAAGGTTCCATGCTTTGTGCTGTAATTATGCTTACATAATTTTAGGAAATCATTTTGTTCCCACATATTAATCTCTCAGGAGGCTTGTGTGGCAAGGAAGGAAAGCATTTTATGAGCTAGAGGAATTTAGATTGTTTAGAACCATTTTTTGTTCAGTAAAATAAATTTCAGCAAGATATTGATGTCAAGTGTGTGCTCCTTACTAACCCTGTCTCCCCTTTCTGTAAGTGACAATAACTTGATCCCCAGATTTGTGTGTCCTTGGCCATGGACATCCCTCAGTTGACAAACTAACATGTCATCCCCAATTCTACCTCCACCCCTACAAAACAGTTCTGTTTGGTTAAGGGGGGACAGTGTTCCTATGGAATTAGGTGTACTAGGAATTTAAGGCTTGAGGACCGCGTTTAGAAAATAACTTCACTGTTTGCTTCTAATAACATTCATTTGTTTGTTTTGGTAAGTAATTAAAATGCCCTGTGTCCTCCTGCCCTAGTCTGCAGGTAATAAGTTAGTCTTAGAGTGAACTAACAAATTGCTGTTAGAGTTAATTTGTGCCCTAACCCATTCTGTGACTATCAATGCTAACAACGGTGTCTTGTGTTTTTTTTTTCTTTTTTTCTTTTTCTTTCCTTTCTTTTCTTTTTCCTTTAAATCAATGTGCTCTTTTCCTGTGTGAATAATTACATGTCTAGAAACAGCCATGGAGTGATTTTGCTGTTCTGAATGGGGGAAAGATTAATAGTGACATTTGGAAGGCAAGTATATTATCAGATTTTAGATCGTTCCATACGTTTTCCTCTCTGCATGGCTGCAGCTATATATTTTTCTTCTTTGTGAATATCCTGCATTCTGCAGGGATGGAGCGAAGGGGCTTCTGGCGAGGGGCCTGCAGCTCACACTCCCATTGCCTTTTTTGACGTTTCTTGTTGTGAATGACTCCAAGCTGATCACCCCAGGTTCCCTGTTGCCTTGTGAGAACAGGGGCTTGTGCACTGAGTCCAGCCTCCAGCAGCCCTTGCATGCCTCTCTCTGCCTCAGCTCACACCACTCTCTGCCTCTGCGGGACCTTTGCTCCCCTTTAATATTGGAGGCAATGTAGTAACCCCCCATATATTAACAGGGATCTTTTTTCCTCTAGGATTTGCATGCGGCCACAGTTAACCCAGACCCCAGTTTAAAAGAGTTTGAAGGAGCAACACTACGTTATGCATCTTTGAAACTCAGGTAGGAAGGACGTTGGAGGGGCGTGTGATCGAAATGTGTGACCTTTGTAGCGAGTGTGCGTAATGGAATTCTAAGACCAGTTTTCTGGTTTCCTTTCTAGAAATGCCCCTCATGCTGATGATGACGATTCTTGTAGTATCAACAGTGACCCAGAAGCCAAGGTTTGTAAGAAAAATGCTTTCGGCGACCAGGTTATATGTTTGCATCAAAATAAGGACTTGGGATAATGGTCTTGTTTTCATAAATCATCAACCCAGAGCCACTTAATAAGTAATTATCTCTTGATCGTCTCTCTTTTTTAATCTCCTGGACACTTTAAGAAAATCCTAGGCCAAGTTAGGTTTAGGGGTATTTCTCTAAATATCAAGACTGCCTGTATGTCACTGCATTAGTTCCTTGAAGAATGTAGTAAGCTAAGATGACTGTTCAGATGAGGGCTCCAGATCCTTCCAGGGCTGCCTTATAGTGGGAGGGAAGGTTGAACAGGCAGAACGGGAGATGCTCCTCCGCCGGGGCAGCAGGCGGAATGCCTTTGCCTTCCTGTTGTGAACATGGGTTGGAGATTACTGCTTTATGGTAAGAAGTGAGGGTGACCTTGTCTCCATTTTCCTTCAGAATTGCTGGTGGGGTCCCAGTGGGACCCTTGTGGGCCTGTGACCATTGCAATTGCATGGGGCCTCATACTGAGAGGGCCCCTTGCATGGGGTTTAATGTTGCATGGTTGCTGTCTTGAAGTTGTTAAGTATTTGTTTTGAATTTTTATTTTATAACTGAAGCCCTGTGGGATGGTGGCACATGCGTAGGGGATTGGAGCTTAGGCTTGTGTGCACTCTGGGCCCTCCCTGACTGCCCAGGAGGGTCTTGCTCAGCTGCCTGCCCCCCTTGGCACCTCAGGCCCTGCTCCCCATCTCTGCCTCCACTCAGAGACTCCTGCTACCTTCCTCCCCCGGACTGAATTTGGCCATGAGCATGGGTTGGATTGGAGGCGGTGTCCACATTCTTGGCATCTCAGGATGGAGCATGGGTACTGTAGTGTATCCAGCAGGCAACTCTGGAGTGAGCCTCTTGCCTACCCCCTCCCCGATCCAGGTACCTAGTGTGTCCAGGCGTGATGTTGTAGGGTGCCTGTCGTGAATTAGGCTGATGGGCCCATGGGAAAAGGAGATTCCTGACTGCTTTCTTCACTGCTGGACAGCAAATGGTGCCTCTGTCTGACAGCTGGTGACAGAGGGAACCCTGAAGCTGATGACCTGTGTGTCCACCAAGACACAGTCAGAGCCTTGGGCATCAGTTGGGGGTTGACACACACTCTGCACATGCCCCTGTCCCTGAGGGAGGGCGGCATTAAATGCAAAGCAGAAATACGGTAACAAGAGAAGAGAGAGGATGCAGAAGACAAGAAAGGACTTTATGTTTGAGCACTTCCAATATCATTTCTTTTCCTGCATTCTGAACAAGGGAGGCTCTGCCTTTTCATTTTTCATGTTCCATTTTCATTTCATTTCCACACTGTGCAGCGAGTGCTCAGTACCACCTGCTGGGGGTGTTCCCTGAGCTCTTCTTCATCATTCTCCCCTCATCTCCTGTGCCACACAGAGGGAAGGATCCCTCCGATTCTTTTCTGTTTGTTCTGAATCCCAAAGTAGATCTGTCCATGAATACAATTGCAAATAGGTTTCCTTCGTAGTAGTTAAGAGGAGTAGACCTTGCAGGTTCAAGACCTTGACTTCCTTGCCAGAAATTGCCACCTTGTCACCTGGTTCTGTACAGCCTCAGGGCTCCCAGTGGAACCTGCCACTGAATCAACTCAGCTTCGTGCTAAGCACACCACAAAAGGATGAGCTGCTCCAGAGCAAGTGGCATCCCCAAAAAGTCCTTGGACTACTGCTAACGGGCTGGCTTTTAAAGATAAATTTTAAGAGAAGGGACGCAATAAAACAGGAAGGAGGGCTGTGGATAATTTGCTTTGCTACCAGGTGTTTTAAAAGGGCTATCAGCAGAGGCTGGAGGCGGCAGATCCATCTGCACCTTGAATGGTGCAGTGCTATCTCCTGAAGCCATGGTGTGAAATTGACAAGAGGGGCCGACTGGAGATAGAATTGGTGACAAGAACAGGAAGGCTGGTTAAATTATACTTAAGTGGGTGGGTTGGGTCTTCTTTTTTTCCTCCTAGTTGTATTATTACTTACTGAATTCTTTATTTGCCGTCAGGGGGTCTACTCCAACACCTACTATGAACTTGTTCATGTTAATGAGGAGGCTCAGCTTTGTCATAAGTTTCTGAAGCTGTGCTTAATTTTAAGCAAGAAAAGTATGTATATTGTATTACTTATACCTTACTTGGATTCATAAAATATCTTAGACTTAAAAGAACAAATGCTTTTTTAAAAAAGTACAGAAAATTTAGTGCATCATGACGGCTGGAACAATAGAGAGAGAAAGGCAAAGAAATAGAAAAAGAAAAAATGATACCAAACTTGTTGGGTCATAGGATTTGTACATTTACTAAAATTGACCCCCTGCTTTTGGTTTGGGGTGGGGGGTGTCCTGGCAATAGATCGTCCCAGCTTACTATTTTTCAGTTTTATGGTGGTGCAAAAGCAAGTACATTCAATAGAAAATATACTTGGAATTTTAAACTTTGATCTTTCCCAGGCTAGTGAGGTGCGGTGTGATGTGATGCTCTCACTGTCCTGGGCAGTGGCAGCAAGCTGCAGCTCCCAGTCAGCCACAAGATCACGAGGGCAAGCAACCAGTACTCTGCAGGTACTGAGCTATGGTGTGGGGTAGGTGAGCTATCTTCAGTGCCAATTCAGCTTCACAGTATTTTCGACTTATGATGGGCACTTAAGGACATAACCCCGCCATACATCAAGGAGCATCTGTAAGGGCTGGGGTATAGCTCAGTTGGTAGAGTGCTTGCCTCATAAGCACAAGGCCCTGGGTTCAATCCCCAGCACTGCAAAAAAAAAAAAGGAGCATCTATTTTTGCACCAAGATGAAATTCACTCTTAAGGTGAATGGCATGAATGCTTAAAAGGGAAAATCAGAATCTCGAAAGGACTTTTGCAGACCTCCACATGCTTCCAACTACCCCACCCTGCATTCTGAAGGCCCCTGCCTTGTTGTAGAAAGTCTCCATCAGCATTGAGGACTGAAGGCATGTCAGGAGGGAGAAAGGGTTTCAGCTTTGTATGAACTGCACCGTGCATTAGGCAAAACCTTGCAGTTCCTCATGGAATGTGAAGGTTTTTCTTGTGCTTCATTATAAAATAATTGTAATAACAAGTATTTATTGAGTACTAACTTTTCGCTAGGCATGATCTTAAAGGCTTTCATTCTGTTGACATCCTCACACGAAGTATAAAAGGCTAAGTAGCATTATCTCCATATTGCAGATGAGGAAACTGAGACATGGGAAGTCAAATAGCTAGTAAGTCATCGAGCCAGGATTTGAACCCAGGCTACTTGGCTCCAGAGCCTATGAACACTAAACTAACTTTTAAAAAAAAAATTTCATGCAGAAATTTATTTAGGGGCCACCATGTGGTCAGTGTCCTTGTGCGCGTTGCACATATCTGTAGATGTTCACAAGTTAGAATTCTGCCAGCTTCATAGCATTTCATATTGGAAGCAAACACCCATGCACAATTCATCTGAAGTAAATCGAGAGGACTGTGACAGTGTGGCTTGAGACCAGGATGGACTCTAGAGTGTGCATGGAATGAGTGCCCCCCAAATAAGTAGAAAGTATCCTTTCTTTAAAAATGGTATTTAATTCTATGTACAAAGGAATTCTAAATTTAGTCTAAGAAATGTTTACTAAAAAGGTTATTATGGAAAATTTCCTCCATAATCTAGATAAAATTTACGTGCTAGCTGGTGGTGCGGACCTATAATCTCTACTACTCTGGAGCTTGAAGCAGGCTCACAAGTTCAAGGTCAGTGTAGGCAACTTATTCAGACCCTTTCAGAAAGTAGAAAAAAAAAAAGGACTGGGAATGTACCTCAATAGTGGAGTGCTTACCTGGCCTGTTGAGGCTCCAGGTTCAATCTCCAGTACCACAAAAGAAAAAAAAAAAGCTTACACGCCAAAAAGTACAGATAACTTTTAGACTATCAGGATGTGAATACTTCTAAATACTGCCCATCCATCACTGAATGGTGGCATCTTGATCATCAGTTGTTTAGTAAGAACTCTAAATAACAATGCAAGATAAAATAACCTTGCACATGTGTGCACATTCCCCCTAGGGCAGAGTACTTTTATAACTCTGAAAATGTTCCTGAGTCCATCTAACTTTTGATAAAATAAACATATTCTGTAGCTGATTGCAATAAGTGTGTGGGTTTGTTTATAATTCTAAGCTCTTTATGTATTTACCTTTTTACTTTGAAATAATTTTGGATTCACAGGAGTCGCAAAGATTGGGGTCCCCTGTGCCTTCACCCTTGCTCTCCCTAATATTAACACCTTCATAATCATGGTACAATTAAATTGTAGATTTTTTTTCCACTAATACTAATTTTCTGTTTTAGGACTCAGTGAGGACTCTACATTGTATGTAGTGAGCTCTTTAAAAATTATTTCACTTACTTCCAGAATTCTCAGAGTTGTTGTTCTTAGTTTCATCATTTAATCAAGAGCACCTTAATCCATCTAGGCCCCAGAAGGCTTGGGAGCAGTTTTCAGTAATACAGAAAGAGCCACAACTTCATAAAAAATATGTCTTTTTTTCTTTTAAATTATTGCTTTAGTAGAGGTTGCTAAAACTGATATTACCAGGTCAAAGGCTATCAGTTTTATGGCTTCTATCACTTATTGCAAAATTGCTTTCCAGAAAGCCTATGGTCACATATAATCTCAGAAGTAATATCCTAGAATACACCTCTTTGTCCACATTCCAGTTTATGCTAGGTTTTGTCCTTTTTCATCTTATTGTGTGTGAGCTACTACCTCCTAGTATTAAAATTTCCAATTTCCTCTTCCTCTTCTTCCTTTCTTTTCTTTTCTCTCTCTCTCTCTCTCTTTTTTTTTTTTTTTTTTTCTTTTTGCGGTACTGGAGATTGAAGCCAGGGCATACATACACTCTACCACTGAGCTATACCCCCACCCCTAAAACTTCCTCTTCTTAAAATTATCATTGAAGCCACCCACAGTGGCACACACCTGTCATCCCAGAAGTTTGGGAGGCTGAGGCAGGCAGATCACAAGTTCAGAGCCAGCCTCAGCAACTTAACAAAGCCCTAAGCCACTCAGTAAGATCCTGTCTGTAAATAAAACATTTTTTTAAAAGAATGGGGATGTGACTCAGTGGTTGAGTGCTCCTAGGTTCAATCCCCAGTTCCAAAACAGAACTTATCATCAAATAGAACCTTTCTTATGAAACTCTGTTTTTGTCTATTCTTGGCTGTTTCCTTTTCTATATGTTTTTTAGCCAAGATTTTTATTTTGGAATAATTTTAGATTTCTAGAAAAGTTGCAAAGTTCCAAGTTCCCATCTCCTCTTCACCTACTTTTCCCTGAAATTTTTTGACATAAATTGATCATTTATAATTGTAAAAATTTATAGGGTACAAAGTGACCCCCCCATCTTACATAACCAAAATACAATGGTGAAAATTAAGAAATTAACATTGATACATGACTATTAATGAAACACTGTGTTTTCATTTTGCCAGTTTTTGTTCTGCTGTACCTTTTCTGTCCCAGGATCTAATATAGGCGATCACATTACATTTAGTGAGTTTTTAAATTTAAAACTACCTCCTACTGTAACCTCAGATGTTTTTTCCTACTCATTTTTTTCTTTGTCTATTTTGTATCACTTTTCCAAGCAAGTGTTTTAAATATTTCTGTATATTCACACCTCTTGTAGATCATGCAACTCATACCCCATTTGTCGAGAAGACAGCTCCTTGCCATATTCAGGGGCCACATAGCTGGCACTATAAAATTCCCATTATTTTACAGTCTGTTCTCTATGTTGATCCCACTTTAAGAGTTTAGAATCTGAATTTAGTCCTTTTCCCATGGCACAGAGTCCATTGGAGTCCAAGTGCATGATTAACACCAAAATAAAATCAAATTGCAGAAAAGTTAAGGCTTTGAAAAACATTGAGCAGTTCTTCCTATCCTTTGTGTAACTCAGCTCAGACTTCTGTAAAGGAGAGGTTCTGCCACCTGGTGGACAGTAGTGAAAATTGCATCTTTAGCAACACTGGCTACATTTCATCTGGACTCTTACTACAATTGCATATAGCTGGAAGTGACAGACTGATGAGACAGGTGAGTCCCAGTGTTGCATAGTTAGTGGTGGAGATGGCATTGCAGGTGGGTCTCCTGTGCCTTGTCTACCCATTCTGCTATCTTTGTCTCAGGGCATATCAAATCATTTTCATGATATTTGTGAGGAGGGTTTTTTAGAACATTGTTCTTTAAAATACATATTTAAGGAAGATTCTACTGTCCCAAGTATTAAAGTTTTAGGTTCAGCTTCCTTGTCTGTAAAATGAGCACATCATCATGTTAAAAGTCACTTTGGTTCTGAAAAGTTCCAATATTTTAAATGAAATGTAGCAGTCCTGATCTGCGGCATCTGAAGATGAAATAGTTCATCTCATCTATATTCAGGTCTGGAGAAGGAAAGAAAAATTGCCTCACACCAGGGCTGCAGAGAGGGGGCTGGCTCCTCCTTTCTGAACCCACTCCACAGATGCCTATCCTCTGTCAGGCACTTACATGTAATTTTCCTGCAAACACAAAGCATCATAGTTACTTTTCTGTGTCATAGATAAGGAACTTGTGTTTTCAGCAGGTTAAATAATTCTTTTAATCACACAGTGGAATAAATGGTAACTGGTGGAGCTCAGACTTGGACTTACATATATATGATTCCCAAACCCAAGACAGATTCATGCCCACCTGTTCTGAGTCACTGTTTCCCTAGGCTTCAGATCACTCTGGCTGCCTGCGTGTTTGGGGTTGAGGTAGCAGAATTGTGGGAGGTGGCGTGGGTGAGATAACACCAAAATAAAATCAAACACCATTGATTTGGGGCAGATTCCTTCTCATCTTGACTCAGGAGGTAAAAAACCTTTCCAGCACTTGCCAAACTTTACTTGGCAAATTTTGATTAGTTGCTCTGGGGTGGGACAAGGGATTGCATTTCTGCTGAGCTCTCAGGTGATGGTGATGCTGCAGGCCTACGGAAAACACTGTAGGACCTGATCAAAACAAGGCGTTGTTTTTGTGGATTCTGCAGAGCAGTTGACACGGTCTTTCAGTTCCTCCCTGTTTTCTTATGGCCATTTGCAGCCAGCGCTCAGCTGCACAGGGATTTTTTTTTTTTTTTAACCAGACAGTGGATTTTGTGAAAGGTTTGCTCGTCTCCTTACTCTTGTTACAGACTGCCCCAGATGCAGAGAATAGGGAAGGAGGCGATACCAATCAATCTGTTAGGAGGTTTGACAGAGGAACTAACATTTCAGAATGAATGAACACAAGATTGTAATGTTCATCTGTGAGCTTTATTTATCTGAGCTCTTCTTTGGTTCCTATTAGCATAGATTTTCATGAAGTAATTATATTTGCAGGCTACTGAGTAGATTAGCACTAATAGATAAACAGGAAGTGGTAGGGAGCGCCTTTTCTCATTCAGATTTATTTCTGGTCTGTGTTGCAAACTCATTATCATTACTTAGCATTTATATGCATAAGATTTCATAGCTGCTTGTAGTTCTTATAACTGATTTTGATTCACGTGGTTTAGATTTTTTTCTTTCAGAAATTCTGATCGATGAGAGAAGTTTGGATTTGATTTGCATTGCTGGTTCATTGAGTGGAAAACATTTAGTGACTGCTTCATGCATGGTGGAATGGTTAAGAAAGAGCATGGACTCTGGACCCAGACCACCTGGGTTCAGTCAGGTTTTGCTGCTAGTTAGCTGGGTGGCCTTGAATAAGTTACTTAGCTTCTCTGTGCCTCAGTTTCCTCACCTGTGCAAGATAATAATAGCATCTATGTCACATGGCTCTAGTGAACATTGACTTGATGTATTGTAAATGTAAGACATATGCCAAGAGGCTGGAACAGTCCCTAGCATAATAAGAATTATTTACACATTAATAGTTACTGTTCCTACTACAAAGAGCAATAGATATGGCCCCTTGGATGCTGTTTCCAAGAAACAGACAACAAACAGACAGATACTGGGCACTGTGCTAAGAGCTGAGCTGTTGCCTCATTCACAGAGACTGTGCTGGGGATCTACCCGGCAAGCGGAAGGGGCTGCTCATGAAGTTTTGAGATGGTGGGGTAGGTGTCCATGTGGGGTCCAGATTCTAGGCTTCCCAAACAGAATTGAGTAAGACATTCAGGAGTAACAGGCAGAGCTTAAATGTATTGAAAATGAAAGTGAAAGTAACCCTTCATAAAACAGCAAAGTGCCCAATGGTGGAGGGGCTCAGCCCCCAGTGTCCAGGCGAGTCTTGTCTTATGTGCTGAGCTGTGTCTGGGTCCCCTCTGCACTGGCCTCGTTGAAGATCTTGCTCCATTTATTCCCATTGGTTGCTTTATTTTTGCCTAATTAGAATACAGAACTCATGGTGGGAGTTGCTATGAACAGTAAGCCTCCCTGTCATGGTAATGGGACCTGTTGTAAACAGGGACATGACTTCAGCCGGCATTTTTCTTGACCATGCCTCTGCCATCTTGGCCTCCACCATCTTGACCTCCTGAAACTCTGACCTCAGCTTCCCCAAAGTAGGTGGTGCCTAAGCTGATGAGTATACTCGAGTTATAAGAGGATTTAGTGATTCTCCCTCTACTGCCCCCATTCTTTTAAATAAATATAAGTTAAACTCTTTGAAAATGATGTTATATATTCATTTGTGTTTATTTTCAGAAAACACTCTTGGTAACATCTTTTTAACCCCCTCTCTTCTCTTCTGTGGTGCTGGGGATCAAACCTACGACAAGGAACAGATCTGTTAGGATAAGGTGCATCTGTATTTGCCCAATACTGTGGATTACATTGTTTCTCTTATCTGTTTGTGTGTATTATTGTAACACACTGCATCAAAACCTGGTAGCTTAAAACTGTTTTATTTTGCTCATGACTTTCTGAATTTGGGAATTGGGGGAGGATTCAGTGATGCAGTTCCTCTCTGATCCACATGGGGGCAGCTGGGCCTGGAGGATCCGCTTCCACGATGGCTGCTCACTCCTGTGCCTGGTGGCCTAGTGCTCCTCCCCTTCACGGGCACACCATCCTCCAGGGCCTCTCCTGTGGCTTGGGCTTCTGGTATTGGGGATCTCTGGGTAGGAAGAAGCAGGAAGCTGAGACCACCAGGTGAGAAAACGCTCTGCTTGGAAATGGTGCCACATCCTTCCAAACAGTTGGAATGTTTGGTAAAAACAGTCACAGCCCAGGTAGAGGAATGAACTTGACCAGAGATGTGGAGTGGCAGGGTCACAGTACAAGGAGCACGTAGGATGGGGGCTTCATTGCAGCCATCCATGCAAGGCACTGACTGCAACGTAAGTCATTCCCACATGTTGGTCATTCAAAGTAGATGCCCTAGGAATCAGACCTAACTCTCCTTTGTTCATATATGAATACACAACCAGCGAGTGTAACTCCACATCATGTACAACCACAAGAATGGGAAGTTATTCTCCATGTATGTGTATGTCAAAATACATCCTACTGTCATGTATAACTATAGAGAACAAAAATAAACAAACAAAAATAGTAGATGCCTCTAGTGAAGGACAGTGAATATCATCATGATTCCATCAAGACCCAGAGCCCAGAGCAGTGACAAACATACCAAGTCCTGACAGGATGAGACCCATGCTCTCTTGCACGGTTTTGTGTTGGCATTCACAAAGGGAAAATTAGGGTCCTCTCAATCAAGGTTGGGAGATGTGGAAAGAGCAAAGAGACCCACACTGACCTGCCTTGCATGCATGACTGGGGGAATAGCAGCACTCCAAGCAGGCTTCCCCACCCAGTGCAGCATTGCTTCCCACCAATCAGTGCTGACCCTCACTGCCGTTGGCCTTGGATGCTCATTTTGTCTCTTAACCCAGAGGACAGCTTTTGTGTTTCTAAACCTATTTTCCTCCCTTTATTTGCCAACACGGCCAAGTATGATGCTGTGTTTCTGGCAGAACCCCTGCTTCTTCTCCCTTATTAACTTCTGGTCACTATGCTTGCCTGAATGAGCGGTCGAGGAATTGGCAGCCATGAGTGAGCTCCAAGTTCTGAAGGGCACTGTCAAAACAAGATGCATTATTTTCATACTGTTGGCAGCTGTGTCTGGTGGTGGGCAGATGCCTGGTACGGCAATTAAGGAAAGGCAGACTTCCCTTCCCCCTGAAGGAACATGCAGGAAGCAGGTAAGGTGATGGGCAGCAGTGGCCACAATGGGCATCCTGACAGCGCCAGGCAGCATGGGCATAAACCTGCCCCCACAGGATCCTGGCAGAGAATTCTGGGCCATGAATAGTCTCAAATTGGGCAGCCTCAGGCAGCCATATGTTCATCCAGCAGGTTTGGGTCCTCTAGAAGGGCCAGCTGGTCAAGCCCTGGGGTCCTACAGCTGGCTTTCCAAGGCTTCCTGAAAAAGAGCCAACACAGGACTTGTACTCTTGGGCCTGTTGCCTGGGAATTTTAACACCAGGTAATTATGAAAATATTTCTTTTTTATTTGCGGTTAATAAAATTGATAAAGATTTTTCCTCTTATAGGACCATTAGAATAATCCATCGCCAAGCCATTTCTGCATAAGCCATTTCTGTCTATCATGATACTCCCTCCGTCCTATTTACAGTCTCATCAAATTGTGAAGCCCTGTAGACCACAAGGATCAGGGTCTGAGTTGTTCCTCTGCTTCTGGCTCTTAAGAGGAGATCATATTCATTACCAGGCTTCTGTGTTTTCAGTCTCTGGACTGACCCCCAGAGTGAGAGCTCTCAACAGTTGTCTGCAGCAGATTCATCCGGCCATGCAGCGTCTATTTCTTCAACAGCTGTTACATGCACAGTAGTAAGAGAGAGATCAGACTGGGTTGGGGGGACAAGATAATACAGCAGAGAAATTGGAATGTCACTTCAGAATAGCAGTTATGAGGGCTGGGGATATAGCTCAGTTGGTAGAGTGCTTGCCTCACATGCACAAGGCCCTGGGTTCAATCCTCAGCATCACACACACACACACACACACACACACACACACAAATAACAGTTATGATGTTACTGCAGTTAAGGAAGAGAGAACTTGCAAGTCTACATGGAATTTCAGTTGCTTCCTGTTCAAGATGACTTGAGATCAGTTCACTAAGCAATAGTACACAATTTCAGTTGGCTTTACGAGACCCTCAGACAAAAAGATCGCTTCATGAAAACTGTGTTAGCTATTTAACCCATACATTCTCAACCCGGATCTTCAGCCAGACGTTGCTTAGTTCACCTGTGCTTTTGGCGTGGATCAGAAATGTGTCCCTCCAGATTCCATTACAGTCCTTCACTTTTTTAGCAGAGTGGTTACTCAGGTCCCTGCCTGGGGCCACATCTCAGTGGTCAGTTTGCCCTGTTTCTAGGAAAGCTGGGAAGTTGGCTCATGTGAATGGCATAGGGAACCTGGAATCAAGCCATAAGAGCCTTCTCCTGAGTGCTTCTCCTGAGTGCTGACTTTTTCAGAGGTGAGAATTCAGAGAGTGCTGTGGTCTATTTGTAGAAAGGGCTTAGTTTTTTCCCCTCTCTGATGTGACAGGCTCCTGTTGCTAGTAAACACAGCAGAATGCTACATCCAGCTCCTCCTTCCTGCTTCACATGTTCTTAGGCACAGCTGCCATCTAGAAGCAGTGGAATGGAGAAATGGCCAGTGGGCTTGATAGAGGGCACGGGGAGGAGGACACTTACCTCCCTCCACCTCCAGCCCTTGGCTGGGCACTCTGTGCACAGTGGGTCATCTGTCTGATCCCCAGAATTCCCTGCATGGCAGGTGGATTTATCACTCCCATTATACATCTGAGCACATTGGGATGGACTAAGAGAGTTCAGGTGACTTTCTTATGCTCACAAGTCTGTTACGTGGGCAAACTGGACTTTGACCCCAGGCAGCAGACTCTAAAGCCCAGATTCTTCCTAGTCATAAATGATGGTAATGGTAGCTTGCATTCACTGAGCATGTGGTATGGATGGGCACGAGCACTTGAAGGGGCTAGGGGCCATCATCCACAAGCTTCACGTTCTGCCTCTCCGTTTCCACCTCTCGGTTTCCTCTCCCACCCCTATAAATGACAGCAGCCAGCTCTCGTACTCTGCTCTTCTCTCATGAGTCCTCAGGGAGCTGAGGTCCCGAGTGTTAGGTGGCTGCTTCTGCTTCCACACAGGTCAATGGCAGAGCTGAGATTTGAACCCAGGGTCTGGTGGTGAGCCCTGGCTTTGATTCCCTGGGCTGTCCTCCTCTCCATGTACACCGGTCAGCCTTTCTGTGGCCCTTACCACATGCATTTGGTTTGGTCCTCTGGTTCCAGGTGTTCTACACCACAAGCCCATGTTCACCTGAGGACATATGGCTGTTTTAAAGACCAAGAAGAAAGATAAAATCTGTTTTCTTTCATGTGTGTATGTTTTGCGTTTGTTCTTTTGGTGGCATTCCTAAGCTGCTGACTTTCAGCAAGAGACTAAAGAGAAAAAACCAGCCAGAACCAGTGTAGGACAATATTCAAGTGGAAAAAATGCCCAGGAGGAGCTGGAATGCCTGGGTTCTAGCCCCATTTCTGTCAGAGATGAGCTGTGTGATGGATAAGTCACTTAACCTCTCTGGACTTCATCTTCCCCATCCATAAAATGGGATGATGCTAATTGCCTAATCTGGGAACCCCTATGTTATTGTGAGGGCCAAATGATATGTGTCTAGGGACACTTTGAGAGCTCCACCAACCTATCTAAACATAAAATGTGATTATTGTCTTCCAAGAATTTTCTTTAAAATATTCTGATGTGCTGGTTCCCAGCAGTCCTGTCATTCTTGGGGAGTTGGCTATTTGGGCTGCTGTGTGGATGAAGCCCCAGGAGATGGTGTGGTGTTTCGCCCAGCCCTAGGTCTGTGCCATCTCCATTCAACTTCCAGATGGGAGACACTGATGACCTACATGAAGAATTCCCTGTGTGTTAATGGGATTCCCTGTTTGCTGACTCATAGACACAGCAAGCCTTGAAACTTGACTTGAAACCAGTTTATTGACTGGTTGCCTTTGCTGAGTATGATTTTCCACTTTACATAAAACAAATAACGCTCCCCCTTTCCCTCTGTTACAGCACATTCATGTAAACCATCATCACTGCAGATCCGTTAGTATTCTAGCTAAAGTAGGAAAGAGGCGCCCAAGTTCAATAGCACAAACTTTCTTTCCTCATGTCCCTGGTTAAAGCCCAGAATCCTGGTTAAAAAGATCTGGGCTTTAGTCACCTGGGACTTTATACTAGCTAAATAAATGAATGAGTGAGTGAGTGAATGAATGAATGAATGAATGACTCCAAGGTTCTATATACACATTAATGGAAATGACAGTTGCCCCTGTTTTCCAGAACGTAGGTTGTTCCATGCTCCTTGCTCTGCCACCTGTCCCCGGCATTTGCTCTGATTTGCAGAGTGATAAGCACTGCCGAAAGTGAGGGATTGCAGCAGAGTCTGGCCTGCTGCCATTAGCATTAAAACACTCATCCTGTTGAAGAGAGAGTCTGTTGATAAATAACGTAGAACCTATAAAACATTGCCCTCCAACACATTTATGTAATTTAATTAGAAGTTACCATCAAGGGAACACTGACGTGGAAGCAGAGCTGTTCCCCAGGCCCACCAGCTCACCTTGGCGTGGCATTCCTTGTGAAGCAATGTCACAGTGCTCTGATGTCTCTGTGGACCTCTCTGCAAACGACGCAAGTCCCCAGAGACGAGTGGGGCCAGCTCTCAGGAACCTGGCAGCCAGGTGGTGAAGCCATGTGGAGCCTGGCCAGTCTGACCCACACTGGGCCCGTCACGGTGCTAAGGAGGGAAGATGTCTGAAGACAGAAATCACTTCTTTGTATCCTTGTTACTCACTTCAGTGTGCACTTCCGTCCTTTTCTTCAAGATGGAAAGACTCTTCTCAGAGTGATCTGAAAAACAAGACTGGCAAAGCTCTAAGGTGGATTAAGTTTCCCAGAGATCGCATTTTGCTTACAGAATCATAACCTAGATTCAGAATCGACCCAGTAACTCTTTTCAGAATCTGTTGAAACAGGAAGGCTCACCAGGCAGTCAACCAGTATGTCATCCTGTGTTTAAACCTTTGTCCCAGGACCAAGAGCCCATGACCCCTTTTACTGTCATTTCACTGTCTCTTCCTAAGTGCTCAGCCACTCACTGCCCTCCAGATGCCACTTGCCACCCCAGAGCCTCCACCTCCTGCTGGAGACCCTGTGTGGAAGGACAGCATTTGACTGGCATTTTCCCTGCACGCCTTCCAACCCCTGAAGATCCCCTTTCCATTCTTCTTGAGAGAAGTTGACCTCGACCCTCTCCCTCTTTCTCATAAAACCCAGAACTCATGTCACTTCAATTATTTTTGGTGCTTTTTCTCTGGATGCTCTGAATCTTCTCATTGAAAGAAAAATTAATGAACTGATGTCAAGTGCTGGTTATCTGCTTGGCATTTCCCAAGGTGGGATATGGAAAAAACTACACACAGGGACCCTGACCCCAAGCAGCTTGTGGGGAAGCCTGTAGGGGGTGGTAGAAGGAAAATGGGGCTGGAAATCGGGGGACCCCGCTGCTCACTCAGGGCTCAGTTATCAGCTGTGAGACCTCAGACAAGTCGCTTTCCCTCTGGGACTGCCTTGATAAATCAAGAGGACAAGAAGAGCTTTGAGTTCAGCTCTAAAGACAAGGTTCTGAGGCTGACTGGGGAGCAGGGATTAACTCAAAGAAGAGGAGAACACAAGGAGGCAAGCCAGAGTGTCTGGAATAGGAGTGAAGGGGAAAGAGATGCTTTGGGGAAGAAGCTTCTCATTGAACTTGAGTCAGCAGCAGGAAGGCCTCAGATCCCTAGACCCACCCCAGGCCCATCCCATGGCCAGAGTCTTCACTGTCCCGCAGGCAGCAGTGATGAGCCTCAGGACAGTCCTTACCTGCCTCGGCCTGTTTCAGAGTCCTGTGTGTCTGCACCTGCTCCGTGGCAGCCTCCAGGGACGTGGCGTGGACTAGAATGCAGGGTCCTCCCTCCTTCCTCCTGACCCTTCCCACTGCAGTCCTCACCCCAAGGCCCTGCCAGGTCTTATTCCATTATGCCTGGGTCATGTCCCAGGGCTTTGAGACTGGATGGAATCTGCACCCACTTCTCTTGGTATCTTGGGAACCCAGCATCTTGGAATATGCTCCAGGTCCCTCCCTCTCCTTGTGTTTTCTGTAATCACCACATTTGGCCAATCACTACCCACCTTTGGAATAATTTCTTGTTTTAGAAGATATTATAGTTGAATATGAGGTGTCCCCCAAAACTCCTGTGTTAATGCAGGAATATTTCAGAGGTGAAATGATTCGTTTATAAAAGCTGTCATCTAATCAGTCAGTCCAGTGAATGGACTGACTAGGTGGTAACTGTAGACAGGTGGGGCACAGCTCGAAGAGTTCATCTTCCCTGCAGCCCCTTCCCCTCTGCTTCGTGGCCACATGTACAAAGCCTCTCTGCCTGTCCTTCCACCATGATGTTCTGCCTCACCACAGGCCCACGGCACTGGGTTGGTCCTCCGTGGACTGAACCTCTGAAACCAGGACCCAAAGTAAACTCCTTCTCTAAGTTGTCCTTGGGAGGTATCTTGGTCACAGTGACCAAAAGCTGGCTCACACACTGGGTAAAATGTGGTTGTACTCAGGCATAGTACCTACTTGGAATACAGACCAACCACGAGTCCTCATTCAAATAGAACTACATCTTGCATTTTGAAAACCATAGCTCAGCCAATGCAGGGTGAGAGCAGCCAATCTCCACATGGAGAAGAGTGGGAAGTGATTGTCACGGGAACTCAACACGTACTCCTCAAGCAGGCTTGCCAGTGGCAGCATGTCCTAGGCGCCTTCTTGTGAGAAGAATCCACAGGAGTTGCTTCTGTCTGTCTGTCTGTCTGTTTTCAAGTCAAGCCTTGGATATGTCAATTCCTCAGACACCTCATCTCTGGAATTAGGTTTCAGTCTTGACCCTAGTCTCATGGTAAAAATGGTCTCCTTTTTAACATCTCACCTCTATATACATATATTCCTATCCTGATGATTTAATATATTGAATATAAAGCTAATTCTGTACAGCAAGTTCTTAAAATTCTTTGTTGTTGAGCTGGCATCGTGTGAGCCAAGCATTCACGCGTGTCTGCCTTGTCTTTGTGGTACACTGCCAGTGCTGCTGGTCGGGGACATGGTGGTGAGTGTTCGTGTGGTAGTTACCAAGGGAGCCCTTTCAAGACAGCCTGCCACACCCATGTGGCCTCCATGCTCACTCAGGGCAGATCCTTGCTCCTGTTAGTGGAAGTTCCGGGTAATGCTCTTGGGACTTGGGTTTACTCATCTGTGAAATGAGGTAGTTGGAGTCTGAGGTCTCCAGAGCCCTGTCTTCAGGCTTCTGTGCTGTGGTTAAATGCTTTTCCTGGGTATGAAGAAAAAAGAAATTGTAAGAGTCAGCTCTGAGAATTCAAACTTCAGGAATGCTCTTTAGGCTGCTAACAGCCATGCCTTTAATTGAGGTCTTTGTGGGTCTTCACACATTATGAACTTATTGGATTCGTTTCAGATACTTGGTAAAGAGTTGCAGATTTTCCATTTCTTGGTGAGTAGTGCAATAAAACCTTTCTTCTAAACCAACAATAAAAATTAAAATGAGTCCTGGTGCTCATGATAATTATACCTAACTTTTACCAAGTGTTAGGGGTTTTTGAAGGCCTGGCTTTGCATGCATGGGCTCGTTTAGAGATTCTGTGGGTCAAAGCTGGATGCCTTGGGGCTGGGCATGCTGCAGACCCAATCCCTGCCTCCCTGCATTCACATTCCAGTGTGAGGACAGATCAACAGCAAAACACACAAGTACAATATAAAAAACATACAAAACAAGTACAATATGGAACCCCATGCTTGTTGTGGAGAAGAATGGAGAAGAGTGCTAGAGGTACTGGGAAGGGCTGCAGCTTTCAATATTCAGTGAAGTCCTCCAAGAGGAGGACATTGAGTAGGAGGCAGAGAAGCTCAGGGCTCATGTGTGCCTGGTGGATGAGAGATCAGCCTGGAGGCCAGTGTGCCTGGAGTAGGATGAGTGACCGCTGTAGACAGGAATAGGACAAATGTTTGAGAGGTCTTTTGCAGTTGGAAACATCCTGAAAGATCTTTTAGTTCTCTCCCTTCTCAACCGCCCCTTTCCTCTCTCTCATTTGTCCGATCAGGAAAATAAGACCTCGGTAAATAGGATCACATCCTCGAGGTCACCAGTCAGTAGCAGCACCAGGACAAAAACCCAGGGGTTCATGGTTCCTAGTCTTGCCAGCTCCCCACTACACAAAGATCCAGAACGCTTAGGAGTAAGTAAGCCCCGTGCGCTTCCCAACAGCCCCCCATCCTTGCCCTCAGAGAAGGACAGGTGCTCTTGGTTTGGGTCATTCATGGGGGTTATGTTCTATAAAGTTGCTGCTGACCCTGAATTAGTGAATATGGAAACCTTCTCCTGGAGTAAGTACAGGGTTCATTTCCTACAATCCTGTGGTCACAGCTCTTTTGTGAACTGACCATTATGTAACCTTATGTGTTTTGCCTTGTTTAATATATGTTGTTGATTGATTACCATTGAATGCCGGCTATCAGCACTGTAACTCACGCCTGATGACTTCTCTGCCATGTTTTTCTTCATAAGGCGTGCGCTTGCCCTCTTGCTCTAAAGAGCACTTTAGTGCTATTCCTGGAGGCCACTTTTAAACAGTAAAATTGCCACTAACAGGCACAAAAATGTGAAAAGCATGGCATTAGGTGGACTGTGAAAGAGACCCTTGTGATCGTGGGAGGCTAGACCAAGCTCCACCTTAGGTAGAAAAGCGTGCATTGGGCCACTCAAATTTTTGCCTCTCTTCATGCCCCTGAGTGACTTCAAAAGCTCCATGGGTTTTGATTTGGGTATTACAAATAGGTTTTAGCAAGTAAGTGGACTTGTAGATATGGAATGTGCACATACGAGTGTGGAGTGTATTCGTACTTGAGCTGTTCAGAGAAAGGACTGTATTCAAGACCCAAGTAGCATCATTGATAGTGGAGTCATCTTGCTAGAACATGTTCTGGAGGATCAAATGAGTTCTTATTTGCCTCAGTTACTGCCTAGAGAGCTTGCTTATACAAACTGATTTTTTTTGGGGGGGGGTGTTGATATTGGTGATTGAACTCAGGGGCACTCAACCACTGAGCCACATCCCCAGTCCTATTTAGAAACAGGGTCTCACAGAGTTGCTTAGCATCACACCATTTTGGAGGCTAACTTTGAACTCACAGTCCTCCTGTCTCAGCCTCCCAAACTGCTAGAACTACAAGTGTACACCACCACACCTGACATAAAAACTATTTTAAAAAATGATAATCTTGCTTGTATTGTATTTTTCCATATTGCAAATATACGTTGTAACTGTATAGCTTCCCTGCCTCCCTACCTTCTCCCAGTTCTGACAGTTCTCTGCTTCCTCAAGCAGAAAGGTATAGCCTGTCTTCTGACTCCAGGTTCTCTCTGTCCCTTCTCTGGATCAGCATCTCCCTGGAGCTCATGTGACCTTTGACTTTCCCTAACAAAATAAAACGTTCCATTTGAGTGCCAAGTTCAGACACACAGTGTAGTTTTTCTCTATGCTCACTCTGCAAATAATGCCTCTCAGCTTTGCAGCAGCGGAAACATAATCGGTAGTGTAGTTCAGTCTTTTCTCAGTCTTTTCCGAAATTCCTGCAGAGAAAAACTAAAATACTTCTCACACTTTTAGGGAGTAAGAATGGCTTCCCAGGAGCATGACGTCTGCTGCTTACCAGCAGGAATAGAAGCAGGATTCTGCCAGCCTCACCTCTTGGCCTCTACTTCCGTGGGCTCTTGCTCAAGCTCAGAGAGGGTGGGATGTGAATATGATGTTTACTGCCACAAAGCTGGCTGTGGTCGGTGTTCCAGTGTCTCCAGCAGCAGATTTGCTTAAGTTCCCTTTCATGTAACATGTTCACTGTCCCACCAGAGGAATTTCTGGGGTCATTTTTAGAACATGGCTTTTGGAGATGCTTTGTGGTAACTTAGAACTGTCCTCCTGGCCTTGGGCAGCAGTAGGTTGGGTCTCCCTGAGAGGAGCTGGGACTGGACTTTGGTCAGAGGACTTGACAGATGCCCTAAATCAGACTGCCAGGTTGGGATTCGAGAAGTTTCTCCAGGGACAGTGGTGTAGCTCAGTGACAGACCTTGTTCTTGGCATGCATAAGGCCCTGAATACAGGCCCTAAACCCCTGTGAAAGTCTTTCTTTTATACACCCCCATCCCACTCTGTCAAGAGAACCACAATTTCATATTATATTAGAAATAGTCTTTCTGCAGAAACTTGAATGGTTGAACAGTTTAACAAAATATCGTATCACTGGTTACATACACAAATAGTCCCAATCATACTCCCCAGAGGTTCAGTGGGTCTACCCAGTGTCTAGAGGGTCTCATCTAATGAGTGGGTCTTTGTAGCCTGAGCATCTCAGTGTTCTAAATCTTACAGTCAGTTTGGGGACTGAGAGGCAAAGGAGGTGACGTCGTGATAATGAATTATCTAGATCTTGCTAGTACCTAGGAAAGAAATTAGCACAAAGTCTACTTGGGCACTCAGCTCCAGGACAGGCCTCTGGGGACAACAGGGCACCCACAGTTGAGATCTGCAATCTGCTGGATGCTCAGCTATTAGGACTACAAGTATAACAGGAGCTCCCAGGTTCCTGGCCTGAGGCCTACTTTGAGATGCTCAAAAGACATTGTAGATGGAGCTCTTGGTAAGCCAGGTAAGGACTGGATTAAGTACCAGGCTGGAAGAACTGGCCCTGTGGTCTACATCACAAGGCATTCGGAGTTAAACATGATACCCAGCTGCATTACTGACCAAATGAACATTTCGACTGATTTTTCCATTACTAGGCATGGCTTAGGTCAGGATTTGTTAAGAGGTTGGAGCTATCATAATAAATCATAATAAAGACTAGTGCAATGCATGCTTACCACGTACCATTGTAAGCCCTGGATATATACAATACCATTTATTGCTTCCAGCATTCCTTAGAACATAAGTGCCACTCTTGTCTCCAGATGAGAAAACTGAGGCCCAGGGAAGCCCAGTGACTGGCCCTCTGTCACTCAGCAATTAGTGGGGAGCCAGTATTCAGCCTGGGTGCTCTGGCTTCAGTGTTGAGGTACACATCATTGCTATTGCCAGTGTGAAAACTTCCCAAAGGCTGTGCCAGGCCTCTGCCAGGGCTCACAGCCTCTTGAATCCTCATCCACACCTGCAAGGGTGCGCTCCCTCTCTCCAGTGATGCACCAGAGGAAACACAATGCTCTGTTCTCTGAGGGCCCAGCCCTGGAGGTCCAGGAGTTCCAGCCAGGTCTGGCCCATCCTTGCCATGATGCTTCCATCTGTCTCAAGCTCTGACATCTTCATCTGACAAATACTGAGTGCATTTACTGAGCATGTTACATGTGCTGGGCCCTCTTTTGGATGGTGGCCTACAGAGTTCTGCAGAAGGGGCCTCATCTCCAGAACCCCTTTGGGTTGAGCGTTGTGTTTCTAGAGCAGCTAATGTAAAGAAAAGAAGGGTGTGATCAACCCCGGGGTTGGGCTGCCTCTGTCCCTCAGAGGTGTCCTCTTCTGTGAAATCCTCATAGTCATCCACCCTGAGTCCTCCACCACTTATTTGCTATGTAATCTTAGGCAATTCAACTAAGCTCTCTGAATCTTAGCTTCTTATTTAGAGAATAAGAAATACAGCACCTCCTCAACAGGGTTGTTGTGAGAACTTACCCTGCTTGTCACACATAGGAAGTGATTTGTAAACGTCACTCTCTGTCTTCATGCTTTCCCCACCAAGTCCAGACTCTGAAATCTGTGTATAAAATCCTCAGCCTAAGGAAGCCCTCACCCAGCGGCCACTACCATCATACATGATCATTGGATCACATCGGTCTAAAGCAACAAGCCAGCAGTTTAAGTGTGCATGTTTAAATATGCACATACACATAATTTGTTCCATGACATTCTGGAAACAGTGGGCTACATCTGTTAGTTAAATCCACCTCTGCTCAAATTTTCCATTGATAAAAATAGGCCTCGTGATGCCAGCTTGGTTCCTGGGCAGGAAATGACTAATACAATTAACTATGTCTATACTCAATCACTCCCCAGAGGCCTGTCTCTAGCACAAGCGAAGAATCTCTGAGATCTTGGCCATTAAGGTGCTGGTTCAGGCTCATCTGCCTGCATCTTTGTCCAACAGCTTGCAGTGGCCTGGTGATTAAAAACTGCAGGGGGTTTCCTCCAAAGAGATCCTCTCATCAG
Organism: Glaucomys volans; assembly: GCA_020662805.1. NCBI lineage: Eukaryota > Metazoa > Chordata > Mammalia > Rodentia > Sciuridae > Glaucomys > Glaucomys volans. The sequence continues at coordinate 1,300,836 of JAJEJO010000215.1, forward strand.
CCAGCCCAGGGTCAGGTCAGACTGATACAGCTTTCTTCTCTGTAAATTAGTAAATTGACATTTTGGATTTTATTTTTAAATTTGTATAACTTGCTCATGATGTGGTAATGCTTCCACCCATTCTGCAGATTGACAAGAGTCACTGTGGACCAGACATTGAAATGTAAAAGATTTATAGACAAAGGTTACCCAGGCCAGGAACCAGCCTCCAATAACGTTCCCTTGTGTGAGCAGGCAAGAAAGAGGATGGATATTGTGGATAACATTTCAACTGCCAATCAACCCTCAGTGCCTGGCACATGCAAATGCGACCTGGGTGTCAGCTGTTATTATGACTGTCCTCTTTGTGAAAGGGCCTGTCAGTTTTAACGTAGTGTGAACTTTTCCAGTCGGGCTGTCTTACTCTGAAAAAATGGAAAGAGGAAATCTCAAGTAAATGGCACTAGTGGGCCCAGGTCCTCTGAGGACCATGCGTCTTGTTTTCTGCCCAAATGCTCACTGTGTTGCAGTCAGGAGGCAGCAGGAATGGCTGACACAATCATTGGGGCCAGTGCAGAAATCTGTTCTGGGTCCTCCCTGGCCACCAAGGCCATTGCCATGCTGAATAATTCATTGGACTGATTCCTCACTTCTTCTGGATGGAAAACTGGGTCAAACCCCCTTCCAGAGCATCCCCAGACACCCATCCCTGCAGAATCCTTTGCATCCTAGAGTTGGAAAGCATTTTAGTATTTCAAAGAAAAGCAATAACAAAGCCTGCTTTTATATAAAAGTAATGACAATGACCTACATTACAATGACCACAAACACCAATTTCTTAAAGACCAGGCAATGGCCATCAAGGATATTTTGAACCCTGAAATACCTGCACATTTTCAGGGGGACTCTGAAAGTTATTTAAACTCACGACCTTGTGCTTACTGCTGCTTTATTTCTCTGCAAACCTGGTAGTCAGAAGACTCTGGCCTGGGGCCAGAAATCAGACCTGTTGCAGTCTCTAATGCTTGCAGTCAGTCCTGATGGGAAAGGAAAGGGTAGAGAGCTGTTCTTCACTCTTAGGGAAACATCACAGAACACAGGAGAGCAAACGGAATTAATTCACCCTAGGCAGGCATCCTGGCCCTCAATGAAATAAATCATGTGTGGTTCAGAAGATTACTTAAAAGATTCCTCTTCATAGTCACACCCAGCCTGAATTCGTGGTTTTGTCACCTGATACAACCTCCAGATGTAGAAGGCCTCCGTAAAGCAACTCTGTGTAACCAGGACAGCAGCTGGGATCACCATGCTCTTAGGATGGAGTGAGACAGGCCGAATCCCAGGCCTGTGCTCTACAGAAGTCCAGGGATCCTCCCCAGAGCTCTGCAGTTCCTGGGACATGTCTTTCTCTCGTGTTAAATGCCTCTCCACTCAGGAGCTTTTGCACATCCCTGTTTCTCTGCCAAGTACCTCCCTGTGTCACAGGGCTGGGGTCTTCCAGGAAACTGAAACAGGACGAAGACTCTCCTTCAAACCCTGATTAAGTCAGAAAGATTTCAGATGTTGCTCCAAGGAACAGGCATGAGTTTATTGAAGGGATAGGAAAAGGGAAAGGGGTCACTCTCAAGGCAGAGAGTAGGTCCTCTCAGAGGAGAGGGACAGTGTGCCTCTCCGGCACTCCACTTTTTTGGGGATCCCAGAGAAGTTTCCAGAGAATCCTGGAATCCTCCTCTTGACTTTTGACTGACAGCAGGATGACACCAGATTGTCCCCATTGCCATGACATTTCTAGGTCACTTTGGCCCATACTAACAAGTTCTAACTGGATTCTTTTTTTTTTAAGTTGATTGACCTTTATTCTATTTATTTATTTATAAGCAGTGCTAAGAATCAAACTCAGTGCCTCAAACATGCTAGGCAAGCGCTCTACCACTGAGCCACAACCACAGCCCTCTAATTGGATTCTTAACCATAAATTCTTACAGATTCTAGGGTTAGGAGGAATTATCCTTATCTCCCCAAGTGTTGGGATCTGGTCTGTGAAAAGACACACAAACTTCTCCCCCTTCAGGGTAACTTGGGTTCCTCCTATCGACATTATTTCAGGCCTGCATTTCTCCTGCAGATAACAGGTAGTTTGCTGAGGAATGTGTCATATTCTGTCCACTAAAGCCAGGCAGGGCTGTAGGTAAACTGCTTCTTGGAAAAGAAAGCAAGTGGGGGTTAGCACAGTGGGCCCGTTTTATAGAATTAGTTCCATAACCTTGTGTTCCCACCACTCACATCTATCTGTCCCCTATCACCTGGGGAAGGGTGGCACCCATCTCCTTGGAACAAGCTTTTACTGCAACATCAAGGGGGCTTGCATCCAAAGCTGTTACTCATAGTAAATCTGGGTGTTGAATTTCCCTCATCTTTCCCTGTCATTCAGGCTCACCTCAGCTCAAATTCTGGTTCCCCCAGAAGTCGTGTAACTCATCATTGGACCCGCTCTTCTTTCCTGTGCCTATTTCTTCTGTTTACTCCTAAATTCCTGGTCACTTCTTACACAGAGTCATTCAACCATTTTCCTCATCCTTATGCCAGGAAGAACCCTCCTGATGCCAGCTAGGGAACTGTGTCTACTCCCACTGCACACGCTTCAGCGGACGTCTTCATCAGTGAGCACTCTGCATTGAACCTCTTGGGAATTACTGTAAAGTACTTCATAGTCTCATAGCCTTTGGAAAACTGGTGAAAGCTTTGGACCCTCTTTCTACACAATTCTGGAAATATTTTCAGGGGATTTAGAACTTCCTGAAACCCAGCCAAGAAACTCCCAGGTCCTGGACCATGATTTTAAACCCCTGAAGTCAGCTGATGAGATGGAGTCCTCCCTTCTGCAGAGGACAGAGCACCTGCACCTCTTCACCAGGCTCAGGATCTCCCCTTCCCCTTCCCATCCAAGATGTGTCCTTGTGGCTGGGGTTGTGGCTCAGTGGTAGAACACTTGCCTAGCACATGTGAGGCACTGGGCTCAATCCTCAGCACCACATAAAAATAAATAAATAAAATGAAGGTATTATGTTCATCTACACCTAAAAATATTTTTTTTAAAAAAAGAAGTCCCAAGATGTGTCCTTAATGATATTCCATCATTAGTTGGAAAAACAACAGGCTTGGTGCAACTGGCTCTTGGCACTCCAACCCTGACACATTTGACTTTGAGAAAACAACACTCAACTACTCTCCTTGGGCCAGGCCCTGAGCACAGTACTTAACAGAAGTCATCCCATTTCATCATGGCAGTCCCCAGGGAGGTCCATAGTGTTATTCTCACTGTAACGGATGAGGAAACTGAGGCTCACTGCAATCAAGTAACTTCTTAATAAGTTATAATAAGTGCTGACCTGAAATTTGATCCCAAGGCCAGTGGCTTCGAAACCTGAGCACAGGGCTTCTTGCCCCTTCCTGATGTGGTTGCACTTCCTTCATCCTGGTCCACAGTGATGGAGCTGTGGAACCTTTGGTGTGGCAGTCAAATGAATATACCCTTGGAGATTTTTGAAATACAATGCAGAACAGAGTATTTGGTTTGCTCTGTTCACTGTGGGGTCTCCATTGCTTGGCATATAGTCAGCATTATTAAATGCTTGCGAATGAGTGAATCCATTCATTTTACAAGACTGAGCTCAATGTCACATCCTTCGGAAAGTTGCATAACTCCCTCTCTGAACTGAAATCATCTTCCATGAGCTCCCAACATAAGCTTATGCCACTGTGTCCTCCTGTTCCATGGGGACAGATTTCCACTATGAGCACCCCATCACAAGTCTTTCAAGAGTGAGGGACTGTGTCTTGCTCCTTTCTGCAGATCTCTGGGAACTAACTGGTACTTAATAAATGTCCACGACTTCAATACATGGTTGTTATCTTGCCACTCCCTATTTAGGCTTAAATGGTAATTCCTATAAATGAGTATAACTAGGATTGCATTCACAGACCACTTTTGGGCTTTTCTGTGTAAACTTTTTGAGTATTTAAATATCTATAATTTAGTGTTGCTGTCAATTCGGGTGCCACATTTACCTTTGTGTCAATCTCCCTCTACAATTACAGAGCACTGAGCATGCTCTGGACATTGAATGTGCCGTGTTATAGACATTAGTCACCATCTTCTTTGGTTCTGGGCACCAATGCAGCTGTCCTGGCCAGAGGCAAGGTCCATGCCCTATCTACTCTAGCTCCAGTTCCCTGGTCTTGCCCTCACCCTGACTTCTATCCCGTCTTAGGGAATGAGGTCCCCAGCTTTTGGCCACCATGCTATCATCTTGCTTGTCTGTTAAAGTTCAGGGGAAGGAAAAGGACAGAGACCTAGAAGTTCAGTTAGGTTAAGAAGAAATGGAAGATTCTGGGGAAAACAAAGGATGAAATGATAGTCTTCTCGAGGCAGCGAGAAGAGAAGAAAGTGAACTTTGCTTGAGTTCCTACAGTTTACCAACCACTTTGCCATCTTCATTTCTTTGGAATCTTCCAGCATCTCTGAGTATACCTAGAGCCATGGCAGCTGAACTTCCCCTGATTGGAATAGAGGAATCCAACCCCAGGACTGTGTGGCTGTAGAAACCAAGGCTTTGCGCTGAGTTCTACTCCATTACATGTATAAAAGGAAGAGGCTCTCTCTGGGCATTTCTCTCTTGATACAAGACTTTCAGAGATAGAAGTTGCAAATTAGATGAATGTTCCAGATGAGATATGATAACTTGACTTGCAATGAGAAGAAGAGAGAACAAAGAGGCCAACAGTTGTTCCTCTTCTAATTCAACCATGACTCCGATCCCCTTAAACATGAATAATAACTAACAAAACCAACAGGACCAGCAGCAAACTAGTGCCCTTTGGTTAGGAGCTATTGAGGAATGAACAAACAAAATGCATATTTATCAAAAATCAAAATGCATTGTTATCAAAAATCTAAAAAAAGTATTTTGAAAGACAGACAACTTGGCTAAATATTTCCAGCTCTTCCCCTACCCTAAAATGGGTGTTTGTTTCTAGAACTGATCACCCAAAGCATTGCTCTCTCCAGAGTTCAAGAGAAGGTGGTGGCGGTTATAAACCTTCCTGGCCACTCGGGGGCAGCACTGAACAGGGCCAGCAGCCCTTAGCCACTCTGCTCTTAGGGAGGAAGCCATGCTGATTTCCTTGGAGGAGGAGCTCAGTATTCCCTGTGCACCAGGTTTTGGCTAAGTGGAATGGTTGTGGTACTTTTCAGTTGAGAAACTAAATTCAAACAACTACAGGATTGCCCAAGGAAAGTGATTTTAAATAAATTCATTATAACAATGGTATAGTTGGGGCTTTGGTTTCCTTTTTATCAGCATGACAGAACGTCATTCTGGAACTTCGTGTGGTGGGTTGGGTGTTTCATATTTCTTAACCAAGAAAACCACTTTTCGGTTTTACTGAGCTTGTTTAGTTGAAATCTGTGTGTCTTCCACCCGAGGGGCAAGGGGCAGCCAGTATTCCTTTACCTTCTTTATTGTCAATGAATTTCTTTTGAGTATTCACAGGTTGGAGGATTGTGTAGGGGCAGCCAGAGAATGGGAAATTGTGTTCCTGGCTTCTGGCTTTGAGGATTTGTGAGCATCTCACAGTAATCCTGGTGTCTTAGAGGCCCCCGGCAGGGTCACTAAGTTGTCTGCTGAGGAGCATCTTCAGTCAATCTTGAACCCCATTTCTTCTTGAGTGTATAGGCCTCATGTCTACACCAGAGTCTTAATCTGCAATTTTGACAAAGATGAAAATTAATTTGTTTTTTCATTTATAGCCCAAACCAGAATACTTTTATAATAAAAAGGGGGCTACTGGTAATTTTGCTGAAATAACAAGCATAAATCAGAACTATCTATCATGGGAGACTGTGAAATGCTCACCTTGGTTACAGGTATTCTGCCCCTTTCATTTTTCACCTTAGATGACTCCAGGTAGGATTTATGTGGCACTGTATTTATTTGCTCATTCATTCAACAAGTGTTCATTGTATGTTAAGTTGTATGCTAAGTTCTCTATTTATATTGTTTTCTCTTCACAAAAACCCTGTGAGGGAACTATTACTATCAATATTCCCATTTTTACAACTGTAAAAACCTGGGACTTAGTGAATGAGTTGGCCAGGTTTACGGTATCTGTAAAGCAAAGCTGAAACAACTCCAGGCCGTCCCTGTTCTTGAGCCATACGTGCTCAATGAGTGTTTCTGAGCCTCTTTGTGCCATTGATACTTGTCTTTGGCCTTTTGGTGGACTTTTCCTGCAGAGCAAGTGTGACTCGCAGCTCAGGAAGGAGGTGCCCAGTCTGGTTATGGTGGCTGGAACGGAGAAGACTGAATTGGACGCAGTGTTGTCATGTTAGGACAGATGGCTGCATTTCTTCATTTTGTTTTGAAGTTCACTTTGGAAACTTTCCAAGCTGCTCTTTGAGAGCCAGTCTGTTGGCTCCCAAGAAAGCATGTGGCTGCTTCTCTGTTCCTTCTGTCCTGGGAAGGTGGTCTCTTCAACTGATGCATACCTCAGAGGGACCTTGGGATGCAGGGAGGGATGAGGGGTCATGGATCAGACCATCCAGTGGGACAACAATCTTGGCATCCCAAGATGCTGCAGCCAAATCGCCCTCACATATTCTGTGAGTTTTCCTTTGCACCTCTTGGGATTTTTACTTGTTAAAATAAGCATATAATGCCTGGGCTGGGGCTGTAGCTCGGTGGTGCCGCGCTTGCCTAGCATGTGTGAGGCTCTGGGTTCGATCCTCAGCACCACATAAAAATAAATAAGTAAAATAAAGGTATTATGTCCACCTACAACTAAAAATTTTTTAAAATTTTTAAATAAACATATGATACCTTTTAAGTTAAGGGGGAAAATGTATACCAGAAGTTTAAAAAGAAAAATAAGGATGTGATCTCAAAATAAAATACTTCTGGAAAAATGTACAGAATTTGTGCCTTAAGGTCTCTTATAACAGCAGGTGTCCCTGAAGCATTTCTGGGTTTGGTGTTAATAATAAATGCCGTCAGATCTCAGATGACTTGTTGCCATGAAAGCATATTTTCCCCCTTTCTGAGTATTAAACATTGTGCTTCATTACCGGAAACAAATGCCTCATGTGAATTTAATTCATTCTCTCTTCTTTTCCTATGTGCTTAACAATAACAGATCTCATGGGGTTGCATTTCTTACTATTAAACAAACAAAAAAATCTGTTTTATAATAGATCATGGAGCTTATAAATTTTTGTACCTGTTAGCCCTATAATTATACTTTTTTAAAAAAGGTTTTTAATCTCATCTTTTAGACCTTTATTTATTTATTTACTTGATTATTTATTCATTCATATGTGGTGCTAAGGATCAAACCCAGTGCCTCACATGTGCTCTACCACTGAGCCCCAGCCCCTAATTGTACTTTTAATTATCTATTCTAAGGAAAAATAATCTGAACACACTATACAAATTAGGCAAGATCATCCCTACATTTAAAAATAGTAAAAAAGAGTCACAGTTTAATTTTATAACAATAAAGGATTTGCTAACTGAACTAGATGATTGAACATAATGAGGTAATTAAAAGTGCATTAAGCAAACCTTGTAGTTGCCCAAGGATTTTAATATAAATTGATACAGATTGACCTGGACCAGTGAGTCATTGCCTGTCCTCCGACTTTGTCTTCCAGTGTTTCGCTGTGCGCTCCCTGGGATGGGTGGAGATGGCAGAGGAGGACCTTGCCCCTGGTAAAAGCAGCGTTGCTGTCAACAACTGCATCCGGCAGCTCTCTTACTGCAAAAATGACATCCGAGATACAGTTGGCATTTGGGGAGAGGTAAGTAGCACATGAGGATAGTACTAATAGCTGATTTCTCCACATTCATGAAACCCAGAACCCTGTGAGGCGTGGTACTGAGGGCTCTGAGGTGTTTGTCAAGGTCGTTTCCCCATGAAGGCGGGAATAGTTGGCCTGGTATACCCATTACTGTTAGCACTACCGTATCCCAGTAAGACTAGGGCCCTGGGAGAGAGCATTTCTCAGTGGCTAAATGACAGAATCTCCCTGGAATCATCAAGTCCTCAAAGATCCATGGGTGAACTTTGGGGGCCCAGAAGCCTTCTGTATTTTGTGTATGAAATGAGTGTGCTTGTCTATTAAGGACGGTTTTCTGGAGAAAAGACCCCGGGCGCTCACAAAATATATTCTCTAAAGGAGATATGACTCCCACCTACACATGCAAAAAGCTTGGTGTCCCTACTGTAGAAGTGGACTCCATGTCCTTTGATAGCACCGTCTTCTTTATTTACAGTATGAAGATCAATATCTTGCCTGAGTTGTGGAATTGTTACCTGTATATTCTCTCTCACTTTCAACAAAGTCATTCCATTTCAAAATGTTAATTGAAAACATTTCAGAGGAATAAGTAAAAACACCAAATTTGTATAAAAATCATATGAAACAGGAAAAACCTTACTCCTGCCATGCTCCGAGACCTGCAGAACCAGCATTTCAGAGGTATCCTAGGATAGTGCTTGCTGCATGAATACACCCGACTCGGCCCACGTCCAGGGAACGCTGTAGCCAGTTTGCTTTTAGATTGGGCTCTTTGAGCTCCACTCACACTTCCTCCTAGCCGCACATCACCATGGGAGGTAGGTTCCCAAGGCTTCCCTTGGTAAAGTCTGTCTGCCTTCAAACGAGGCTACACTGTATTGCCATCCTGAATCTTAGATCCCAGGCATGGGGGAAGAAGAGAAAGAATTTTCCTCTATCCAGGAGAAACCCTGTATGCCTTTTCAGTGTTTAACTTTCACGTGCTCTCACTATATTTCCTCCTACTCACCATCCAGATAACCAGGCCTAAATTATCCACCTAGCTCCTCTCTCCTTCAGTCAAAATACTGTCCCTCCAAAAGAACAATTATTAGGAGGAACTTAGAAAGAAAGTTGTCATTTACACTGACATGGAGTGACTGACATGTGGAGGGACCCTGGGTCTGAGACAGAATGCAACCTGTTCCGGGCTCTGTAGCCTGTCTTCAACCTCAGCAGTCTCAACAATTGTGCTTTCTGATTTCACCTGTAAATGGAGTAGTTGCTCTTTGGGGAAGAATTTAGATCATTCTGAGTCTCAGCTGTGGACACTGGCCATAGCTTAACTGACTGGCAGGGGCACCCTTCCAGCCACTCTGGACATCAGAGCTGAGTGCATTCTGAAATCTTTTGATAGGAATCAAAACATCATTGTCAAAAGTTTTGCCAAAGAGCAATTGATGCGTCTCACCCTGGGAGTTGAAGCCTCACTGTCTGCCCAGCGAGGCCTCCCTCGTTTTGGTGCTGCAGCATCTGGGCCTCCTTCAGAGGTACGGGCTTTTAGCTGTACACCGGATGGTTAATGGTTCCTAACATTATGCCCAAGGTTCACGAGGGGAAAGAATAAAGTTGAATAGTCTAGTGTTCCTGCCCTACAAGAGCCAACATGTGGGGAGATGAGCACAAAAGCCTCCCGACCTGAGGGACTGAGAGCTGAGAAACCCAGGTGCTTCTCCAATCTCCGTGTGTACCTGTTGCAGGTTCTACGTCACCTACCTATGACCCGGCCCATATGCCTTAGTTTCCTCAAGTGTTAGTTGAAGACAGTAAACCAGCTTTCACAGGGCAATTTAGAGAATTTATGACCCAGTGCATCTCAGGCACACAGCACAGTATCCCAGATGCAGGCATATCAACATATTGTTAGCACTGAAAAGTGTCCCAGGCCGCGTTTGCTGCTTGCCAGTGCATCACACAGACATGACATAGTGTGAAAGTGGAGGAGAGACAGACGTGGTTGTGGGTCGGGAAGGCCGACCAGTGGCTGGGTCTGGCCATACAGTGGGGTGAGAGGGGTTATTGGAGTCTGATGGGCATAAAGTTCATAAAAGAAGATTCTCCAGGACATCCCATTAGCCCTTTTTCTTAAAGATTCAGAAGTGTAAGTAATTAAAAATAAGAGCCAGCTAGAAATCAAGCCAGGGACATATTTCACAGGACTTGGAGATGAAGAGAGAAATTGGGGATGTAAGAGGGAGGGGAAAGATTTATGAATGGTTTAGTCTGGAAAACCAGTTTCCCTCTTCAGAAGACAAATTATAGACCCCAGGGGTGGCTTCTTTTGATGGCTGAAGAAGTGGCCCTTCACCTCCACAAACCAGTTGGGAGTGCAGAGCCCAGGTGAGGATGACAGGCGTCTTCTCATTGCATCCCAGGGCAAGGACATGTACCTGATCCTGGAGAACGACATGCTCAGCCTGGTCGACCCCATGGACCGCACAGTGCTGCACTCACAGCCCATCGTGAGCATCCGAGTATGGGGTGTGGGCCGCGACAATGGCCGGTGAGTCCCTGGGCTGGCACAATCCCTGTCCCCTTTCCAGGTGCCCAGTTTTAGCTTGACCCTGGAGTGAGGTTTCACAACACCTCACCAAATATGAGACCTGACCATGAACTCTGTTTAGAAATGTGACAAATGACATTGTATCTCTATTTCCCTGCCCATAAACCCTCCAAGCTTCTCCCTTCCTGGTTTCTATACTTCAACCTTTGATCAGCTCTGGCTCCTGCCTTCAAGTTCTGCATGTTTTTCCCCGAAACCATCCTCCTCCTCCTAAGTTCCCAGTTCAGCCTGCCATCTGAACCCCTTTATTTTTCTCTTCTCTGCACTTGTTCTCTAATCAACTCCATTTCATTCACTCGAGTCTTCATTTCAAACGCACTCCTGCTGACTGCTTCTTCATGGAGTGCTTGCTTGATCACAAGCCTTCCATCACTGAGTCATGATTCTTAGGAATGTCTTGGGCTCCGGGTTAGCAGAACTTTTTTAACACTCAAAATGTCTGGTCTTATCAAAATTGCATTGCATGGGTCCTTTTTGTGAAATTCTGAAAGTGAGTTATTTACAGGTATAGATAGATGTCTTGTGAATTTACTGTTCTCCAAGATTCCTGATTTTCAGACACATATTGTAGCTGATCATTTAGGTGGAATTACCATAGACATCATTCTTGGAGACCACTGTTAAGTAATTGGGCTACATTAAATACCCCTTAATTCTTAAATTATAGTCAATGGTTGCCAATTCCAAAGTAATGGAGGATCTCCTCACGTTCAGGGACAAGCATGGGATAATTAGGTATTGTTGAAATTGTTGCTTTGTTGAAAATGTTTGACAGCATTGCAAAAGTGGGTGCAAATCCCAGAAGACAGAGATGGCTCTCCTGGGCTTGTGGTTTCGTTCCTGAGCATTTCGGTTTTTTATCAGGTCATCTGGTTCTCTAAGGGGGCAGGGGGGCGGGTCCACCATGTCTTATCACATACTTTGTCTATGACTGCTGGGCATTAGCAGGTTTGATGGTCCTCTGATCCAGTTCCAAGTCCTCAACCAGAAAGGAAGGATTATGACTAAGTATTCAACAGTTAAAGAATAAGCATTTATGCTAGAAACAGATGTAAGAAATGGTCTACAAAAGAGAGGATTGAAGTCACTGACTACTGATTGGATAAACCTCTCTGGGGGCCTAGTGCGTCTTTGAGCTCTTTGTCAGTGTGAGTGCTGACATCTGGGGCAGGTGCTTCGGGATGACGGTGAGGACGGACGAGCGTCTACACCTGTCCTTCACTCGCTTGGCAGAGCTGGAACGCTAGAGTTGGTGTCTTGACATCAGTTGATTGATTTTTATAAGGAATGGCATTTAGTCATCATTTATAACACTTAGCCTCCGTAGAAGGCTCTGGATGTAAAATGCTTGATCATTTCCTGGTTCCTACCCTCCAAGTTCGTCTTTAAGGTAGAGATCATTATGTAAACACCGAAGTGTGCCTGTGTGTTTGGTTTTTTTGTTTGCTTGGGTCTTATCTTTTTCTTGTCCTGGGGCTTGCTTGACCCAAGGCCAGGTCATGGCTCTACCACTGAGCTACACCCAGAGCCTGTATGTCTATTTTTAAGGTTACATTGTTTGTGATTTCATTGATGAGGCTTCCAGCCCACCCAGCTCTTTAAAATGAGTCCAAATGCTCCACGCCTGGGGAGGCGGGGGGGATGATTCAAATTCAAGTTGACAAAATTATTCAAGCTCTCTGAGCCTCGTTTCCTCTCATCTGAGAAACGAGGCTCCTAACAGGGCCCACAACACATGTTTATCTGTGCCAGTGTGTGTATATGATAATTGGCACTGTGATGGAGACACAGCAAAATGCTTAATGAATGTTTGCTCTTGATTTTTTTTAAAGCAACATACACTTAGCAGATGCAGCTAATTACATGACTTCCTTTCTAAGACACCGGGAGTGGAGGAGGAGTCAGACACTGGGGAGGCTTCAAGGACAGTTGATGATGTGAGATAGAGTGAGAGGCTTTGCAGACCCTGATAAGTACAGTTGTCCTACAAAGCCAGAAGAGCCCCTCGCTGCCCACCCCGCAATGATATCAGGGTAAATTAGGCAACATTGTCTTGGTTTCATTTTTCACATGTGGGCCAGATCACTCCTGTTTTTAGATCCTTCCTCCTCAGTGTTAGCAGATGAGCATACTTCAGCAGTCTCCAAAGCTGCCAGGACCTCAGCAAGCCCCTGTGCTCGTGGGGACCCTTGGGCAGGATTGCTTATGAAGCAGTAAATAAAAACGAATGTTTGCCAGTGAAAGCTTCTGTTTCTCCCCTTTGATCCCCTGAGTTTTCATCCCCTAGAAGAAGGGCCTTTGTATGCCTGCTTTTTTTTTTAAACTTTCCTTTGCTTTTGATTCTTTTTTTTTTTTTTAACAGCAATTTACAAGAGCAAATTCAATTTGTAATGCTGCAGAGGAAAGGGGCTTTCACTTTGCATGAATAAAACATAAAAGTGTTTCATTTTGCTTGAGAAAACGAGCCCATTTCGCATTCCCTTTTGTAACTTTCCTTGCTGAGAAAATAGAATCTCTTAAGGGATTTCTTGATGTGGTTAAAATGAATAAGAAAAGTATGTATGCCAGACTTGAAGGGCATAAAATATTTCTTAAAACCCAGTGTACTACACTGAGCCATGTAATTTCGGAATTTCTGAAAGTATTTTGTGTTTAGTACATTTTTTTAAGTCTTTCAACTGGTTTCGATTTGCTTTGAAAAAATTCCTTATACAGAAGTTTATTCCGGATAAGGAGGTGAACTGATGGGGGTACACCAGCTCGAATTGGAGAAACCTCTTATTAGGAACACGTGGTGCAAGGAGTTGTGGGAGTGGTGGTCACCGCTGGCATTGGTCCCTTTTGTTGGGGGTTTTTGGTTCTGTCTGAAGTTTGTCCTCATCTGGAGTTGTGCCCTTTTTCATTGTGGGGTTTCTTGGAACTGATGGCTTCCATGCCTGGTGAAGCAGGGCTGCCTGCTTTCCCTGGGCTGCACCACATGGTAGTGCCTAGGAGTCCAGGCTCTAAGATGGGGCCGGCGAAGGGCTTGTGTAGTCTTGTATGTCCAGAAGCAACACTGAGTGTCGCCCTCTGTTCCCACCACTGTGTGAAGGAGGATTTCCTCCTTTTAACAGCTGGCATTTTGCCTTGGCCACTGGGGCACATGCCCGAGTGCCACATCTCACCTTGTCTTTATGGGCCTGCCAGGCCACTATACCAAGTGCAGGTGGGAAGACATCGCCTCTTCCTCCAGGGACCCATTCTGACTTCCAGCCTCGCACTCTTCCTCACTCAGACCTCGGAGAGCAGCTTGCTCCTGATTCCTTCTTGGAAGTATTGAAAGCAAGCTAGCATAATCTCTGACCTGGGGACTTTTAACAGAGATTCCCCTTTTCCCCGTGGCAGACATGGGCCAGTCTTCTGGGAACGACACCAAGATCCAAGTATCCATTGACCAATAGGCAATAGAGTGTGGGTGGATGGGATTGTCACTGGGATTTTTGCATGGGGCTTCCATATCAGTGTGCCATGAGAGATTAATCAGATAAGATATTGATGGATTTTCCCTGAGGAAAAAAAAAAATCAAAAAGGGCTGCAGGGTCACGTGGGAGATGGGTTAAACTCCGTGTGGCAGGGCCCTGTACTCTGGGACCTCCCTCTCAGAGGCTTTCTTGTGCACACTTCCAAGCAGCATTGTTCAGGCTTGACTAGAATCCCTTCGGTGTTAGTTGTGTGTTATAACAAAATATCTGAGATGATTAACTTAAAAAGAAGTAGTTTATTTTGGCTAACAGTTTCATAGGTTTTGTTCCCATTGCCTTTGGACCTGTGATGAGTCAGCACGTCATGGCAGCAGCCTTTGGTGTCTAGGAAACAAGAAGGAGAACAAAGAGGGGCCATGGTTCCAATATCCCCTTCAAGGGCATGTCCCCATGTGACCAGAAGACTTTCAACTGGGCCCCACCTTTTAAAGGTTCTCCTGCTTCCTGGTAGTGCCATGGGCTAGAGACCAAGGTGGCAGTGCTTCATGGAAATGCAATTACATGAAATATACTTTGGAAAATGCTGCTCTGGTTAGTCAACTCATTAATTTAAATTAGTGGCAACACTACATTGCTGTTTTTGTTTATTAAGAAAAATTTGATTTGCTTTAATAAATAACTATTATAAGTGGAGACCCCATTGGGCCCACTATGATGAAGATAAAATTCCTTCATAATTAACAGCAGCCATCAACAGCAGTTGTGCAGAAGTGCTCTTTAATAAGTACTTTCCTGTTTGAGTGTTTACCCTATGGTATTATTTGTGTGTTTACTTCTCTTCCTAGAAGGTATTTCCTACAATTCTCTTCTGGTTTTGATGAACAAGTTTTAATTAGATCTTTCTGTGTAATAGATTATTCATAAATTTCCAAATGAGTTAGCTTCACTTGATAGTTTTATCTGAGTATGATCTCAGGGACTTTTATTTTTGAATGTAGTTAGTCTCCATTGTCTTAATCTCTTCTCCTTGGACATTTCCAGTGGGTTTAATAAAAGACTTGACTCAAGGTTTTATAAAAGGCTTTGCCACGCATAGTTTCATGTTCTTATTTTATTGCCAGTGTTGTTTTGCTATTTTGTTTTGGAATATTTTTACTTTTTACTTACTTTAATTACTTACTTTTTTTAGTTTGCTTTTTTTGAGGGCAAGTGTTCTGAGTAATGATGGGGTTATTTAGTTAGAATATATAAAACTTCAACTGATAGGTTTTTATCTTTAAAAGGCAGTTTGTTAATCAGTGTTGTTCAATCTCTTATTTTTAGATTAGAAAACTAGCACAGAAGAGTGTGATTTACCTGATAGGATTCTTCTAACTTGTGGCAAAGAATAGACTGCAGGTATTTTCACCTGTCCCAATAGGAAGCTTATTAATCCCGACAAGAGGTGATGGATGTTCTCCATAAACTGGCTCCACAGGGTGGGGAGATGCAGATCCGATGTGTCCTGAATGCATGCTAGACTAGGAAGCAGGAGACAGGGGAGGGATATGGCATGGAGCCTGCCTTGAAGGAGATCTGGCTTCTTCACTGAGGAGATGAGGCCACATGAGTGAATTGAAAGAGATTGACAAACTGTTCTTGAGGCCTGGTTTTGTATGGCCCATGAGTAAGGAATGGTTTTCACATTTTTTCAAATATACAAATATATATATGTAATATATATGTATATTTAGTTATAGGTGGACACAATACCTTTATTTTATTTTTATGTGGTGCTGAGGATCCACCCCAAGGCCTCACACGTGCTCAGCAAGCTTTCTACCACTAAACCACAACCCCAGCCCTGGTTTTTACATTTTTTAAAGGGTTATTTTTTTTAAAAAAAGAAGAAAACACTGGGACCCAGACATGGGAGACCCAGTGTGGCCCAGATTTGACAGAGAGAGCATTAGAGTAACAATACATGCAGAATAGAATCAGCTGGTCTCTGACTGCAGCGTATAGGAAGTCACCATAGAGTGATGTCCTCTGTGACTCTCTTTCCTTTCCTAGCTGTGTTAGTTCCACCACCAGCTCTGGGGGTGCCTGGAAGCGTGCCTGAGCCCTAGGACTGTGCCTTGGAGCTAAACCTTTGTGTAGCAAGCAGGGTCCAGGCCAGGAGGCCGCACTGTGCTCAGAAGTCCACACTAGGGCTCAGTTCTCGGGTAGCAGTCTGCAGTGAGCAGTGCCATCTGGCAGGTCAGTTCTGTGTCACTCGGGGTGTCAGGCCCCTTCCAGGTGGAGGTGCTGCCATCCGTCAAATGTCGTCTTGGTCTGACCAGACCACATCGCTTATCTCCAAGTTGAAGACAACGTGGAACTTGCATGCCTCACTTAGGGTCACATTCTGTTCACATCCCATTGGCCATACTCAGCTGCAAGGGACTCTGGGAAATGGAGTCCTTAGCTGGGCAGACAGTTGTCAGGTTGAAACTACTACCAAAGAAGAAAAGGTGAAACAACCGGTATTCTGACACAGGCTGAAATGAGTCACCTCATGACCTCAGCTCGCAGTGCCAGTTTTATTAAGCTTTAAGGTTTTCATCCTGGAGCCCACCCTTCCCTGTTCTCCTTTGTGAAACAGCGGGGCCGGGACTCTGCAAAAACACGTCTCCGCCCCTCTCATAGCTGCCTGTTAGACTCTGGCAACTATTCAGCACTAGAAGACTGTCAGGCTGGAGGAGGAGGACTTGGGACTTCCTTTGCCTCCTGTCTCTATGAGCATCATCCTGGAAATGCATCTTTGTCCCAACGTGTCTGTTTTGAATCCACTTCGCATTTTCTCCAGCACTTCACTGAAATGCAGAACCAGCTTTATCACATTATGTCCTTCAAGACAGGGACATAAGCAATAGGCAAATTCTCTTTAAAGGTGTGAGTCCTCCATCCTTAGGGTCCCTCCTTTGAGACTAGAGACAGCAGTAGCAACCCAGCAGCACCTCTTCCTCAGGGGTCAGAGGTTTTTCTCCATGGAGCTCCCCCTCTGAGCTTCTAAGTTTAATAATCCCAGCATCTTTCTTTCGTTCCCTCAACCCTGCAGGTCTTACCCCACTCCTGCAGTTGCTGCCTATGGTAAGCTCTCTGTATTCCCTTTTTGTCTTTTGAGTTATTAGTTATAATTCTGTATGTGATGTTCTCTCTGTTCTTATAATGGGCATGGTTTCTGTCTCCTGACTGGTCCAGCTCAGTCCCTCCCTTGTTCACTCTTATGACTGAATTAACACAGACTATAGGAGACAACCACTTGCACAGTACAGAGGACATGGCTGCCATGTGGAAGATTTTCCATCACTGTGACAAAGTGCCTCAGATAATCAACTTAAAGAGAGGAAAGGTTTATTTTGGCTCACAGTTTCAGAGGTTTTAGCACATGGTTTCTTGGCCCTGTTGCTTTTGTTCTGTGGTGGCACAATATTATGGTGGGAGCCCTTGGTTGAGAAGGTCTGTTCACATCATGGTGGCCAGGAAGCAAAGAAAGAGACAAGAAGCCGATATCCCTTTAAAGGTATCTGCCCAGTGACCTAAATTCCTTCCACTAGACTCTACCTCTTAAAAGTTCAACCTCCCTCAATAGCGTTACAGGGCGGGCTGGCAAGGAAGAATTTAAATATGGGGCTTTGGGGAACATTTCAGATCCAAACTATGGCAAAGGGATTCAGGAAAACCTTTTCAAGTGAGCACGTAGGCTGTTCCCTTTAGCTTTACCACCCTGCAGGTGACAGAGCAGCATTTGTGCCAAGGAGATTTCCTTCCTAAATTGGTAGAAATTGTCAGTGATAAAAGGCATTTCTGTTTGAGATGACAGCAATTTAGAAATAATGGGCCTCTTGTTTTTGAGCTAATCTGAAAGTCATCTCTTTTTTTTTTTTTGTTGGCTATTGTTTCTTTTCCTGGGTGTAATGTGGTGGGATCTCTGAGTAGAAGACAAGTTCCCTAATGGCATCTAGTAGCGGATTCTCTGAGCCAGACAGTAATGAAAGATTGATGGAAGTCCAAGGTCTGCTGATAAAAGTTTCATCTAGGGTGTGTGCTGTGTTGCTGGGGGAGCAAAGTCTTCATGGAGAGAGCAATAATTCTCTCCCCATGCTGCACTATTATCTTGACCTCTAGAGCTAATTTCTTTTTAATACAGCCCCACGATAAGCAGAGCCATCAGGATTTACTTGACTATTCTGCTGACTTACACCATAGTTATATTTTATCTTTAAAAGTGGCTTCCTTGCCTTCAATTAATCACACCAGGATGTTTGCTGTACTTCGAGCGTAGAATAACCTTTAAGGAAAGACATTGTAAACGATCGTCCAAGAAAAGTTCCCCTCCGAGGCACATGGGAAGGCATTTTCAAACAAATCCGTCATGGTGGTACTGTCGCTGCTGGTGACTATGGGAGACAATAGTCTCTTCTGAGAAAAACACATCATCCATTTCGGTAACTGGCTTCCCCACAGTTTTTCACCTACGTGTTTCAGCGCCAGCCATGGGAGCACAGGGACTTGAGGTTGCTCTGTCTAGATGGAGCAGACAATTCTGAGGATCCCTGGAGAAATTCTGTCTTGTACTTCCTGAGCCCTGAGCCAGGAGAAGACTGGAAGCAGTGGGAGGGAGGTAGATCTTGCTTGGCTCTAGTGATTCTCATTACCATTGTCTTCTTGGACTATTTGGAGCATCCCAAGAAAAGGAAGAGAGCAGCCTTAGAGGGAAAGAGCTGAATCACCCACATAAATGCAACCATTATAACCAGAGCTGAATCAGTTACTGGCATGTCCCAGATGCTCAGTGATTAGATGCTTGAAGAATTGTTAAAGTCACTGGGCAAGGTGGCGCACACCTGTAATCCCACCAGCTCGGGAGGCCAAGGGAGGAGGATCACAAGTTCAAAGCCAGCCTCAGCCAAAGTGAGGCACTAAGTAACTCAGTGAGACCCTGTCTCTAAATAAAATATAAAAAAGGGATTGGGATGGGGCTCAGTAGTTGAGTTCAATCCCCAGTAACCGCCCCCCCAAAAAAAGAATTGCCAAATCCTCACCTTTTTTGCAAGTGAATGTGTATATACTTGTTGTCACCTTTAACCATTTTAACTCAAATGCATAAAGAGACTTTTTAGCTTCCTAATGAATCCAGTGACTAAGAACATAATGTGGCACAGTTATCACTAGGGAAGAAAAACCTAAGAACATCAAGTTGATCTCAAGGAGTCCTAACCATGTGCAATTATGTCAAGTTCTGGGAATCTAGAGAAGGCATACTGGAGTGGGAGTCTCATCAGTTGTGACTTAGTCATGGTTCTTTCCTTGCACTGAGGATAGGGGTCACTTCCTCAGTGTCCCAGTCTCTCCATTCACAGTGGGGAGGGTGGTCATCACTGGAGCAGTGGAAATAAGAAGGTGCTTTTAGGGAAGTACCCCGCATTGCTCCCAGTGGTACTACCTTTATTAACAGTGAGTGTCCTTGAAATATTATCTAACATATTATATAATAATAACTTAGGGTCAGCAATAACACAAACTAAGAGAAATTTAACATGGAAGCTTAGCATCATTCTGGCCTTGACATTGCCTAAAAGTCATGACTTGCTGGTTCCCTGTGACTTGTGACCAAGGAGTTGGTTTCACTTCATGTAACTCTCCAGAGCTACCTGATGCTGTATCTTCAAGAGCTGCTGCTGTTCAGAGTCCACCAAAATGACTTGGCATTTTTCTCATTCTCTTATTAAATCAGCCAGACTGGGTGTTCAGGTATCAGAGCTGTGAATTAAAGCCTTCGGATGAATTGTGTTTGGAGGAGTTATTTTTTAATAGGAAAAAAAGTAAGAATTTATGAAAATTATCCTGGGATGAGTTTCCAGCCAGTCACTTGGGTCTCAGGACTTCCTGCTGCCACCACATGAATCAGTGGGAGGCTGTCACCTCTTGCTGGGGCCCACGTTCCTATTCTGCTCGCTGACTTCTTTCCTTGGACAAGAGGACAATAGCATCATGTTGCCTGCATTTCCTCGTAGCAGCTCACAACCTCCAGACGGAGAGCTGCTTCCATGTTTCTTTGTTAGAATTCCAAATTGGGCATTCTGTCCTCCCCGGCTATTCCCCAAAGAGTACTGCCCACAGGGGAGTGCTCCTTAGAAAAGGAAAGAAGAAAAGGGGGAAGGACAGTGGCTGTGAGGAGAAAGCCAGCCAGTCGTGGCTGCCGTGCTCTTTACAGGCAGGGCCTTGTCCTTCTGGTTGCATGTTTACACCTAGTCACCTACCCTGTCTTCCTCTCCAATATGCAGAAAGAGCCAGAGCAGTAAACAATTGGAATATCCGTGGGCAGGCCAGTAGGTAAGTTGTGGTATGTCCATTCAGCAGTTAGCAACTCAGCAGTAAGGAGGAATCTGTTCATGATACACAGCCTGCTGGATTCCAAAGAACTGCTGAGTGAAAGGAAGAGACCAGACCCACCTCTTCCCAATATAGAGCACATCCTGTCTGGTTTCACTTACACAAAATTCTAGAAAATGCAAGGTAAGTTAATTTATACTATAGGGATCATAAAGTAGAAAGAGGAATCTTCAGGAGTTATATAGTCACTGTCTTGATTGTGTTGATAGTTTCACAGGTATTTACATATGCCAAAACTTATCAGATTATAGATTTTAAACATTATCAGTTGTGCCTCAGTAAGGCTGTTTAAAATACAATTTAAAAAATATGTATTTTTGGGCACAGTGGCACACACTTGTAATCCCAGCAGCTCGAGAGGCTGAAGCAGGAGGATCGAGATTTCAAAGCCATCCTCAGCAAAAGCGAGGCACTAAGCAACTCAGTGAGACCCTGTTTCTAAATAAAAAGCAAAATAGGACTGGGAATGTGGCTCCAGTGGTGGAGTGCCTCTGAATTCAATCCCCAGTACCCCCAAAAATATATAGATATATATGTGTGTTGAGTACATGACAGATGTTTTCTTTACCTCATGAATGACAGAATCAGCAGGATTCCCAGGCCCTTTCAAAGGAGTACAGGAAGGGCTGAGGATCTCTCAGGTCACCAAACTGAGAGGAGGCACTTGTGCTTTCAAGAATCACAAAGACTCTCAAGCAGGATGAGTTACACATACACACAGGCCCGGGGGGTGGGGGGCGGGGACCCAATAAAATGGTTGAAACCAGAGGCTTAACAGAAATCCTAAAGACAGCACTAAAGCAGACAAAGGAATTACATAAAAACTGGCTAATGTTCTGCTGGCAATAAAATCCTCATCTTTGTGGTGGTGGTTGTTGTTTTAGCAGAAAATTGCAGAGATTCCTTGCAGTTTATTAAGCTACTAATGTTCGCCATGTTATCAGCAACCTTCACTGATTCCGAGGCCTCACCACTCGCAAAACGGTAGCCATGAGTCACAGGTGCTGCCCGAGCACTTGAAATGTACTAGTCTGAATCGAGATGTACAGTCGAGTATGAAATACAGGCTAGAATTCAAAGACACCGTCTTTAAAAAGAATGTAAAATACCTCATAATATTTTACATTACATTTTGAAAACATTTTGGACAGATTAGATTAAAATATTAGCATTAATTTCACTTGCTCCTTTTTCTTTTTGTTAAATGTGACTACTCAGAAATCTTAAATTACCTGGGCAGCTGGCATTACATTTTCTGAGACAGCACTGTACTGGCTAATCATCCTTGGGAGAATCCTTAAATATTGCTCCAATATGATATTAAAAGACACACTGTCCTCCTTTTACTTTATATCCAAATGTTGGCTAACTTTCCTAGCCACTTATATCTTGTATCCGTAGCCACCATCTGTCTCCCTACATCCTCCGCAGCCTGCCCCACTGCAGCCCAGGTAATTGCTCACAGATGAAGCCTCGCTGTTCCTGCTCAGCCTCACCCCTGCTAGGCCGGACTCCCAGCAGTCAGGCTGGGCACAGTGCTCTTATCCAGCTGCCTGCCAGTGCCCTGTCCTGCCTGCTCACTTCTTAAAGCCTCTTCTCTGAAACCTTTGTTTCCTGAGATTGAATTGGCCATTTTCTCCTCTGGACCTAGCCTCAGGCATGGAAACTTCCATCCCTGCCCCTCCCAGGGAAGCTACTTAACTGGCAGTTTGTGTGTGTCTCTTTTCATGTGCAGACAAATTTTACAAGGACAGTTATTAGATTTTTTTTTAAATGTGTGAACACCTACGTTTTTTGTATTATTATTATTAAATATTTTGTTTTAGTTGTAGGTGGACACAATTTCTTTATTTTATTTTTATGTGGTGCTAAGGATCGAACTCAGGGCCTCACGCGTGCTGGGCGAGTGTGTACCACTGAGCCACAACCCCCGCCCCTGCATTCTTTATAATCATTTATTTTTATATCTTTGGCTTTCAAACTCTTTGTCATAATTCATAAGAAATATAGTTTATGACATTACCTGACATTCATTCTCACCATCTCTCTCTCTTGCTCTCGCTCTCTGAGGCACTCACCATGTAAGTAGCAAAATTTCACACAACAGCACTTACCTTGGCAGTGTGCTGTCTTTGATTTTTTTTTTTCTTGGCTCTTCTGTTTAACTTTTTAAATGCTGTTTGTCACCAGTAATTTTTCATAATTGGAAGAACACTGATCATAGTCAACTTCCCCAAAAAAGTGTTTGAACTCAATATTCTACTTCTTCACACTAGTGTGTAAAGAAAAAAAAGAAAGCCGGGCATGGTGGCGCACGCCTGTAATCCAAGGTACTTGGGAGGCTAAGGCAGGAGGATCGCAAGTTCAAAGCCAGCCTCAGCAACTTAGCGAGGCCCTAAGCAACTCAATGAGACCCTAAGCAACTCAGTGAGACCCTGTCTCTAAATAAAATACAAAATAGGGCTTGGGATGTGGCTCAGTGGCCGAGTGTCCCTGAGTTCAATCCCTGGTTCCAAAAATAAAAAAAATAAAAATAAAAAAAAAAAAAAAAAGGTTCCATGTCCAGATAATTTGGGGAACCACTAAACACAACGTCCTGCCCTCAGAAGGAGCACCCAATCCACGTCGCAGCCTTGAAGGCTCCGAGCTGGCGCCACATAGTACTCAGCAAGCATGAAGCACATTTTTTGTTTCATACCAGTGAACCTTGAAAGGATCTGCATTTCTGGAACCCACCAAGTTAGAAAACACCAGAGAAAACTGATCTGGGGATTCTGGATGATGACTCTATACCAAGTTACGATGTAGCAAAGCTATATTTTGAGAATTTTGCTTGCTCAGCACTGAGCCCCTCCTGCCTTTACTGAAATGTGAACACAGCTTTTGTGTAGTCGGTACCGTTGTGAGAGATGACTCTGCTGAGAAGATGTCTGTTTTTTGGCAATATTATCATTGAAAGATGCCCTTTTATATCATTAAATTGCCCTGGTATAGAAAACTGACCTGCAACTTTCTTTCAGATTTTAATATCTAGAAAACATTTTCTCTTAAAGAATTTACATACAGGAATTCAGTTAGTAGTAAAAGATTATGTAGTTTGTCATTTTCCTTTTTGTTAGGAAATTTCAAGTTAATTTTCAATCACATTATTAGATTATTTTAGATGGAACCATGTGATGTTACACCATTTTGTGGATTAGAAATAGTTGTATGTAGGGGCTGGGGTTGTGGTTCAGTGGTAGAGTCCTTGCATAGCATGTATGAGGCCCTGGGTTGGATCTCAGCACCACATAAAAATAAATAAAATAAAGGTATTTGTCCTTCTGCAACTGAAAAAAAAAATTTAAAAAAAAAAGGAAATAGTAGTATGTGGTTTCAACTAATATTTAGACCAGTTGGTTTGTAGAATTACTTCCACTTCCTTCTATTTGTTTTTAAATTTTTATTTTTCTGACTTGAGAACCTGATAGAATATGCGCCTTTTGTTGTAAGCCACTTGATTGTTTCAGAAAGCAAATGGGATATAAATTTTAACAAACAGAGAGTCCTCTTGTAACACTCCATTAACCAACAGGGTGTTTCAAATCCAGGTTTTCTCTGACTATTCTATTGTTCAGTGCTTGGGGAAAGCTATGAATTTCAAAACAGAAGTATTTTGAGGTGGTTTTTCTTTGCTATGAAATCCCTGAGTGGTTAAAGGAATAGCAAAGTAAAGAATGTGTCTCTTCAGCCAATTAATATTTATCAGCCAATCCAAATGACATTTTTGACTTTCTATATGAATTAGAGAAAGTTAGTGTCACAGAAACCAACTCTCCCCTAAAGGTACTTGCTTGCCAAACTAGTTTTCTCCACCACCAGGAATCCCATTACAAAGATAAGCAGTGATTACTAAAAGCATTATAGCTAACGGATGGTGTGAAATTTTTTAATATATTCCCCCTGCAAATTCAGGGGCCTGTAGTAATCATCTGTGCCCTTTTCTTGCCTAAAGGAAATGTTCTGATTTATCTCTCCCTAGCTTCTAGCTTAAGAGTTGCTTTGTCTTTTTTATTGACATAAGAGAAGCTATAGAAGATATTTATTAAGAAAGATAAAGCCTAATACTATTCATTAAATTCAGAAAGTCAAAGGTTGAAAGTAAAAGAGGAAAATATTTTTTAAAAAATAAAAGATAAGCCAGGTGTGACAGTACACCCCTACAGTCCCAGTGACCCTGGAGGCTGAGGCAGAAGGATCATAAGTTCAAGGCCAGCCTCAGCAACTTAGCAAGACCTTGTCTCAAAATAAAATATAAAAGGCCTAAGAATGCAGGTTAATGATAGAGCACCCCTGGGTTCAATTCCCAATACCACAATAAATAAACAGGTGTAAATATATCTATACTGTACAAATTAGGGTGCTTCTTTAAAAGAAAGAAAGAAAGATGTCCTTAAAACTTGGGCTACCTTTAATCATATCTTTGCTACTCAATCTCCTGGGCCTTGGAACCCTCCTATTAGAGGTTATTCCTCATCAGAGCAGGTGGAAAACAGAAGTGGCTGACATTATCCTGAAAGGGCAGTACTTTTTTTTTTTACTTTAAATTATAATTTAAGCATGTTTGTTCCTGCATATTGGTAGGTGATGTATAGAGTTGGCTTTCTTCATGCCCCAGGCCACATCCTCCTCATTCTAACTTGAGATGTCAAGCTGTGGCATTGCTCTCCCCACTCTATTATGGTCCCATCTACCTGTCTGAAGATTTATTAGATGCCTATTTAGTAAGTTCCTAACATGTGCCAGCCACTATGCTTGGCACCCTAGGTCCACACATGAATGAGGACTTCATGGTCCCTGCCCTCGCAGGATGTTCTAAGTGGAAGAGACGAGCAGTTACATGGGTTGGTGAGTCCCGTGAGATACTTTGTCATATAACTGTCAAGCCCTATACAAGTGTTAATGTGGCAATGCTGCTCTTATGATTAAGTCCTCTTCTGATAGCCTATCACTGTTTATTTATATCAGTCAGCACAGGCTAGCTTGTGCTGCAGTAACAATAAGAAATCTCAGCAATTTAACTCCCTTTCTGCTAAATATCCATCATCATAGGCTCACTGGAGGCACTGCTTCTTATAGTAGTTGTCCTCATTCTGCGTCCAAAGCAAATGATACAGTCACTACCTAGACCAGAGTATTGCCACCTACACATAAAACTCCCACCCAGGAATGATGCATATCACATACTCACATTTCCTTGGCCAAAGTAAGAGATCTGACAAGCCTGCAAGGAAACGTACACTTCCCTTAGGAGAATACACAGCACACCATGACCAAGAGCTCTCACATCCCTGCAGTCATGTAGATCTTAATGGTACTTGATCTTTTCAGCCTTGTATTGTCACTTCACACTTAACAGGTGTGTGTGTATCCCTGGTTAGATTGTAATTTCCTTGATCATCAGCACCATGTCTTGTATTTCCTCGCATGTGACTGAACATAATCCTATCCTTATATTAGATGCTTAGAAATACTTGGGAAGAGAGAGTGAAAGGAGAATAATCAGAACTATACCTGATATGACATGCTTTTTAGTTTACTAAGGGTCTGCACACATCTCCTTTAGTCCTTTTAGGGACTTAGCACATAGTCTTAGATGAGAAAACCAAGATTAGAACTTTTATATGACTTGCTCAGTGTTGTACAAAGGTGGTTGAGCTTTGTCTGAAACCTTGAGTTCTAACTACTGGACCTGCACTTAACCTCCTTGTGCTAGTTGCTCATGTGGACGCACAGTTTTGTTGCACTGAGGATCACACAGGAAAAGGGGAAAGAAAACGTCAGAAAAGGAGTCCAGAGCCCTGGCTGTCCTGGAAAAACAGAGGGACACCAGTAACAACTTCCAGCTCCTATTCGGCAGGCCAGTGTGGTCATTTCTTGTAGCTACTGTAACAGATTACCACGGACTTACCAGCTTGAATCAACAGGAATTTATCCATGCACTCTCTAGTGGCCAGAAGTTCAGCCTCCACCTCACTGGGCTGTATCCAGGGCTCACAGGGCAGCTCTCCCTCTGGGGGATCCAGGGAAGAGTCCATACCCGGTCCCCTCCAGCTTCTGCTTGCTCCAGTCTTCTTTGGCTACAGCCCCATCACGTCAGTCTCTGCCACCGTCTTCCCATCCCCTTCTGCTCTTGCAGCATGTAATCTCTCTGTGTCTCTCTTAGACACTTACGGCTGGACTTAGGGCCTGCTTGGATAATCCAAGAAAATATCCTCCACATAAATGAAGCCTTAACCTAATCACACCTGCAAAGAGCCTTTTTCCTTTAAGGTAACTTTTGCAGTTCCAGGGGCTAGAAGCTAACCTCTAGGGGTGGAGGGATCGCTGTGCATCAGTTAGGATGGTGGGGATCCCTTCTGCTCCCCCAGCTCATTTCTTGCCTCCTCCACCCCTCATCCTCTGCGCCCAGCTCACTCTCCCTCTGGGTTGTACAGATTATATGGTATCTTGGAAGGATCTTTGGAGCCAGATACAACTTGCCTGGTGGATTCCAGGATCTGCTTCTCTGCGGCCTTGTGACACTGGGCAGATTGTGCCTTCTGCACCTCAGTGCCTCCTGGGTAGAGGTGAACCTATGGCTGTGTTGTGCGATAATGAGCAGGAGGGAACTGACATAGGCACTCAGTGGAGAGCCCATCCAGTCCATGCCAAGTCCACCTCATCTGTACTGCAGGGTTGGGTGTGATGGGCTGGGGACAGAAGATGCTGCCCATCAGGGTTCCTACAGGATGTCCTTCTGTTTATTTTCCTCAGTGATGTTAAAAAACATACAGTGTTTATGAAATCATTTTTATTTAATTTCATGGGTGAACAGTTTGTTGCCAGAGAACTGTATCTTCCCCCAGATTGATGTACAACATGATGTGGTCTCTTACGTCTGCAGACACTTGAACGTTTTTCTCTCTGCCATTTAAATTGGAAGCTAGAGGAACATAGTGTGTGTTCATTCATATGCTGTTCATCTCAGGAGATACACATGCACATAGTGGGTTGACTCACTCTCCGACCTCTTATTTTTCCATTTCTAAACTAGTTATTAGAACCTGATATGTCAGTGCACATGAATTCCAGTCAATTTTAGTGTTTACTAAATACTAGATGTTTAGTAATTAATACTATAGACAAGTAGTCTTTATAGTTAATAAACCTATGAAGAAAAATGAATAATTGTATAATTGTCAAGGAAACTAACACAAATGTACAAGCCCAGAAATATCAAAACTTTTGTACCCTTAGAAGTCTTTGTGGTTTCACAGTGTATTTGTTGTCTGCCTTCAGAATCTAATATTCCGGCTAGTTTATTTATAAAGCAGTCTCTATAGACATTGACCTTATTTTTAGGACATTTGTATACTAATGCTAGTCTAGTGAGTACAGTTACTTGCCAACTCTGATCTAATGACATTAGAGACTTGTAGTGTGAAGAACTGTGAGACCAAAACCAGACATGTTCTGCAGTCTGTTAGTCATGTCTGCCGTGGTTGTGGAGAAGGGCAGCATAGGTGTGACACAGAGTCTGTTGAACAAGTCTTCAGTGGGATGGGCTCCATTTAGGAAAGGTACAAACCCAGAGGGAATGTGAAATCTTGAATGCTGTCATCACTTTCCGTCATATCTGATATTTAGTAGTTTCTTGATGATTATCCACTGAGAATTAATTTCCTAGAAACCCTCCACCATGATTGCAAAGGGAAAGCTCACTTTTAGGAACCGATCATGAATCAGGAGGGCCCTGAGTTTATAGCTCCCAGGACACCAAGTTGGAGGCAGCGTTCAGAATGACCAAGAATACCCTGTACATTCCTTTGCGAGTAAACAGCCTAAATGCAGAGTCTGAATATTAAATCTTTTAAACACTTGCATTGCCTAACAACAGATGCATCGTGCCCACAATAGTGTGGCCTTTTGTTTGCCACACCAGTGAAAATAGTAAAATGGATTGTTAAGATTTCAATTCCACAGACATCGTTACACTATGTACATGTATGATTACATGAATGGTCTGAATCTACATCGTGCACAACCATAGAAATGAAAAAATGTACCCCGTTTGTATACATGAATCAAAACGCAATCTAAAAATAAAAAATAATTAAAAAAAGAAAAAGATTTCAGTTTCAGCACTGCCACTATTCACATGTTCCTGGGCAGGTGACACAACCCTCTTTGTACCTATTTGTTCATCAGTAGTAACATTGCCAAGCTCTTTCCAGTAATGGGTGATTCTTGTCAAGAGTTGAGGATATTTCTGCATGTACATAATTGGTGTGCTGCTCCTGTGGCCCTCAGTCCTGTTCTTGTCCTCATGACTGGCCTCTGATCCCTGAAGGCTTTGCTTCCAGGCTCTGCCTGGGTTCAGCCATAGGCAGCATTGGAGCAAGAAGGAACCAGGGCACCTCTGCCCTGTCTGTTCTGGATGGCGTCACTCAGGAGCCAGGTCTCCCCCCAGCTCCAGCCATCTCTGCACAGCGTGGCTTCTCTGAGCAGCCCTGGCCCCTGGGCTCAGGTCCTGCCAGCTCTTCCTTTGACCCTTCAGCCTGGGAATGGGAAGAGCTTCCTGATGTTGCTTGTCTGTGAGGGCCCCACTGTCCCCTGTTTGCTTTCCTCACCCATGTCACCAATTCCATCAAATTCCCTCTGTGGCTGATATTTAGAGCAGCATCTGTTCTCTCTAGGTTGTGCCCTGACTGATAGACACGTGAGCAGTTACTGCCATTGTTGTTGCTGTTGCTGTCTTTGTCTCATATACTTCAGAGGAAGCTGAGGCCCAGGAGGTGAACTGAATTAGCCAGGATTCCACACTGTTGGGTGACAGATCCCAGCATAAAGCCCTTCCACTAAATCGCTCCCATCAGCCTTTGTATGGGTAGGAATCTTCAACTCGCAGTTGATTTGAATTTATAATTTATTGTCTGAAGATCTTCCTCCTTTTTGGAAACCTCCCGTTTCAGAGGGTCAACCTGGACACAGGCTGAGAATACAGCCATCCCAACTACCAATGTATGCTTTTGGAGTCATGTGCTTTTTAGGTTGAGATCGACCTCTGATTCATGGGGCTCTACCACCACACTTTCAAGGTGGTACTATTGGGAGCAGTGGACACTTTAAGTGGTGGGGCCAAGTGGGAGGTGTTTGTGTCACTGGGGGCAGCCCTTGAAGGGCATTGTGGGACCCTTGTCTCTTCCTCCCTCTCTCTTGCCTCCTGACTTTTTTTTTTTTTTTTTTTTTTTTGCGGTACCGGGGATTGAACCCAGGGCCTTGTGCTTATGAGGTAAGCACTCTACCAACTGAGCTATATCCCCAGCCCCTCCTGACCATTAGGTAAGCAGTTTTGTTCCCATGTGCTATCTCGTCCAGGCTCAAAACAGTGGAATTCACTGATCATAGACTACAGCCTTGACAAGTGTGATCCAAAATAAACCTTTTCTCTTTACATATAAGTTGACTATTTCGGGTACTTTGTTATAGTGACAGAAGGCTGACTAACACAAAGATCGTTAATTACAAAGAACAGAAACCATTTGAGTGCTCTTAAGTGAGAGACCATTTGATTGTTTTCTGGTACCCTGAGACAGAGAGGCAGCCAAGCCTAGAGAGCAGACCAGGAGCTGATAAAGTGTCAAGACGCACTTCTACCTCTTACCTTTTGTCTTGGTCTCATTCTTTTCTCTTAATTCATAGTTCATATAATAGAAAATGACTATGTACATCTCATTTTCAGCCAACATGAGAATGCAGTCTCCCATGAAATTCCTGAAGGAAGAGACCATAACTCAGCATAGGCCAGGCGTCCGCCCTGGGCTCCCCAAGGTTAGAGCAGAGTGGCTTTTCTCTGATAAGGGGTTCAGCATGGACAAGACAAGAAGTGTTCATAAGAGAGGTGATTTCAAGCAGCCTACCTAATAATCATAGGATATCAGCTGCCTGCCGTTTGCCAGTCACTATGCTAGTTATATTACTTTTGTTTTTTGTTGTCAGGGGTTTTTTTCTGTTTTTCATTTTAGCCTTCACAACAACCCTAGGAGGCCAGTTTTGTTATTTGCATTTTATGGATAAGGCCAAAGGGGAAATGTGCCACATAAGGCCACACAGGCCCACAAAAATGTTACAGAGCTTTGCTTCTGGTGGGAATTAAAAATATCAACTCAGAGTGGCAGCATTTGGTTAATACTGGCTAAAATCATGATTAGTGGCTAAATACAGCTTTATTAACAGAAAACAGCGTGGGGACAAATCAAGGTAACTTACATGTACAAGAAGTAAGTGTTAAAATTAGAGGTTGTTGGTGGCTAAAATAATAAAATAACTCCTGGGTGGTTAAAGGGACCAATTTGGTCCAACCACTATCCTTTAAAAATAAGAAATTTGCTTGAGGTTAGTAATTTATCTCCCTTATGGGAAGTTCCTTCAACTTCTCAGATGATTCAGAGTTTGGAATTACTGATTTAGCCTTCTGAATATATCAGGAGTCTTTAAATATACATTTCCATTCGATTAATAAGTCATAAGTTCTTTTAATTTATCATCAGTGCAGTCAGAAGTCATTAAAGTAGACCTTGTGCTGCGGGCATTTACTTCTCTCCTTTGAGTTAATTTTGACATGTTGCACATATCGTAATTTTCTAAAATGCTAAAATTGGAATTGCTCACTGAAAAATTGACCATCGGATTGTTGTGTTCCTAAAAAGAAATCATAAAGATTGCTTCAGTGATGCGGTTTCCCATTTTTCCTTCAAAAAATGTTCCAGAGGAGCGGAGAAGGTGCAGCCTGTGGTCTGGTAGACCATGATGCTGGCGGAGCGCACTCCAGAATCAGCAGAGCTCTTTATAAAACGCAGGCGGCTGTGCCCAGTCCTCCGGGTTGCTGATCCTGTGGGTCTGGGCTGGGCCCTGACAACCTGCATTTCCAACAAGTTCCCAAGTGGTACTGATTCTCTCTGTGGACTGCAGTTTGAAAACCACTGCCCTAGGCTTTATGGAGATGAGACATGGGTGCTTACCATCCTGCAACTTTGAGAGGAGGTGAACTGCGTGGCAGATTTACATAACCAGTCTGTACAGTCGCAGGCTTCACTCTTGGCTAGGATCTCAATTTGGAACATGTGAGTTTCCTTTGTTTGCAGTCAAAAGACAATACACAAAGGAGGACTTACCATTTCAGTAATGAAATTTAAAATGTAGGGCCCCTTTGGAGGCTCTTGGGAGGAGACTTAGAAATGAGTTTGCATGGTTTGTATAAAATTTGCAAAGGGAAGATATTTTGTTATTCTTTTTCTTAAGAGAGTTCTAGGATTTGTCTAAGCTTTACATCCCACCAAACCTAGAATAGGTCCCCTGATAATTGATAAATATAATTAACTGATATATACGAAGGAATCTAGGTTACAAAAAAGTTTTTGTAGGTTAAATGATCAAGAATAAAGGCAAATGAGTACCTCAACAGAGGATATGAGCCTCTTATGTGAATTTTATATGAATCTTTGAATGAAAATACAGCATTTAGGTGATTCAAGTTGATCTTAGCTTACTTGCTAAATGGTCAGCTTGCTCTGTGTGTGTGTGTGTGTGTGTGTGTGTGTGTGTGTTGCCTCAATTTATTTGCGACAAGAGCACACACTTTGGAGATTGAGACATACTCAAATTTTTGGCTTTACCCCATGTAATTCAGTTCACTTAGCCTCTCCAAGTTTCTTTTGTCTATAAAAAGAAGATGCTCCTATTAAGAGTAGTGAACTTCATATGATTAACGGGGTGCTGTAACGGCATGAGACTCACGAAAAGCTCTCTGAAGATATGAAATACTACACAAATGTTAGTGTTCGGTTCCCCTATTATGCTAAGAAATGGTACACTGGTAGTTCATATTGATAGATGAGTAAAAGGCCATTCTGGCTGGATGTGGTGGCACATGCCTGTAATCCCAGCGGCTCAGGAGGCTGAGGCAGGAGGATCGCAGGTTCAAAGCCAACCTCAGCACGGGCAAGGTGCTAAGCAACTCAGTGAGACCCTGTCTCTAAATAAAATACAGAATAAGGCGGGGGATGTGGCTCAGTGACCCAGTGCCCCTGAGTTCAATCCCCAGTTCAAAAAAATAAATAAATAAAAGGCCATTCTGCTAGGTCAGGAGTCAACAGATTTTTCTTACAAAAAGCCAGACATTGAGTATTTTAGGTTTCGGGGGCATTCTGTCTCTGTCTTAACTACTCAGCTTTGTCAAACACATCCATAAATGAGATATAAATGAAGGTGTACAGCTGTGTTCCAATAATGCTTTACCTAAAAGATAGGCACAGTGTGATGATATACCAAAATTGATCTGAAATGACATTGCCCTTCATGATTAGGAACTTCCAGCTGGAGTGTGAAGATAAAACAAATACTAGCAATTATAAATTGTATTTGTATTTAAACTCACCACTAAAGGATGAAAATACCAGCAAAGTGTATCTGCTTTAATTTCTCTTGTCTTCTGATGTAGCTGGTACCTCTTAGGCACATAGGTGGACCAGGGAAAGCAAAGTAGAGAGAAGAGAGGGACAAGGCTAAGAACAGCCACCATTCAAAACTCCAGCTTATTTCTGTTCATACTTCTTTGCACTGAAAGTGACCATAATTGGGTCAGTTCCTGTGTAAATGCTCCGCTGGGCCTCAGGCTTTGGCAGACTCCTAAGAATGGAGTTTTGAGACCACCAAGAAATTAAAGTGGTCATTATTATTATTACTACTTGCTGGGAGTACCAGAGATTGAACCCAGGGGCACTTAACCGCTGAGCCCTATCCCCAACCCTTTTCATTTTTTGAGACAGGGTCTCACTCAATTGCTTAGGACCTCAGCCTCCAGAGTCACTTGGATTATAGGTGTGTGCCACTATGCCTGGCGGTTTTTAAAAGATTATTCATGTGCCCAGATTTATGAATGTTACACTAAACCAAAAGAGTTTAGGAAACCAATGAAAAGTCAGTTCACAACCCAGTGCTGTGGAGCACACCTGTAATCCCAGCGACTGAGGCTGAGACAGGAGAATCTCAAGTTCAAGATAGCCTCAGCAATTTAGGGAGGCTCTTCAAAAATAAAATTAGCGGACTGGGAATATAGCTCCGTTGGTAGAGTGATTGCCTCACAAGCACAAGGCCCCCGGGTTCAATCCCCAGCACCGCCAAAAAATAAAAAATAAATTAAATTAAATTAAAAGGATTGGGAATGTAACGAAGTGGAAAGTACCCTTGTGTTTAATCCCCAGGACCAAAATGAACAAAATTGATAATACCCTAAGTTTATGAACTGTGAATGAAGTTGTTAAATATTCATGTTCAGGTTATTGTGTGAACCTAAATTTTTACTCCTCTTGAGTAAATGCCTAGGTGGGGTTGATGGGTCGTATGTGAAAAACCATCAAACTGCTCTGCGAAGCAGCTATACCAAGCTGCATTCTTACCAGCAAAGTAGACGTTCACTTGGAATCAGCCCTGTTTAAGGATTTTTGTTGTTGATCTAGTTAGCATTCCAAAACTTGTGAAGTAGTAGCTGCGTGGGGTTTTAATTCTGCATTTTCCTAACAACTAATGATTCTCAACATCTTGAGTGTGCTTGTGAAAACCATCTATCTTCTTTGGTGAAGTATTTATCCAAACTTTTTAAAAATTGGGTTGCTCATTTTCTTATTATTAGCTTCATTTATAATTGCCCAAACTTGGAAAAATGCAAATATCTACCCACTGGTTGATGGATTTAACTGTGTTGCATCAGTATGATGGAATTCTCAGCAATGAGAAATGACACTCAACAGTTAGGCTAAGTGAAAGAACTGAGATCCACAAGGCCATGTACTATGTGATTCCATTTATATGGCATTCTGGAAAAGGTAAAATTATAGGGACAGAAACCAGAGCAGTGAGAGGCTGGAGGGGAGAGTGAATATGCCTTTACCCCCAAGAACTTCCCTTGGCTTCCGCTCTACCAGTCCCTCTGATCTTACCCCTGCCCCACCTTCCCAACCGTGGATTGATCAGTCTCAGTTTAAGCTTGAGTTTCTGGTACAGAAGCAGAAACGTGATCACTCTCTAGTTGCAATCATGGAAGTTGCCAGGCACCCAGCTTCTCCTTTGGCTCTTCATGATTTTGTGGCTGAGTGACAATGTGACCCTGTCATGCTCCTTGGACTTGAAGTGCCCCTGCTGTCCCTGCAATTGGCTTCCCAGGGAGAATAAGCAGGGGGCAGAGGAGGGAGCTGATTGAGCATTTTGGGATCTGAGTGCTGCGCTGGTTCTGGCTGGATTCTGAATCGTAGAGGGAATTGATTTTGCTCACCCCACCCCTACCACCTGGCAGTTGGGAGCCTGGGAACTGTTGGGTGGAGGGGGATAAGTCAGACCTCTTTATAGTCTGGTGAATGCCAGGGAATTGCCCGTGGTCTTTGGTCTAGTGGGAGGTTTGGTCTGCTGAATATTGCATAAAGAAAATGAGCTACACTGCCTGCCTAAGGCTTGGAAATTTTCCATGTACAAAGATTTTTTTTTTTACACATTTATTATAAATAGCCTTTGCGTTTTATAGGGCAGAACAGGAGAACTCCAGCCCACTGGGCAGGAGAATGTCTTTTCTTTTTTTCAAATTTTCTGGGAGAGCTGAATTAAAAAAATACTCTAGTGAAGCCTAGAGGTCTTTTTGGATAAAGGTCATATCCTGATGTGAATGCAAGCCAAGCTTCTGCTGTGTCTGACAAATTTTGTGGGGCAGTGGGGGGTTTTCTCGCAAAATACACAGTACAGAATCCCCTGCCAGCAACCACAGTCCTGTCAGAGACATTGGGAATATACTCTTGGTCCACAGCTCCCTGCCTTTCATGGTCCAGGTTTGTTGTAGATCTAAATTCTTTTTTCGGTTTGTCATTGTGATCTTTGTTTGGACGATTTGCATCTGGGTTCTTGCTACTCAAAGTGGAGCCTCACTTTTGAGTTTGACCATGTGTATCAATCACCTGGGAGCTTTTCAGAAATTCTGGTCCTACCCCAGACCAAATGAATCGCAGTCTGCTTCTTCCCCTCACAACCATCCTCCTTCCCTTTCCTGGGGATGGAACCCAGGGCGTCATGCATGCTAGGCAAGCACCCTACCACTGTCTATACCTCCAGCCCCCCAGAATCTGCATTTTAACCAATCAGTGCATTTGCACATGAAAATGAGGGTCATATGTGACCCTCAGAAATGTATCCCTGATGGGTGTTCCTGATGTCCTTGTAGATGTGAGCATGGTGCATGCCACTCTGCCATAAGTGCTCAGCTATGGCCTGGGTACCAAAGATCAAAAAATCAAAAATGTAAGGTTGCCTTCTTCAAAGAGCTCCCAGTGAGGAAGAAAGCAGTACACCATTGTCATTTGACTACACACACACACACACACACACACACACACACACAGGCACCAATCCCCTTCTCTGGAAACAGATTCCAAGACTCAGCCTCCAAAGCCTTTGTTTGGGTCAGCAGGGGGCTGCTTATGTGAAACCGTGGGAAGTCTGTTCCAGACCTGCTCTGTCATACTCTTGGGGTGAGATCCTGGCACTTACATTTTAACAATGCACAGTATGAGAGCTGCTGACCTGGGTGTGGCCTTGATTATGCAGTGTGATGTGAAGGGACATTTAAATAGTCTCAGTGTTGAAGGAACCATTCCCAGGCTTTCCTTCTAATTCAGGGAGAATTCAAAGCATCTTCTAGTTCAAAGCTGCTTTTATCTTCTGCAGAGGCAATATGAGGATCTTTGTGGATGGCATTTAAGGATAGTTTAAATTCATATTTACATATTTTCTAGTAGCATGTTTTCCAAGAGCAAATTATAATGCTTTGTTCTGTAATGAGCTAAGAGCGTGAACATTGTTGCGACAATCCCATGACTTTCTTGTTTAATGTTTATACTCATCTAATCAAACAAATTGAAATTGGATTATGTCTGTTGCACATTATAGCAGTTAT
The DNA here is from genome assembly GCA_020662805.1 of Glaucomys volans. Lineage (NCBI taxonomy): Eukaryota > Metazoa > Chordata > Mammalia > Rodentia > Sciuridae > Glaucomys > Glaucomys volans. Next base: position 1,337,166 of record JAJEJO010000215.1, read on the forward strand.
TATCCAGTTTAAATGCAGGTCTGGAAGAAATAAAATTGATTTTTTTCTCTGCTACTTGGAGACATCATAGGTTATTGGTATGCTGGTTGAATTTTCAATTAGCTTTGGATGGAGGCGAGAAAGATAAGTGACTGGGGGTTTTTCCTTAATATTTTATGCAAATAAGCCATAATATTTCATTCTAATTAGGAAGAAGATGACTTAAAAACTTGGTGATCTGCTTCCATATATTTGTAAAGCATGTCAGGTTTTTTAAAGTAGATAATAATTTTGAGGAATGTTTTTATTTTTAGAAAGGAAGAAAAGTAATAGAGAACACCCTTATAACACTCAGTTACTACAGTAACGGCTCCCTTATCTATCAGGGAATGAGCTGGAATATGTGCCAGAATTCCACATATAACCACCCGTATTTCTATGAACAGGCCTTTTTATTTATTTTTTTAAATTGCCTTCCTCCCGCCAGCATCTTTTGTGTGCCTTTACTTCGCAGGCACTGCACTGGTGCCAGAGACTCAGAGTTGGTCTAACAGGTCTTCACCAGAACAAATGTTTCAGAACCCCCGACGGCTGCAAAAGCAGAGCCACGGGCCAGACAACACAGAGGCAAGCCCTGAAGAATAGGGAGCAGCCTCATGGAAAAGGTGACATTTGATATAGGCCTTGACTCTGAAGCAGGTTTTCAGTTTTTATGAAAAACTTTAAAAATTTATATTTTAAAATGTAAAAGCATTATATGCCAATTACATGGGCACTTTAAAAATAGAGAAAGTGGTGACTTTTTACACTTAATCATTAGCGAATGTGTTAAGTGCTTATTGTATATCAAGAAATGTGCTGGCGACACATGAAGATGTAGAGGAACAGTCTCCAAGACCACTCTCCGGTTTCACGATTTGCCAGAGAGACTCCCAGCACTACACATGGTCGTGATTCCTTACAGCGAAAGGATCAGATTAAAATCAGCCACAGGAGGACACACACACAGGGCAGAGTGCAGCAAGTCCCAATATGGAGCCTACAGCTTCCTCTCCCTCTGGAGCTGTGGTCGGCATAACTTCCCTGGTTTTGATGTTTGACAAAAGCACAGACAGGTATTATCAAGTAGGGAAGCTCGGCTGAGCCTCGGTGTCCAGATTTTTACTGTGGTTGAATCACATAGGCATGGTTAACAGGTCCAGGGTCTACTCTCAGTCTCTGGCACCTGCAGATGGAACAGATACAGCAGGCCCCAAGAGCCCCAGGCAGACGACAGCCCTCCTATCAGGCACAACATTCCAAGGTCTTAGAGATTAGCTCCCAGAAGCCAAGGGCAAAAGCTAGACCTCTCTTTGGCCAAGGTTAAATTCTATATTGTACAAAACCAACAAAAGACCACTGTAAGTTTATAAAACGCAGCATGAAATGAAGGTGGTGAAAAATGAATAATTATCCAAATTTATAATGCCAAACTGCAACAAGGACCATGAAAGAAAAGCCTGTGATGCTGTAGGGAGGGTGCTGCCATTCGGGGAGTTTTTAAAAAGGAATGAGATTTAAAGGCTGAGAGATGAGCCAAGCAAGCAGTGCAGGAGGCAGTTAGTGCAAAGGCTCTGGGGTGAGGAGTAGCTGGTCATGTTCCAGGAACTAGAAGATGAGGCTGGAGCAGACAGAGAGGAGCTAATGTGGTACAGGAATGACTGGAAAAAGAAGCAGACCCAGACCTCAGGTGGCCTCGGAGACTCTCAACTGTGGAATCATCTCTTGTGCCATGAGAAGCCATGGCAGGGTTTTAAAGCGGGAGCACAGATGCTCATATTTGTGATGTTTTTTCTTTTTTAAGGGACACATCTATGGATGCTGTGAAAATAACCCATTGGGGGCAAGAAGGGAAACAAGGAGACTGTTTGAAAAACTTCTGGGACTAGGGTGTTGGCAGGAATTTGGAGGGAGGAGTCAAGTTGGAGAGAGTGGCTGGCGGTGGCATTGACAGAACTTATCAAGCATGATTTTGCTGCCAGCAGCCCCTCAGCTGTCACATTGTCCTGTCATCCTGTGGACATCTGGCAGGCCCATCTGATTTGTTGTGTCCACCTCGGTACAGGAAGAGAATCAGATAACCAGACTCATTAGAATTGTGTGGAAGGAAGTGCCCAGAAGCCTTGAAGGGTGACAGGTGCAATCTCATGAAATTGGTTCATCTCTTGGCTTGGCCATGCCTTCTCTGCCTGCCGAACCTCAAGCCTCGAATCTGCTCCCCTTCCAGCCTGAACTGTGTTCCAAACACTTGTGTTCCTCAGAGCAATTCATTGTAAATAACTCTTCTAAATAGCAGAAGTGTTGGTGATCATAGATTCAGATATGCCATGTATTAAGTGCTCTCCCTGGAAAGACAGTTGTTACCCAGAAAAGCCTAATTTAAAATGGTCAGCACAGAGCCTGGCACTTCATAAATGTTGAACAAATGAGTAGATGTTTGATTTTCTATTTTAAAACACGAACATTTGCGTTTCCAACCAGGTGTGGTGGCACATGCCTGTAATCCCAGTGATCTGAGAGGCTGAGGCAGGAGGATCATGAGTTCAACTCCAGCCTCAGCAACTTGGTTGTGGGGCGCAATTTAAGAACAGACTGATCACCACTGAGAAGTCCAAATTTGAGAGTCTTCATTAGCCAGCTGGCTGACTGTCTCACACAATACCCAAAATGGCTACTGGGAGAACAACCCCAACCATAGGGTTGCAGGTTTTTATACTGTAAGTCAGTACATCAGTCATACGTGTCTATTGCTATGAGTCAAAACTACAAACTAACATCATGAGATCTAAAATCATAAGCAGAGGAGAAGTGGGTCAAAATGACCTTAGTTGGGTACAAGTTAAAGAATGGTTACTAACATCTAGACAATCGTTGCTGACATAGTACATTGTTAAGAAAAATAGGAACCAAAAAGAGAACAATTTTACATTATATAAGAATTGCCTTTTTGTGTAGCCAAACATGCTATGTTAAGCAACTGTTGATGGGTACAGAGGCAGGGTGTTCCCATGGGAGAAGCATTTCCTACATAACATGGACTCTCAGGGTAAGAAGGAGTCAAATATATCAACCTGTCACAACTTAGCGAGGCCCTCAGCAACTCAAGGAGACCCCCATCTCCTAAAGGGCTGAGAACGTGACTCAGTGGTTAAGCACCCCTGGATTTAATCCCTGGTACAAAAAAAAAGAAAAAAAGAGTTTCCAATGGCGTGGTGGGGCACACCTGTAATCCCAGTAGCTTTGGGAGGCTGAGGCAGGAGGATTTCAAATTCAAAGTCAGCCTCAGCAACTTGGCAAGATCCTGTCTCAAAGTAAAATATAAAAAAAGGGTGGGGTTGTGGCTCAGTGGTTAAGCACCCTGGGTTCAATCCCTGGTACCAAAAAAAAAAAAAAAATTTCCCCCAATGCCTATGGGGTATTTTACTAAATTCAGACAAATTCTCCTAGTTATACACTCTACTGACTTTCCATGTGTATTTCCTATTTTCTATACTTTTCTCTGTAAAAGAAGTGGAGGGGACTTTATAGAAGGACATGGCTGATGTGCTCTGCCAATTTTACTTTAATTGCTCACTTTAGCTTATTCTCACCCAGAAACAATTAGAAAAAGGAAGTGCTTTCAATGCACACAGAATATTATCAGCAAAAGATCTTAAATTTTCCTTTCAAACTCCTACTTTGGCTCATGGCTGGCCAGTACTCTTATTTAAAATGCTGTCACTTGGCCAACTGGACACTTTTCTGTTCCATGTGTGTGGGGGAAGGGTTCTCAGAGATGATGCTGTTAGGGTGCCGATGTGAGCTTGGCTTCAAGTCAGCTGTAAAACAAAAGATGACTTAAGAGAAGTAGGGATCCCAAGGTGGTGTAGAGGTGACCTGCAATTAAGTGTTTCGTGCAAATTGGCAGGCAATCTGTGAAGTACTTCCAGCTCAATTCACAAATTGCTGCCTCTCGAAATGCGGTTTTTCAGATCTATCAGTAAACTACAGGTCCTTTCTGCTTTTTGTGCCATGGTAGAAGCTTTCTGGCTGTGGATTGCAGTAACCCCACCCCCGGGTGTAGGGTTAGAGTGAACTTTCCCAGTCCTGAGAATCCAAAAGGGAAGTGGTCGTCCCAGAAAGGGGGCAAGTGGGGTGTGTGGGGTAGAAAGGGGGTTTCTACCCCTTCTTTGCTCTCCCAGAGCCGAGCCACTCGCAGCTGGGAGCACCTGCCGAGAGCATCTGGCTCAGCACCTGGCGGGAGCGCTGCGGGCGGGCGGCGGCCGGGCAGCCAATGGGCGGCCGCGGCTGGGGAGGCGGGTTGCGCGGGCGGGGCGGGCCGGCTGGAGGCGCGGAAGCCGCTCACTTGAACTTGGGAAGCAAAGAGCGCGCCCGCTGCTGGTCTGAGCAACAGCCCCTGGCGCTTGCAGGTGCCGGCACCTGGGCCTCATCCTGCCCTGGCCTCTTCCTAGCGCCAGAGACAGCAGCCTCGCCCTGCCCCGGGCCAAGCCGGAGACAAAGGTGAGGAACTTGGGGCGGGGCGGGGCGGTGCGCCTTTGTCTGCAGGTGAGTTCGGAGTCAGCAAGGTGGCCGGAGACCCGCGGGACAAAGGCTGTGCCCTCCTTCCCGAGTCAGCTTGTCGCGAGCTCGCTGGTCATGGGCTGCTGGAAGATGCCTTTCTGCCTCGCAGGAGAAAGACTGAGGGTTGCGAAATGAGGGGGAGACGTCCTTTGATCCCAATTTATCAGCGCGGCAGGGATCCATTCCGTGGTGGGCTATTGATGGTCTGCACTGGGCATTTCTGTTATAACCAGTGTTGTGTGATTGAATCAGCGAGTGCTTTCATCTCACATTCCCCCCAGGGAATGCACATTTATGTCTTCTTTCCTAAATTAGGAGTGAAAAATATTGCAGAGTCTTGTTAATCCAATATTTGGATGAAAAGCACTATCCTTTGGTGTAGGAAGATTGCATTTGCAAATAATTTTAGTTACATGATTTAGAATATTGGTGTGACTTCCATGTGAGAAAATGTCTCAAATTCCCAGAATGTAGAAAAGCAGCCAACTTATCTCATCTCGTGCCTGCTCTTGGCATTGAAAAAGTAGTATTTTTGAAAAGAAAAACATGATGATTTAAGTATTGCTTGCAACACTTGATTAGATTCTCAAGAAATCTGTGCCTTTTCTAGCTATTATCTGTTTCCTCACATTAATATTGTAACCAGGCACGTCTATTGATCCCCTAATTAATGTGTAATTGTGAATCTTCATTACTGTTTTGCGTGGAAGGCGAAGGGGGGAGGCAATTCCATTAGTCTTTCCCCCTCTTTTTATAACTCTTGCAGCTGCAGCCTGGTTTTGCCTTGGATCATGAATGAGGGGTTCTGCCTGTTCCTTTTTTGGGTTTTCTTAGATCACTGAGCAGTCTGTCCTTCCTCCATCCTTGCTCTGACAGAAAAGCCATTTCTAAGTTTGTTCCTAAAGTGCAAATCTTTGCTACTTCCTTTTAGTTATTTGCTTTTGGAAAGGTGTGTCCTGTGGGCTTCCCAAGAAGTTAGAAGCACAACATATTGTGAGAAAAACCAGCCCTAAATCTGTATTTGTGAACTTCAGCTGCAATTTTGTAAAAGTTGTCCATAACTGTGTTCTCCAAAATGGAATGTGAATTAAACATTTAATGGGGGAAAGACTTTCTACAAAGCAACAGCCACTGCACAGAAGAAGGTGCCAATGGTTCTTGGCTCAGTGGTGAGAACCTTTTCTAATAGCTGGCACATGTTTAGTTCTCCTAGCTTTGGAGGAATGTCCTAGCTTCTCAGCAATAGAGATCATTTGTTTAACAGGTGTTTATTGAGCATCTGCTACGTGGTAGGCATTGGCACTGAGGATTAAGTGGTAAACACAGCAGTTAACTTCCATCTTTCTTGGGGCTCACACTGCCATAGAGCACATTTCAGGTCCTCTGAACCCAAGCATACCTGGGGAGCAGAGTGGATTACACTGATGTTGCTGCTGGCTGCTGCCCTGGAGGTCAGCTGAGCTCAGAGCTGTAGGTGCAAACAGGTGGAACCCAGGTTATCTCCACTCCAAGGGCAGAAGTAGTAATCATACCAGGGTTATTCTGCGCAGGAGTCAGTCTTGAACTTCCTTACCTTGATCATACCTCTCAAAGTGTGAAACCGCAAAGAAGGCCCGAACTGACAGTGTGAACAATGGCATTGTTTGTTTAGACATGACAGTTCAAGTCTGTCACCCAAACTATCAGACAGTCTCTTGTCTCACCTCAGTGAGCTCTCACCTTGAACAACCCCCAAGGAAATGCATCTCATTCTGTACGGCTGCCTGAGCAAAGCTTTCCATCTGTCCACAGTCTCCCTAAAGTTAGGAGATGACTCCCAGGTTAAGGGACCTGGAACACAGTTGGAAAATGCCTCTTTATTCTCTATATACTCTTCCTGAGTTTAAGGAGTGAACTGTGGCATATAACTTCGTATTCATCTAAGTTTTCAGACTTTTCCACAAATTCCTAGGATCACATACTAAACAATAGTGGAGCTTGGTTTTTGTTTTTTTTTTTTTTTTTTTTCAGTGTCTGGGTTAATCAGAATATGACGATTTTGTGAAGTTCTTAGGCCTTGGGATGCCTCAGGCCCTAGCATGGTACCCGACATAGGATGCTCTCCATAAATAATTGAATTGTCGAATAGGCAGATGAATGAATGTAGATGGAAATGCTTCCTTGTCTATGTTTAGGGTTTAATTATGACCATCTTGGCATTTTTAATCTATAGTTTAAGCTGCTAAGCGGATATGGAGCATCTACTATGTGCCAGACATCTTGAGAAGTTTGCAAGAAAGTGAGACAGACAAGGTTTCTAGTCACAGATACAGAATATAAGTCAGAAAAACAGTCTAGGAAGCAGAATGATACAGATTATGCTGACCTCCTTGAAGACAGCCACATGGTGCAACAGAGAAGAGCCTGGTGGGGAAGGAGCCACCAGGAGGCAGCCCATCCTAGGAGGCAATTATTGAGCTGGGCTGGAAGGGTGAGAAGCCAGCCATGGGGGAGCAGGTAAAAGGTCTGAGGGAGGAGGAGGATGTATGGCTGGAGCCAGAAGCAAGGAGGCCACTGGTCTGTGCTGGGGTAGAAGAGGTGGTGGGGACAAGATCATATGGGGCTTTTGGACTGTCCTTGAAGATCTGGGGCTTATTTGGATGGCCACAGGAAGCCCTTAAAGCATCGCAGCAGGGGGATGCCATGATCTAATTGACTTCATACAGAAAGGTGTCAGGCAGTGCAGTTAAGGGGAAGGGATGTTGGAAGCAGGAGTGGAAGTAGGAGGTCAGTTAGCCAGCCCTGGTCCAGGCGAAGCAACATCATGGTAGAAGGTGTGAAGAGAGGCAGGCAGTTGAGGAAATAGTGGAAGTTGAACTAACAGAGTTGACTATAGAAGATTCAAGAAGGTGAGTGATCTAGAGCTATTCATTGGTTATTTCTGTTGGAAATACATATTAATAGAAATAATGATTGTTCAAGGACAGAGTTATTAAGTAATGGAGGAACTCTCTTTAAATTTATGTTGTGTCAAGACCTTGTCTTAATTTTGTTTCATTCTGCAACATGGATGAGCAGACATACCCTGGGGAGTCTTGTATCTTTGGCCATTTCTCCAAGACATTTTTACCTTTCAGTGTCCTGACTGTCCTTTTCAACTCGTTATTAGACCTTGGAGCACTTTGTTCCTTGGCATGAAAATAAAGGATCAAGATAAGAAAAGAAGACAGGTTTAAGCCTTAATCTATATGAAATTATTCTGCCTCTGCTCCCAGTTTTATAAGAAACCATTGATAACTGCATTTGAGGTTATTTATTTCACACTCTGCATCCTCTGTTGCTCCAACCACTGATATTCTCTCATGTATGAAACTTGTTTTATGGGTATTGCAAATCAGAGAGTGGACTCCTTAGTAACTTTAAAGGCCAGAAAAGTCGTTTCCTTTTATGTGTAAAATAGAAAAACAAAATGTGGTGCACCTCAACTTATAAGGGGTTGCATCCCAATAAACACATAGTAAATTGAAAATATTATAAGTTAAAAATGCAGTTAGTACACCTAACCTGCTGAGCATCCTTCCTGGCTTAGCAGCACAATACATCATAGTGTGTCAGAGGCTGTCTGGGAGCTGTGGCTTGCTGCCTCTGCCCCGGATCACAACAGAGTATTGTACTGCATATTGCTAGCCTGGGAAAAGATCAAAATTGGAAGTACAGATTCTACAGAACGTGTATCCCTTCCACACTATTGTAAAGCTGAAAAATCATCAAGTGGTAGCATTGGAAGTTGAGGACCATCTGTGTTGAGTTTCTGAAGGGATTTTCTGCCCCCCTCATTTTAGTGAGAGTTACAAACTTGAAAGCTGATAGCATCTTTGCCAGGGAACTTTGATTTTGAAAACAACTTTAGTTTGGTTTTGCAAAAAAAAATATATTGATGCAGAAAATATTCCGTCTGCAGTCGGTATTCTGAACAGATGGGAAGGGGCAGCAGTGATGGGGGCTGCCAGCCTTCCTGCTCTGGAAGCCTGGACTGGTTACCCTACAACATGTAGGCTTGTCTGGGGATGAATAAATTATGACAGTTGAAATAATTATGATAGAGAAAAGCAGCTGCCGCCAGCACAGATGACGACTGGGGCTGAGTTGGCCTGATTCTGTCATGTTCAAGCATGCATGTTTGCCAAACTACCTGAAAATGCTGTTTTTGAGGATTCTGGTGGGTTTTGTTTTTCATCCTTCTCCCCCTTGAAACTTTCTAAGAGTCATAGCCTGCTCATGACCCTTGTGAAATAAAATAGCTGGGCAGGGCAGGCCAGGCACTGTGACACACACCTGTAATCCCAGCAGCTCAGGAGGCAGAGGCAGGAGGATCACAAGTTCAAAGCCAGCCTCAGCAACAGCGAGGTACTAAGCAACTCAATGAGACCCTGTCTCTAAATAAAATACAAAATAGGGCTGGGGATGTGGCTCAGTGGTCAAGTGCCCCTGAGTTCAATCCTGGTTACCCCCAAAGTAAAATAGCTGGGCAAAGATCCACATGGATTCCATTTCACATGTTGGGCATCCAGGTGAGATTTCAGTTGAGCCAAAAGGTTTTTTTGTTTTGTGTAGTAATGGAGATTGAAACCAGGGCCTCATGGGTGCTAGGCAAGAGCTCCATAACAGCTGCACACCCAACCTGATTTTTTGGTTTTAAGGAATTTGCAAATTGGAGAAGATCTTTCCTCTGCACCTTGGTTGCTGCAGTTAGGATGCAGTTTGAGGGTGTCCTGAAAGGTTCATGAGCTTGGTCGCTGGTATGGTGACTTGGAAGTGGTGGAACCTTTAAAAGGTAGGTCTTAGTGTAAAGAATTTAGGCCATGGGTGCAGCACTTTGACGGGATTAATGTTGGTCTCGAGGGCAGTCCCTTGAGAGTGGATTTTTATAAGTAAGCCTGGCCCCTCTCCTTCATTTCCTGTCTTGCCAAGTGGTATTTCCCTCTAACACACATTCTCACCCTGATGCTATCTACCATATTTCGATGCAGCCAGAAGGCCCTCACCAGAGCTGAACAGATGCTGGCGCTGTGCTCTTCTTAGAGCTCCAAACTGTGAGCTAAATAAATGTCTTTTCTGTATAAAGTACCCAGCCTCAGATACTTTATTACAGCAGCACAAAACAGACTTAATGCATTAGTGGAATACTTCTAGCCAGCCCTGGAATTTGTCATCTTTGACAAGACTTACTCCACAACCTTAGCCAATCACAGAGCCCACTTAGTTTCTGTTCTGCTAGTACCGTCTTAAAAATTTTAGTAATTTTTTAACAGGGAGTTTTGCATTTCCATTTTGTACTGGGCTCTACAAACTATTTAGCCAGTGCTTGTCTACATTGTATGATCCACGCCTGAATCATATGATCACCTAGAGCAGGGGTCACAAACTTTTTCTGTAAAGGTCAAATAGTAATTTTCTTAGGCTCCATGGACTGACTGTATGGTCTCTGTTACAGCTGCCCAGCTCTGTGGTTGTAGCCCGTGAGCATCCATAGCCTATGCCCAAGCAAGTAAGTGTGTGTGCCAGTGTTGATTGATCACAAAACAGAAGGGCAGATTTGGCTGGCCATAGTTTGCCAGTCCCTTATCCAAAAGACCTGAGTGGAACTCACAGTTAAATTGGGGATTTCTTGTCTTTTGTAAATAGGAAGCTTCAGTCCCCTCTGGGCAGCTCTGTGGTGTGCTGTAAACCAGTCCCCAAAGAGAATTCCTGCAGGAGGTCAGGCTGTTTAACCCACACCTGAGCCCCTTCTTTATAATGCTTTATTTACTCTGCTTGTCAAATGTGAATGAATATGGACAGTAAGGCGGGGGAAACCCAATCAGTAAAAACAGGTGGAACAGTGGCGGCATTATAGGTTTTATTTTCTTTAAGTTTTTTTTTTTTGTTTTTTTTTTTTTTGGTACTGGGGATTGAACCCAGGGGCACTCCACCACTGAGCCACATCCCCAACCCTATTTTGTATTTTATTTAGAGACAGGGTCTCACTGAGTTGCTTAGGGCCTCGCTAAGTTGCTGAGGCTGGCTTTGAACTCACGATCCTCCTGCCTCAGCGTCCCAAGTGCTGGGATTACAGGTGTGAGCCACCACGCCCAGCTCCTGATCATATTGAATTTAAAAAATGATGGAATAAGAGACTATAAAAATAACTTCATGAACTAGGGGGAAAAAATGAATGTTCTTTGGCACCACATCAAAAAGGTAATGGCCCCTTGTGGATGCCAGGCCCCTTTAGGGGATGGTGCTCAGTGCGGCCTTCAGTCCGTTCTCTCCCATGTGCGGGATGTGTTGTTTGGGGTCTTTCCCTAAATAAGAATCAAAGGTTTCTTTCCTTTAGAATACAAATAAAAGTATCTGAAGAGTCTCTAAATCTTCATAGAAATCAATGTACAAGGGAAATTCATATATTGATTTCTAGGAGCAGAGGAGCTGTTTTTCATTTAGACAGATGTCCCAAAGAAGGAATCTGGTTTGGGGCCCTGGAAACATCATTGTCATTTCTGCTGGAGATGATCAGAGAACAGATTTGCTTTGCTTTCAAGTAGAGTCACAAGAGATTAATGGTCTTCCCAGAACTTGCCTCCTACCCATTCCGATGAAATATATGTTTCATTAGCATTGTTTCAGATGACATGGAAATGGAATGTGAACTCAAGTCATTTTTTTAAATGTTGTTCTTTGATAAACAACAGTAGGCGGAAGAGAAGCCCAGCCAACTGCCCAGGCCTGGGTCCCTGAGGTTCCTCCCCGTGTGATCAGGAATGAGAGAGTGTCGTCTTCACCCCATTCAGATGTGGGTTCATTCTTTCAAAAATGTCCCCTGATGTCTGCTCCGTGCCAGGTGCATGATCAAGGCAAAAACACTCTTGCTCACACGGACTGTCCTTTCCTTACGGGTGGAGAAAAGGAGAGACAATGAGAGAATAAGCAGGGCAGTTTGAGGTGGCCCTGAGAGTTGGCGCGTCGGGGGTCCAGAGGGCCCTTTTGGAGGTGGTGATGATCAGGAGGAGTCGTCGGGAGTCCAGAGGGCCCTTTTGGAGGTGGTGATGATCAGGAGGAGTCTGCCACACAGGGACTTGGGGTGGCGAGCAGCCCAGACAGTGGGAACAGCAAGCAGGGAGGCCCTAGGGCAGGAAGAGGCCTGTGTGTTTGAGAGCCCCGTGTGGATGTGGGGGGCAGGGGAGGCAGGAAGTTTGGGGGCGATTGCAGGCCAGGGAGTAACAGGACACATAGGGAAGGGAATTAAAACCAACACAGCATGTAATTATTGTCAGAGGGGCCTGCAGTAGTGGATCCGAAGTCCAAAGGGACAGAGAGAGAAGGGGAGATCTGGGGCCGCCTCTTCAGGGATCCTGAACAGAGCCAGGGAATCAGGAAAGAGGGAGGAAGTGTCCTACCCTGGAGATGCTCCCTCCGCCGGCCCTGGGTTTACCTTGGAGTCCTGTCTGTGACTTGCTAGTAGCTCCTGTCCCTAAGGTACTTCCTGCACGGAGAGCTGTTTCCCCTTTGGAGAGCTGTCACCCTCCCTGTTCCCTACCAGAGTCTCAAGGCGTTCACACCCTCTGGGCATCAGATGGGTCTTCTGGCCCGAGGGCTTTTGTTCACCATCTCTGCTGTCAGGCAGGCCAGCCTGTGGCCTCACAATCCAGGTGTAATCTGTGTCACTTTATTATTTGACAACACTCTAAACTTTTATCTTGAAACAGTGACATGGCGTGAGTTAACCCTCACTTAAAAACTCAGCGCAAGTTGTGTGTGTCCTTTCTCTCCGTTGGCGAAGCAAGGTTTTTTCTGTTTTGTTTTAATCTGTAACAGCGCAGATGAAAGCTGAGGCTCTAACTCTTGCTGTCTTCAAAGATGGGCTTTGAAAAAATACTCATTTCCTGGTTGCTTTAAATATTCTTTTTTTCCCCTCATCAGTAAGCTGATAGGTAACGATTGTCTTCTCTCCAGTGGCGTGAGAAGGTCCTTTGTTTAGAAGAATGTGCCTTGAATTTCAATAACCCTGCACCATTTGAAACCTCAGCATCACACTTAGCACATTGGAGCTCCTGAGTTAATAGCCGCCTGGTGTTAGTGGGAGGAAGAGCAGGTGGGAGGTGGACCTGCTTGGGAGGGAGGCATGCTTGGTCTAAGGGCAGGTGTTCTGTCACCCCTTGGTCCTTGGAAGGACAGACCCTTTATCCAAGCTGAATCCTCTGAATCTCACCAGGAACCAGATGGGAAATTTGCATAAATTTGGTATTCATTTCAGTGCTGAGGTCCTTCACCTGCAGGGTACAGATTCTACAGGGGTCTCAGAATGAGCGTCAGGAATTAATAAACCTTTCTAGCTCTACTCTGCTTCAAAATGGTACATAAAATTGTGAGTTCGTGCACACTTCTTTCTGGAGTGTTATCACCAAAAGGTTCCGTGATTCCAAACCGTTAGGAACATTCTCATTGGCCCACCTTCCCCGTCTCACCCCACCCAGGGAACACCCGCCCAGCCTGGGCAGGGAGTCCACACGCCAGCCCTCACCTCAGCCTTCTCTGTGGACTAACTCATACATAATCCTCACTGCTCTCTTAGGATGTGAATACCACTAGCGGGTCCATTTGACATGAAGAAGCTGAAGAAGAAAGAGGCCAAGGGCCCGACCAGGGACAGACAGAAAATGTCAATCACAAAGTGGAGGGTGGTGAAACTGGGGAGGAAAAGAAGCTGTCATGGCCTAGAGTTTTATAGTTTGCACTTCATTGTTATATGAATGAATAATGGTGATCTTGTCTCAGAAGACCCCCTGTAGTGAACAACAGCATCAAAAGCACCCGTGCAGGAGAGTGGGGTGGGCACTGGTGAGCCCTGGTCTCTGCCTCCTGTGGTGACCATGCACGGGGAACAGGAGTAGATGGCAGGCACTTCCAGAAAGCTGCAGTAGACTGTCATTCTGGAGTGCCATCCTGGTGTGTCATTATGGTGGTGATTTTTCAGGAATTTCCTATTCATTTGCACTCCCAGTGACACGTGCCAAGACATTCTTTTATTTCAGGCTTATATTAGGAGAACATTGCCAATTACTCCAGTCTTCATTTACCCAAAGAGCTGCCACCAAGAGCATGCTGACCAAGCAGCCTTGGGGCGTGTGGCTGCTATGGAATTAATCTGGGGGTTTAATTCTTCCCACTGACATCTTGTACAGTGAGGAGGGCGGACACTTGTGCCCAACTCTAAATTTAGCCTCTGTGCTCTCAAATGGCAGGTCTTGTGCAGAAGCCCAGCTTTGGGCTGATGGTTCTTTCCCAGGAAATTTATAAGGTGCTGAATTGATGGAGCAGCAGCCACTGGCTGTGACTCTTTTGAATTTTTTTTTGCAGTGCTGGGGATTGAACCCAGGGCCTTGTGCTTGCGAGGCAGGCACTCTACCAACTGAGCTATATCCCCAGCCCTCTTCTGGATTTTTGAATGACATTTCAAAGATCCTTCCAAGTCTCTATTTATGGCTGGTTTTCACTTCACACTAAAATCAAACAGTGTCTGTTAATCCCCAAAAAGTAACTGTTCAAAGTTTGCAGTATCATTTTTTCCAGGTTCTGCTTTCAGGGGGAAACACAGTGGCTCCTTATCAATCAGAGGTCCTGAAGTGAATCACTGGCAATGAGCCGGACTTAGAATATTCAAGGCTGCAATAATAATTATACACACAAGAAAGAGACTGGATCCTCAGGTCTTTGAGGCAGAGGGCTTCTGGGCAGTTTTTATCATACACTTGACATAGGCATTTATTGAGAGTGAGAAATTAAAAGCTTTTGACTGGCATAAGTCATAGGCAGTCGAAGAACCAGGAATGGTGGCGCACGCCTGTAATCCAGCGGCTCGGGAGGCTGAGGCAGGAGGATCTTGAATTCAAAGCTAGGCTCAGCAAAAGTGAGGCCCTAAGCAACTCAGTGAGACCCTGTCTCTAAATAAAATACAAAATGGGGCTGGGGAAGAGGCTCAGGGGTCAAGTGCCCCTGAGTTCAATCCCCAGTAACCCCCCCCCCCCCAACAAAAAAAGGTAGTCAAAGAACATTGCCTCTTCTTCTCTGTGGTAAGAGTCGAAGCACTTACATCCTTTTTGAATAAAAATCTGAGCACTAAGAGGCTGCTGGAGCCTCTCATCTGAGATAGGAAACCCAAGGTTCAGAAAGGGACAGTTCCTCGCACAAGGTTGCGCAGCCATCTGTTCGAACTGGAAACAGAATCAAGGCCTTTGGGTCCTTTGCTACTAAGCTAAATTGCCTCCAGAAATTGACTTTGACAGGTGGGACCAAGGTAGTTCAGAGGGACCTGAGCTGGAGGTGCCTCTGTGTCATCCTGTGGGAGATGGTGTCCAGGAAGAAGGAGGGAGGGCCACAACTCCTTCCTGAGGCGACTGTCCCTTCACGGTTGGAGAAGGTCCATCTGCAGTGCCCATGGCCCAGCTGAGACATTACCCATCAGATGGCCTCGTGGTTGCAGCTCATTTGCTGCATGCGGGACATGTCATCTCATTTAACTTCATGACTCGGTGGCTCAGTGCCAAGCATCTGTGTGAAGAGTCTGGGCCCCAGGGGTGTAACTTCTAACACGGTGTGCTGGGCACGTGGAGGGAACCCAGGAAATCTGCACTGCACTGACAAAGAGAAGGTGAGTTCTCTACCCAGAGGAGCATGGCACGTCTACTTCCTCAGCCTAAAGAGCTTCTCCTGGGAATTTCCAGCTACCCCTCCCCAACAGAAGTTCACCAAATGGCCGGAGGGTTTGTATTCCTCCACAGTCCCAGATTCTTTCCAAACCTATAGGCCCTGCCTTGAACATCTGTGCTTATGGACCTGGGTTGGCCATTTGGGAGAAAAACCATTAGAGGGCACTGTAGGACTGTACAGCGTGAGTACCGATCATCAATGCATCTAGCAAGACTAGACTCAGAGTCCCAAGGCCTGTATCAAACCCTGTCTTCACCACCTATTAGCTGTGTGACTTTGGCCAAGTCGCTCAGTCTCTCTGAACTTGCTTCCTCGTGTGAAAGTGAGAACAGTAACATTGGCTTTGTCAGGTTGCTGTTAGGAGCCACACAGCATTGGAGCTCAGTAAAGGGTAGTTGCTGGACGTCTTATCGATACCATGAGTTTTAGCGTTGTTACCAATGCCTGGGAGCACAAGCACCACAATGATTTCTCTTTAATACTGAGGTGGATACATACATATCTTATTAAAAAATTCATAAGTGCTTCTTGCATAAATCCTCCACAGTTCCCCTTCCAGATGACAGCTTGGGCGTTGCGTTGTTTCAGGTTTTTCACTGTGTACATATTAAAATACATGCTCCGAGGCTCGGGTTGTGGCTCAGTGGTAGGGCACTTACCTCGTCTGTGTGGGGCACTGGGTTCAATCCTTAGCACCACATAAATAAATAAAATAAAAGTATTGTGTTCATCTACAACTAAAACAAAATTTAAAAATACATGCTCCACCTTCTTGAGGTTTTTCATTCAAGACCATGTAACTGCTGCTCCAGTTTGTTAGCTCCCCCAGCTCCCCGCCCGCCCTGTAATAGTGTGTCAAGGTCATTGTTCTGTATCAGTGTGCGCAGCTCTGGCTCACTGGTGTGCTTGGGGGGGTTCACACCATGATTCCAGCTCTCAGCCCTGCAAGGCCGCTCTGGCCGCTCCCTGACCTGGCCGCAGGGCACAGCAGAGAGTGGGCCTCCTTTCCTCCTCCTGAGCGGCTGAGGCTCCCTGCCTCCTCAGTCAGTTGCGTGTGCATAATGCAGCCTCGCCCTGGGCCCCTCCAAATTGGATGTGTCGGGACTGGAAGGGAAGGTGCCGGCAGCAAGGGTTCAGTGCCTTCACTGGGGATGCTGGCAGCTCAGGGCAGCTCTGGGGGTGGAACTCAAAGCTGCTGTCCCCAGCCCGGGACTGCTCTCCATTCCACTTCTCTCTTCCTGCTGCCCCTCTGTCCCCTTTCATCTACTGGCTCTCCCACTTCCCACCTCTGCCCTCGCCCTTCTGCTCTGCCTGCCTCCCTGTTGCCCTGTCCGTCCCTGGTGGGGTTGTAGCTCTGCTAACAGAGTGTCCGAGTGGTGGAACAGGTAAGGCTCTGTCCGTGTCATGGTCTCCGCGTGTTCTTCATGGGGAGCAGGTGGAGCTGGAGGATGAAGAGACCCTGCCAGTGTTGACTGCAAACACTTCCCTGTGTTTGACTGTGATATTTTAAGCCTGGTTACCTCCCCCAGTTGATATGTTGCCTCTGTAAATTCAGCTGGCATCTCTTGGCTTCATCGTAACGTGGCTCAAAATACACTCTTCTCGGTGAAAGAGTTGAGCTAAAATAAGCACCGAAAGGCTATTAATTGCGGCGGAGTGGGGAAGTGGGGTGGGGTGCGGGGCTCAGAGCCGCTGCGATTCCCAGCTAACGTGCTGTTTCTGCTCTGTTCCCTCATGCCTGCCTGGACTCAGAGAGAGGTAACCGCCACTCGCCCTCCCCCTCGCCCCTTCATGGTGTCTGTCTGGCAACGCTCACTGGCTTTTCTCCATGCACATCACCATCCTCAGTGCCTGCCTGTGACAGGCAGAACTTTGTTCTGTTTTGTTTCGTTTACCCTTTTATCACCGTCATTTAAAACAGCCTGGAGTCTCGTCTAGGTCCCTAATCCGCTGCTGTGTCTGACCCTGAGTGGGGAAGGTGATGGGGCCCCTGATTTAGCAGCAACCTGGTCACCCCTGCTAACAACTGACAACCTCAATCAGCTCACTAGGGGGTAGATGTCATAGAAGTGTTCCATGTCGTGCAGCGTGTCATGTGAGGAGGACTTTCGTGCTTCTTGAAGAATTGCTCTTAGTACTGACATTGCGCATTGTCTGGGGGTTTGTTGGTAAGGTTTGGCACTAATTTCAGGATCAATTATTAGCCAAAATATAAAGAGTGTTTGGAAGCCTTCAGCTCTACCTGCAGTAGCTCGGTCACTTCAGAAAACCTCCGTTTTTGCTGGAAAGGCATTTGAGAATTTTTACTTTGAAAGCATATTGGTGGTTCTTGCTGGACGTAGTGAAGAGCTGCCAAGCCGATCTCCTTTTTGCATCGGAGTCAGTTCAGGTAAACTCCCTGGCTGCTCGGGAGCTGGAAAACAAAGATGTCCTCTGGCTGTGTCCACTGCAAACAGCTGCCTGTATCTGATGGCGGTGCTACCATTCCATGGTGGCCATTTCTTTCCCTTGCCACGAACTGCTTCCATTGCTCAGAGGTAGGGAGGTAAAGGGAGACCACGCAGTAAGAATGGGTCACACTTCCAGGATCAGACTTCCCAAGGATACGGGTAGGAGAATTTGTCACTTTTTAGGGGGCCTGGCCTGGGGAGGTGGCTGTGTGCTCCTCACCTGAAGCAATGGCAAGACCCATCCCAGTGAGTGGAGAGGCTATTTTCAGATATTTGCTGGTTCCTACCCCCTCTGGTTATTCAGGTCCCCTCCTAGGGAAGCCGTTGCTCTGAATATGAACAGCAAGAGTCTGGGCAAGAGAGGGCTCCACCTTCCAGGTCGCCCAGGGCACCTTGATGGTTGCAGGTGGTAGAATTTCACATCTGCTATTGGTACCTCGTGAAGGTGTCTGGAGAGGAGCTGCTGGGGTGCCTCCTGCTGAGTTTCAGAGCTCAGCATCTTCTAAGGCTCATGGAGAAAGAGAAAGGAGGTTGAGCTTCACCAAGCGGAGGCTGAGCTTTGTGATCAGTGATACCATGCGTGCGTGGTGCTTGTGATGCTGGTAAAATGTAAAAGAAAAGCAACACCAAAGACAGACAGACATTCTGATTGGCTGTCTAAGGTGAAATTTCTCATGCACTTTCTTCTTCCCTATTCCTCCCACCCCCAAAACAAAAATTTCAAAGTATAATCAGAGAGTAAGAGCACACAGTCTTGAAGAAAGGATTTATTTTTCTGCCAGGCTTCATATCTTAGTAATCACATATTGGGACAGCTCAGGAACCCTGAAATTACACTGTTTTCTTGGGTGGACCCACCTTCTGAATTCCTTGTCAAATTCCAGGTGAAGCAAAAAGGATCAAAATCCCTTCATCTAAAAAGGCTCAAAATTTAGCCCATTTTAGTCCCAGGTTTTCAATTCTGCAGATATTTGAACAGAACTGACAGAGAAACATTGAAATAGGCTGGAAATCATAATCTAGAGTATATGTATATTTTTATATTGACATTATTACAATGACCATTACATAATTAAATGTCCTAGATGATGTACTCCAAGTTTGTATAGGTCTTCCACATCTGGGACAATGTTCGGATTAAATCCTTGTGCTGCCCTTTTATCCTTATTTGTAGGAGGGACCTTCTGTCTGTCCTGGTAAGCATTTTGGGTGCCTTACAGCTTCACAAAAGAGAAGAGAGAAGGAAAGAGTAATTGGCTTCATCTTAGGCAGTCACTTTAGTTAACATGATTGCAGGCGTTTATTAAAACATCCTTTCTGGATAAAGAGACAGTGTTCCAAAGTGGGAGTTTTTCTTTGACTCCTTTTCCCTCATTTATGGTAGTGCCCACCATGTAGCAAATGCCTATACCGTGTGCCAGACTTCACAGATGCCCTAAATAAAAACATGTATTTGACCTGAGCAAACGTGAATTACATGAAAGATGTTATGGAGCCCTGGGGACATGAGCAGGAGTGCTAACAGGGGGTGGGGCAGGGGCAGGGGAGGAGGTCACTGCCAGTTGCATGGGCTGGCATGTGATGACAGACAGGGCAGCTTGTTCCAGGCCTCTCTGCAAAGCAAGACTGGCTCCAACCAGCGGAAGCTACAGGGAGGCAGCTCGCAGTGTCTCATTGAGAAAAGAACATATCTTGGTTCACCGAGAGCCTTCCAGCAATAGCACAGGCTGATTCGTTACGGAAATGAGATTTCATGGCCCTGAGATATTCCAGGCTGCTGGAGAAGGGGCTTTGGGACATTAGCCTGTATCACAGCAAAGGGGCCTGAGATGCCTCTTAAATTTTGTGGAAGAGAGGTAAACACATAAGCAAATCCTCCTTACCCTGAGAGAGTTGCAGGGGAGAGATCTGGGGAGAGGGTGAATGGTTCAGTCTTGGCTGGTTTTCAATAGAACAATTTGAATGCTGAGTTGTTGATTCACTCACTCCGTGGAGGTGGACCCAGCTCCGGGAGGGCAGTTGGGATGCTGCACAGTAGAGGATAATCAAAGCCATCTTTGGTCCTTTTTCTTTGCCACTAGGAAAGTTGAGGCTGTCACAAATGTCTTAGCATTGACGTTTTTCTCCAGCAGAACCAAGGCTGGTCCTCTGGGGGAATTGTTACTAGGGAGAAGAGCAGAAGAACGAGAGCAGACAGAAGCTACAGCTGCAGACCTCTCACTTCCTGGCTTATGAGTGAATGCCATGATTCCGTTGACTGCAAGAAACAGAGTGAGGGGCTGGGGACATAGCTCAGTTGGTAGAGTGCTTGCCTCACCTGCACAAGGCCCTGGGTTCGATCCCCAGCACCACAAAAAAAAAAAGAAAAGAAACAGTGAGATTCCATGACTGTCCTTGCTTTGAGAGTAACCACATATTGGGACAGCCCAGGAGCTGGTGGACCCCACCTCCTCCTGGACTTTCCCTACCCCTCGCCACACTCTTCCTCCGTCTCCTCTTTGCATCCTTCTCCTATTGCAGTGAGGCTATTATTTTTTTATTTTTATTTTTTGGTACCAGAGATTGAACCCAAGGGTGCTTAACCACTGAGCTGCATCCCCAGCACTTTTTATTTTTTATTTTGAGGCAGGGCCTTGCAAGTTGCTCAGGGTCTTGCTAAGTTGCCAAGGCTGGCTTTGAACTTGCCATCCTCCTGCCTCAGCCTCCCAAGCTGCTGGGATTACAGGCATGGGCCACCACACCCAGCACAAGAGGCCTTTAAATATCATTCTCCATCCATTCTCCATCAGGCTCAGAGTAAGGGCCAGAATCCTGGCAGGGCACAAAGTGCTGTTCAAACTGATTGTGGAGTCCAGGGCATCATCCCTGCGGCCTCCCCATGAGGCCTCCGCACAGTGCCATGGGTGTGTACAGAGGACAGCTAGGAGTTCTTCGAAACATTCCTGGCTTTTTTACCCTCGTGGCTTTGCTCATGCTCACTTAAATTTTCTTTGAACCATCCTTCTTACCTTGTCCTTCTTACCCTGGCAAGGTCTACCTAAAGACACCAGCTCACATGTCACTGTCAGTCAGTAACACCAGACAGTGGCTTCCTAGCCAGCAGCCTTGTCCGTCTGCGTTTGCATCCGTGGTGCCTGGGACCTCATAGTGTCTTAGAAGGTAACTGTGGAAGCGAATTGAATATTTTTTAAAATATAAATCTTTAAAGCCAGGCAGGATTACACCTATAATCCCAGCTACTCAGGGAACTAAGGCAGTTCAAGGCTATCCTGGACAACTTAGTGGAATTCTGTCTCAAAATATGTATATATACTTATCTTTGATGTCATATAATTAAGTTAGAACGTAAAACCAAATGGCAGCTGCATTAGTTTCCTTTTGCTGCTATAAAAAAACTACCTCAAGTTTAAATGGCGTAAAGCAACACAGATCTATTCTCTTACAGGTCTAGAGGTCAGAAGTCTAAAATGCAGTAAGTGTGATGTATAATGAAACTGTTTCTATAGAGATCACATTCTCAGTGTTATATTATTTATACATATAACTCTTCACAATATAGTTTGCAACTTCTATATGTCCTGTAATATGAAAATGTAAATGGATTAAACTGATTAAATTTTTTTAAAAAGTCTAAAATTGGGGGGGGGGGGCCTCAAAAATGGGTCTTTGAGGCTAAAACTCAGCATCAGCAGGCTCTGTTCCCTCTAGAGACTCTAGGGGAAGGTCTTTTTCCTTGACTTTTCCTGCTGTACTTGACTTGCCCCTGCTCCTGTTCTCTCACGTCTAGGGCCAGTTCCCTCCTTTCCCTTGAGGTTTCATGAGGCCACCCAGAGAATCCAGGGTAACATTTCTGTCTCTGGATCCTTAATTTAATACATCTGCAAGGCCCTTTGCACAAATTCCAGGGATTAGGAGAGAAGAGGAGTCATTATCAGGTCTGCCGCAGCGGCTTTTGTCAGAAGGCAGATGCTGAAGGAATTTTAAGAACAACCAGTGAAGTGGCACCTGGACTTCATTCTCCATACCAGATTCTGTCACTGGTGTTCCACTATGCACCGAGCTCCAGGTCCAGGGGAAAGGCCTCACTGCCTCTACAGACCTCCACATTTGGGGCTGACACTATTTTTAGTGTAACTTAAATTATGTCCCATGGGAACCAAATGGGAGATGTGCACACATCTTAAGGAGAAAGTTCTTTTTCCCCTGAGAAGCAGATGCAGCCTCTGGAGAGCTGGTTACTAGTTCACCCACCGTCAGGAACCACAGGCTTCTGCCTCCTTCCTGTCAATCTGGCACCTGAGAGCAAACAGAAAGAGATGAGGCTGTAAAAAACATGAGAATCCCTGCAAAGCAAGCCCGAGATGCTGAGTTTGTCCTTTAAGGAAATGTGGGCTCCACATGGTCACCCTAAGGCATTCGTCACCTTCCCCTGAGCCAAAGGAAAATGAAGAGTAATAATGGTAATTTAAAAAATTATGCCTGAGAGGTTACATATGAAAGACCAGAGGGCACAAGCTGGCGTTTGATAGGAACGATCTGCTGCTTATCGACCAGGGCCTGTTCCATTCGCCTTGGGATCGTCGCCCTTGGACTGCCAGCAGTCACAGAGAGAGTACTGGACCTTGGAAGCTGACATCAGAGAATGGCAGTGCTAGGGAAGGACCTTAGGAATCGAGTTTTTCACCCTGTGCCCCAAGTTTGCAGATTGCATATCCTTTACCCAAGATGCTTGGAAACCAGAGGTGTTTCAGGTTTTGGAATATTTGCATATGCACTCTGAGATAACTTGGGGATGGGACCCATCTCCAAACATGAAATTTATTTCACATACACCTGGCACACACAGTCTAAAGGTAATTTCATACAATATTTTTATAAAATTCTTTTTTAGTTGTCAATGGACCTTTATTTTTATTTGTTTACAGTTATATGCAGTGCTGAGTATCAAACCCAGAGCATCACATATGCCAGGCAAGCGTTCTACCACTGAGCCACAACCCCAGCCCCATACAATATTTTTAATAATGTTCTACACGAAGCAAAGTTCATGGTGTGAAATCTTCCACTTGTGGCATCATGGCACTTTGGGATTTGGGGTTTGGATTTTGTGATTAGGGGTGTTCAACCTGTAGAACTGAGGGGAACCAGGAATGAGACTGGCAGTGGTGTTGCTGGTCGATCCACTGCCCTTCTGGCTGTTCTTTGCTGCCTCTTAGAGAGGACAGACACAGTTGAGACCTGTACAGTCACTACAAGAGATAGGATACAGCAAGTACTTATCCTTTGTGGTGCCGAAATACTTCCTGTGAGCCTTTTGACACAGCAGGGCCTGCAGGCTGGAGGGCAGGCAGACCTCAGAGGTGGGCCATACTGACAGGTGTGCTCTGGACAGGGTACAGAGGGCCTGGGGTCCCCAGGCAAGGATGTTACCACAATGAGTAGACATAGAGACCCTCCTTTTCCGGAGCAGAGGGAGAGCTCCTCAGGTAGAGGAACAGTGGTAAGGCAGATTTTACAACTCTTAAAATCAAAAGGGTTTTGGCCTTTCCATGGGTGACCATAGGAAATCTCAGAGAGACTTGGCCTCAGGCAAATGGCAGCTGATCATGGAAGTTTAAAGCGCAAGGGTCGTGTGTGTCGTGACCTGGTGTGTGCTACGTCATGAGCCATCTGGGGAACAAGAGTAGCAAGAGGGAAGAGAACCCCAAAGTAGGCTTCCCTGGAGCATGGTGTCCAAGAGTAAGTCATTCTTTTTATGTAATATGTTGCTTCAGTGGTGGGGGAGACGAGGATGGAAGGCATCCCTGGCCCACACCCACCCTTCCACCTGCTGTCAGGGAACCCATTCACGCCTCTGGCTCAGTCTAGCTGCTTCTTGGGAAGCAGAACCATGAGCAGCAGGCCCTGTGCCCCGGGGAAGGAGCAGACAGTCCTGCTACCTGGGATCACCAGGTATGGGGAGGAATAAGGCACAAATCATCTTCGGGGAGCTTCAGGGAGTTGTGAGGAAGATACACTGGGTCCCCGGGCGAGTGCAGTGTGTAAGGGAGCTGTGGGGACAGGAAGGGTGCTCCCTGCGTCAGCTGAGCCCTCAGCAGAAGCAGTGGGGTGGACAGCAGAGGGATGGGAGGGCCTGCCTAGGACACTGAGCTGAGCGCAGGGCGCTGCAAAGGCAGGAGGCTCAGACCTCAGACTGTACCCCAACCCCACACAGAAGCCTCATGCAGCTGGTGTGGAGGAGGAGGGAAGGAGGAGGAGTCTGGTTCTAGTGTGGAGGACGCTGATTCTAGTGAGGCCAACCACAAAGAAGCAGGAGAGGTTGGGGCAGATGTTGAGGTCAGGTGTGACAGCCAGGTTAAGATGCCCAGACCTCCAACCCAGGGTCAGGAGACTCCACCACAGGCTGCCCCACCCAGCAAGGCCAGACCATCTATGTCACCAGCTCTCCCTCACTGAACCCCACATTTTTTCTGGCCACACCCCAGTGGTGGATGCTCATGCCTTCCAGGGAAACCTCAGCATCCTGGGGACGGGCTCTGTCCTGATCTATGAAAAGACGGCCAGTTCTTACGTGACGAGAGAGCACAGGATCCTGGCGGCATCCCGGCTTAGCATCCTGTGCAAATCAGTCACTGTGATCCGTGGCCGCAGGGGTAACGGGCGTTTATTTTTCCTAAACACTTTTGACTTTGAAGACCTCCAGTAAAAACATCGAGAAATTGAGATGTATCCTAGAGCCCTTCTGCAACCGAGCATGTCACAGCCACTGTCTTTTTTACCAGTAAGACAAATGCTGAAGTCCAGCAGCCGCCACTTGCTCTCTGTGGGTCTGAGCTCACACAATACGATGGGACGCTGCTGTGTCACCCTGAGAGCCAGAGTTCCGGAGCGTTTAGTGGCCTCAGGTGCCTTTGGTGGAATCTCAGTCCAGGGTATCCCTGTGCCAGCGTGTCCCCCATGCCCATCACCTTTCTCAGGCCACTGTGGGGAGGGTGGTTCTCTGTGCTCCTGTTGCCATGTCAGAGCCTGTTGTTGGCTTCTGCGGCACCACGGCGTCTGTCCCGATGTCACTCATGCAATTCGTGCTCTTCCAAGCCTGTGTTGTGTTGTCATCGTGGTATTTGTGATCGTGCTAGATGGATGGGCTCTGCGAACTCTGTGTTCGTCCAGGGTGGTTAGCCGTTCCGGGAGTTCTAGAGACTGGGTTTGGAGAACACTGTAGTTACAGGACTTAGAAATGAATTCCTAATATCCACCAAACCGTGCTTCTGTTTTCTGTAGCTGTTGAAATTTTGTTTGTTTTTTTTTAAAAAAATCATGGCGTACACTGTTAACCACTGACACACTCGCTGCTAGCTCCTTTAACATTCATAACTAGCATATGTGTTGGTAAAAGATTCCTTTTTCTAATGAACTGATCCATTTTTTTTTTTTTTTTTTGTGCACAGGGATTTTGCTTATGTAGCAAGAGATAAAGATACCAGAATTTTGAAATGTCATGTATTTCGATGTGACACACCAGCAAAAGCCATTGCCACAAGTCTCCACGAAATTTGTTCCAAGGTAAGGTGGGTCCGAGTACAGCAGTCCGCCTCCCTCTCCTCACCCCGTGAGCAGATACAGGGATGTGGAAGGGCAGGACAGACGACCTGTAAATCAGACTCAGGGAAGAAGTGGGCAGGTGGTTCAGCCCATCCCAGGAAGGCACAGCGGTTCTTCAGAGTCACAGGGGATCTGCAAAGTACCTCAGCAGATACCAGAGTCCTCAAATGCCAAGTTCTGTATGTAAGAGGGTGTAGTGTTAGCGTGTAACCCGTGTGTATCTTCTCAGGCACTTTAAAGTATTTCTGGATTCCTTGTTATACCAAATACAAGGTAAATGCTTTGTAAACAGTTGTTAGACTATTGTCATTGTTTTCAGTACAGATGCAGCTGTTGCAGGCTTAACCCCCCCCACACACACACACACACACGTCAGCACCTCTGTAACACTTTGAGTCCTGGTTGCTAGAATCCGCAGACTCAGAACTCTCACAGAAGGAGGGCTGTCTGTCATCTGTAGGCCAGGTATTGCTCTAGGTGTCGCCATCTGCAAAACAGGGAGAACCGTAGTCCTTCCCACGGGCTGGTGGCACATGTAGGGAATGTAGGTGGGCCAGGTAATGGCAGGTGCAGGGGGGAGATGTGCACCCCCTTGAACTCCAGGAGAAGAAATTCAGGAAGATCTCCTTAGGGCAGGGCCACCTGGTCCAAGTGGGGATGCAGGTAGAGAAAAGGACCAGAAGAATGGAGGATGGTGAGAAACTGACTGGGGTGATGAAACAGGCAGCCGGGGCTTGCCGTGAACCCACTCTTCAGAGTGACACAGCAGCTCCCGGAGGCCCACCGTCCAGTTGGAGGACAGGGCTGCAGTCACTGTCCACACTGGTCAGGATCCAGCTTCCTGGACCAGAGTCCCAGAGTCTCAGAATGAGATCGGGGAGCCAGGCCCCGCCCGTCCAGCCTTTCTTCCTCCCTACCGCCCCCTCAGCGTTCCCCAGGGGGACTCCCCTCTGCCTGGTGCTTCCCTGGGCTTCTGGGGAGGAATCTCTTATTTTTCAGGAGACTGCTCCACTGTTAAGCAGCTGTGGCTGTGGTGACCTAAAATCTTCCTCCCCAGAACCTCCAAGGACTTGGCACCTGCAGTGTGCCGCAGCTGCCAGCCAGGCCTTCTGACACAGGCGTCCTGCAGTGTGCCATGGCCACCGCAGGCCCCTCACATCCTCTGCTGAGCACATGGTGGTGGGTCATGGTTTTTCACAAAGAAACCAACTGAGGGCAGACCCTGGGCTTCTCTGCCCTTTGACCTCCAAGGCCCTCCAAGGGTCCTTCATGGGATTCAAACCCAGCCTTTTGTCAGTTCATGAGGTGACGGGACTGGAGCGAGGCTGAAGCATTTGCAACGTGTCACACATGTCCCAGGTTAACCTTTCCTCATCCCTTCATGCAGCACACACCGTGGGATGCTGTTTCTGTGCCTGGTACTGTTACAGGCACTGGGGAGAGAGCAGTGTCCCCACAGAAAAACATCCTTGTCCCGTGCAGCTTGTATTCTAGCATGAAGCCCTCAGAACTGGCCTGGGGGAGCAGGTGCTGGATACTCAACGGCACAGTTGGCAGCCGCTCTCCTGCCCACCGTCCCAGGCTCAGATGTGGGGACCCAGGCACAGTGGAGCTCTGGGATGAAATGACCTTCGTTATCCCAAAAGTGGAAAGTGTGGCCTGGGAATGAGTCACTTTGGGGTCACTGAAGGTGGGCTTCTTTCAGTACCTAAACCCATGGCCCCATGAAGCTGGGGAGGAACAGGAACGGAAAGCAATGACACTTGAACACAGTAGACGTCGTGTCCTAACAGAAGAGAGACAGTTTGGAGGATCTGAGAGAGCAGCTGACATTTCTGAGCCCACCAAGTGTTTGACACACGGGCTTCTTTAATTCTCAGAACTGCCCTGTGACATGGATACCGTGGTCATCCCCATGCACGTCAAGGAGAGGGGACACAGGAGGGCAGGTGACCTCCCCAAGGCCACACAGCTAGTAAGTTGCAGAGGTGGGATTTGAACCCACATATTCTGTCACCAGAACCCTGAAAAAAGTATCTGAAAGTGGGTGTGTAGAAGCGCCAGGGAAGCCCCATGATGCTGTGTTCTGCTGACAGTTCTGGGCCAGCAGGTTCAGGCCTGACCATGGATATTGGGTGATTTTCGGCAAAGCTGGGAACCTGGTAAATGAAAGAAAGAAATTCCAACCAATCAGGAGACCATTACTCTGAGGAACAGTTCAACTGTTGTCCCCAGAGAAAAAGAGCAAAATTCTCAAATGAAAAACATAGCCCATAGTAAGGGGCCAGGAAGTCAGGCAGAAGGTTAAACCTGATTTAACCTGGAAGTGAACTCAACTCAGATGCTTCACAGCTGGACTCCCTGAAGGCGTGGGGCCTGTGCCCACCAACCAGAGCTGTGTTTGCACTTTATCTTTAGATTATGGCTGAACGGAAGAATGCCAAAGCCCTGGCCTGCAGCTCCTCACAGGAGAGGACCAGTGTGAATCCCGAAGTCCCTTTGCAAGGTAGGCTGTCAGCATCTCCCCTTCATCCTGACTCTGTCCATCATGGCGAGAACTGAAGTGTCTCAGGTGGTTCTCCATTGTCTCAAGTTTCCTATAAAAGCATATTCAACTCAAAAAAACATGAGTCGAGTGTGCTGTTTGGGTCCTACGGGGGCACAGACTTGATTTTGTGTCACTAGGATGAGGTACAAAGGGTGGGTTGGCTTTGCTGCTATTAGACAAAGTTAAAGAATATTGTTTTTCTAACTCATGTACAGTATGGGGTAGGGACTATTTTTAAAATATGTTTGATGTTATTTGGGGGGCTCTTCAGTTATTTTGGCTTAGCACACATCAGAGAGACAGCTTGGCACACAAGTCCCTGTCTTTAAACTCTTTCCTACCTTGAAATGAAAGTTTAATAGGATTTTGACTGACAGAAAGGGCTGGGAAATTGGGCAAAAGACTAAAGCTAATTGAACTTGGAAGTTAACATCTAGGGTCAGAAATGCTATTTTGATAGGATACTAGGACATTCAGAAACAGGACATAATGGCACAGGTGGTGTCCTGGGGATTTCAGATCCCAGGTGATGACCATTTTTCACTTACATGTGGGGACCACTGAGAAAAATGGGTTGCTTTTGTTCCCTGTAGTAGATTTCCCAACACCAAAGACGGAGCTGGTCCAGAAGTTCCACGTGCAGTACCTGGGAATGCTTCCTGTCGACAGACCGGTCGGTATGTAAGGCCTCTGTGTTTCCCCTTAGGAGGTGTTCAGGAGCTTGTGGGAGGTACTCACACCCCCAAGAGGGTGAGCTCAGCTGTGTTTCTCCCTCGTCTTGTCTTGCATCAAGCCCTCGTTCCATCACCAGCCATGGCACATGAATAGTCCTGATCAAATGCCATATGAGCCAGGCATGGTGGCCCACACCTATAATCCCAGCACCTCAAGAGGCTGAGGCAAGAGGATTATGAGTTCAAAGCCAGCCTCAGCAACAGCCAGGCACCAAGCAACTCAGTGAGACCCTGTCTCTAAACAAAATACAAAATAGGGCTGGGGATGTGCTCAGTTGTTGAGTGCCCCCGAATTCAATCCCCAGTACCTACCCCCGCCCCAAAAAAAGAAAAACTTATGAGCCACCTGCAGGCAGGCTAAGCTGACCTGGATTGTAATCCCAGAACACAGGGACTTCAGCAAGACAGGCAGGAGTCTGGAGAGGTGCAGTGTGGGCGGCGAGGTGCTGTGCTTTTCTGCAATGGGGCTTCCATCTCCAGGGCAGGGGGAAAGGACTGAGGGAGCCCTCGTGTCCTCCTTTTCAACTGTGACCCCAGAAATGGCATCCACAGCATTCAGCCCACAGCCCAGTGCCAGAACTAAGTTGCCCTGCCTACCTGGAGACGGGCTGGGAGATGCCGCCGTCCGTCACCTGGCTGGTGTGGGGAAATCGGAGCCTCCTGCCCCGCTGGGCAATGTGAAATGACGTGGCTGCGTGGGACAGCAGTTGGGCGGTTCTTCCAAAGCTTAAACAGTTGCCTTTGACCCAGTGTTTCTGCTCCTGCACAAACACCCAAGAGAAATGGAAACATCTGTCCACAGAAAAGTTTGCATACCAGTATTCATAGCAACATATTCATAATAATATAAAAATAGAAACCATCCAAATGTCCATCGACTGACATGGACAGGACGCTTCCATGGAATGAAACTTTAGTTGGCAATAAGAAGGAACAAAGTACTGATCATGGACGTAGGTGAACCTTAAAAACATTAGCCAAGTCCCAGAACACCAGTCCCAGAACACCATCTACCGCCGATTCCATTTGTACCAAATGTGCAGAGTAGGCAAATCTCTAGAGATGGAAAGCTAGTGAGTGGCTCCTAAATGGTACAGGGTTTCTTTCGGGGACGCTGAAAATGCTCCACACTTGATTGTGATAATGGCTGCAGTCTGCGCATGTACTGAAAACCATTGACTTACGCACTTTCTGGGAGGGAGTTCTGTGTGAGGTCACAGTGATGTGCTTACTCCTACTTCCAGGTCCCCAGCAGCCTGTGGGAACTCCCGGGGACGGGCTCCGTTCACTCGCCTGCACTACTCATGCTCGGGGACCATGAGACTTGGCCCTGGCTAAATGTCAAGCGAGATAAAAGCAGCTCAGGGACTCTTGCCAGTGCTGGCTTCTTCCAGGTCCCCTCCCAAGGCCCTGCTTGGATAGAGACAGGATTCCCGAGCACTGTTTCCACCCCTGGGCGGGAGAATCTGGAGAGAGATGGGAGAGCCATGGTCTCATTAGACAGAACACCCATGTAGATTTCTGGAGGGGCTCATGACCCTCCTTCCTGTTAGAAAAAGTGGCATTTTATTTTGAACAGTCATGAGGATAAAGTGATGAAGTGTCTTATCTTCTGGAACCACAAAAAAAAAAAAAAAAAAAAAAAAAAAAAGATCGATCGAGGTACAGCTATTACTGGGCAATTGGGCCCACCTTGAAGAGTGATAAATAACTTGAAGAATTTTTCAATTATCTTTTCCATCCAGGAATGGATACCCTGAACAGTGCCATAGAAAGTCTGATGACCTCATCTAACAAGGAAGATTGGCCATCTGTGAACATGAATGTGGCTGATGCAACGGTGACGGTCATCAGTGAAAAGGTGAGGGGTCCTAGAGGACATTGGCCTTCGTGGGCCACAGTGAGCCTGTGGATACAGCAGTCTTCATGAAACCCAGAAACAGAGCCAAACCTTGACCCCTTGGGAGTCGTGCCTGCTTGGAATTCAAATGACCTGCCTTTGTAAAAGTTTGGCCTTTGTCCTGGTCCAAATCTGTGCACTCCTCTGCTTTCCTTTAGACCTGGAAACAGGTTTCTGGCTGGACAGGACTCCAGGGTTGACTGGCTCATGCTGTCTGGGGTTGAGCACAGAGGATGCTTCTATTCAGGAAGGCCTGGTGGCCCGTTATGGCAGCAGGAAAAGGGGTCACCAATCATCTTGACAGAGACCAGCATTAGCCTCAGCCCAAATGGCCCCACTGTTTTTGAGGGGACTCAAGTACAGAGAGATAAACTTGCCCATCCTCACACCATTGGAAGGACGGGACCAGCAGGTCACCTCTTCTACCCCAGCACAGACCACTGGCCTCCTTGCTCCTCTCCAGCCATACATCCTCCTCCTCCCTCAGACCTTTCACCTGCTCTCCCATGGCTGGCTTCTCACCCTTCCAGCCCAGCTCAGCAGCCCTAGGTTGGGCTGCCTCCTGGTGACTCCTTCCCCACCAGGCTCTTCTCTGTTGCACCATGTGACTATCTTCAGGGAAGTCAGCATAATGAGGCATGATGTTGTGATCTGAAAGTGCCATTCCAGATGTGCTTACTAACTCAGAAATTGCATGTGATCGTTGCAAACGATTGAACTTCATAACCACAAGAATGAATTCTAGGCTTTTCTTTATGCTGCTTCACATGGATACCTGTTTGTAGAAAGGGGAAAAGATGATGTGACAAATTCATTGACTTGGCAACTTTTGGTTTTACGTGATTTTAGATAAAAATGTGATTCAGTGTGCTGTTTTGCTAGGGAGAGGAACCAGATGGGGAGAGGTGTAGCCAATCCTTTGGTCCTGGTGCCCTGGGGTTTAACCTGGGCAAGCAGGCGGTAAGCCCTGGATGTTGGGCAGGGTGTAAGAAGTACATGTGGCTTTGCTCCTCCCCAGTGAACTCACAGACTCGGGGTCTAGTGGGTAGAGAATGGGACAGTTCCATGACATCAGTGTAGTTCAAATAACTGCCAGAAGAAGATACCACAGCACTGAGGGCACTGGTTTGCCTTCTGGAAAGACCTACGTCCTTTCTGAATTCAGCCTGGCCAGGTCCTGTGTGCTGGCTTCTGTGATCTGTTTAAGATATAAAAATTGGGGTGACTGCTGCCTGGTTTCCCAGAGAGGGCAGGATGCTAACCAGCGTCTCTTGCAGAACGAAGAGGAAACCTTGGTGGAGTGTCGGGTGCGATTTCTGTCCTTCATGGGTGTCGGGAAGGATGTCCACACATTTGCCTTCATCATGGACACTGGGAACCAGCGCTTCGAGTGCCACGTGTTCTGGTGCGAGCCTAATGCTGGTAACGTGTCAGAGGCAGTCCAGGCCGCCTGCATGGTGAGTGACCCTGACCCAGCGGGTCATTAAGTCCTGTGCCCCTGCTTTTGTTTTCTATGTGATAAATCAGAGCAGAATCACTCAGGTAAAGAAGGGAAATTTCCAAAGCCCCGCCTCGCTTTGGGTCACTCTGGGTCCTGTGGGCAGAATCAATTAAGGCAAGCAGGCTGCATTGAAGCAGGGAAAGAGCCCTGCTCTGTGGAAGCTCCAGGAACGCTGCGAAGGATGATCTTACCAACCGCAGATTTGAGGATTATCAATTCTGGATCCCAAATTAAGTATGTGATCTGGAAACCCTGGTCACGTGCGAGTTTTTACTTTTTACATTCATCTTGGTGCTTTAAAATAAAATGTACCAAGTGATTTTTATTTCAAATAGTTTAAGTGCATTGTTCTTTCGTATCTTCCCCCTCAGTCCTTGCAACACCCTGTCAGGTGGTTGTTGGCTCAGAGAAGCTAGAGGGAGGCTCCCGGCATGGCCTGGGGTCAGCCCTGCTGCCAGGTAGCACAGCCAAGGTGCTCTCACCATGTAGACAGTTGGAAACAAAAATACCTCATTGTTCATTGGACAAATATCCTTGGAGCACCTATTATGGAAGGACACCAAAAGATTGTAATGAAAGTGACGGAGCTGTATAAATAACGTAGGCCCTAAACCTGAAGTCCTTGGCACAGTACAGCAGTGGCAGTTTGGGTGCTGGGACCCAGTGGAGGAGACAGAGCTGTGGCACTCCAGGCCTGTGGCGTCAGGGCAGAGGTCATTTTTCTCCAGCAGAGATTGTGAAACAAAGGAGTGAGTTAACTGTTTAGGTTGTAAATCCTCCTCCAGCAAAAATAGCCAAGAGCGGAGGCTGGGTTGAAGGGACAGACTGAGAGGAGCAGTCAGCTCGGAGGCCATCAGCCAGCCGCACGAGAGCTGCGGAGGGTCTGAGCCAGAGAGCAGTGATGGGAGGGCACGGGGGCAGTGGCCTGAGAGATGTGGTGGACAGCTGCTGGCTCAGGTGAGGGAGGCGGGCTGGAGGCCCCTGTGCTGCATTTAATTCAACCCAGCATTCCTGGGCGAGGCTCTGGGGAGCTCAGGCCTGACTTCGTATGATCCCTCCGTCATGGAGCTCAGATGTGGTGCAGGAGATTCGTAGAACGAGGTCGTGTTATAGTGTGGAAGGGGCTATAAATGAGAGACTGAACTGGGAGGAGGAGGAAGGGAGGCCCTGAAAGTAGGTGCTGTGAGGTCAGACTTCAGGATAGCTCAGGGTAACACTGACGGTTTCTGGTTGGTTGGTTTTAGTATGGGGCAACCTGCACCCTTTTCACAGGCTAAGGGCTGTGAGCCAGCAGAGCTGGACTGAAGTGGGGTCACACGCATACATTGTGTGGTCCCCTAAGGTCATAATGGAGCTGAAGAATTCTTATCACCTGCAGTGTGTTTGTTTTAAGCTAAGTGTTTATCACAAAAGGTTGAAAAAGTTTTTAAAAATAAGTAAAAGTACTAAACTAAGATTGATTTATTATTAAAGAAAATGCTTAATAAATGTAGCATAGCCTAAGTGCAGGGTGTTGGTGGAATCTACAGTGTGCATAGCAATGTCTGGGGCCTTCACATTCGCTGCTGCTCAGTGACACCCAAGACAACGTCTAGTGCTGCAGGTTCCATTTTCTATCATTTACAGTGCATTTCCACCCCACCCTATGTGTTATACACAAATACCATCGTATGACGGTGGCCTTTAGCACTCTCAGTACTGTAGCATGCTGTGTAGGTTCGCAGCCCAGGAGAAAGGAGCTGGTACAGCTGGGTGTGTAGTCGGCCGTGCCACCTGGGCTTGTCAGTGCACTGTGATGTTTGCCCAGGATGAAATCCCCCAATAGCAAATTTCTCAGTGTGTCATTAAGTAACATGTGATTGTAGTTAGGGCTCGATCTTTTTTTTTTTTTTTTTTTCCCAAGCCAAACTGTATCCAACTTTATTAAACATACTTTTCATAAACAATCATGGTATTCAGGCAGGACATGGGCAGACAATCGTTAACAGTATACAACAACTTTCAAACTCCCTTCTTGGATGGACTACCAAAATCAGAAAGCCACTATAAAACCCAATGAAGTCTTCATTTGGTGCTCTGAATAGGGAAAGTTTAGAGTGAGGGTTGACATTTCACATTTAGGATGTTGTTTAACAACTTTTCACAAGCCGACCCTGACTTTCAGGAAATGAAATGAAAATGGCAAAAATTATTAATCTGAAGATCCACAATCTAGAAAAGGAACTGCTGCTCTTCTGAGGGACACTATCTCAATGATGTCACTGGAAAGTCCAGATTGCCCAACACACTGGTAAAACCAATTGTTGGGAGTCAGATCCCAACAGGTCTGAGATTAGGGGAGTTAAGTCTATGCTGATGGCAGAGAGGGAGAGGAGGACACAAGATGAATTTGAGTTTTTCCATACCACAAGGCGTTTGTGCCAAGGTGGCTATGTGTGCCAACATTAGGGAATCCCTCCTCTTGGGAGCCAAGAGGAAGTCTCTCAAAACTAGCAGGGAAAGGTGTTTTCCCCCACAGCAATCCAGCTTTGGAGACGCTCTGCTAGTGACATATGCTTCTTCCCCCTAAAACAATAATGAAGTGTTCTATGTGCTAACAACATAGCTTTAAAAAAAATTTTTTTTTAAAAGTAAAACAAAATTCTGCATTTTTATAAAACTTGATAAAAATAGTATTTCAAACTGTACAGTCACCAGAAGTACACAGTTATCAAAAATGCACACACTTCACTTGGCATCTCCAGCACCTTCAGCTTTCTGTGCCTGGTCTATTTTGGCATCTCCATTTTCTACAGGGTTATTCCCGTCCTTGCCAGTGTCAGCTTTTCCCTTTTTCCCTTTGGGTACCTTCTCTCCCTTCTTTGCAGGGGCCTTTTTAGGCTTGGGCTTTGGCTTTGGAGGAGCAGGTTTAGCAGACAGCCTTGTGGATCTTCTCCGTGGTTCGTCCTTCACCTTGGCTTTATCTCCTTTAGCATCCTCTTCAGCCTTTCTCTTGGGCATGGTGGCGACGGCAGTGGGACGCAGGGATGCAGCAGCGCGCAGCTTTGGTCGGTCTGGGGGTCATTCTCACCTCTTCTTCACACTGCTCCAGGGCTCAATCTTAACGGGAGATGGTGGTCTATGAAGACCTAGAGGAGGCTTTTAGCCTCCTGGTTGGTTAGAGACCCTTTGAGATAAACCAGAAGGTGCTGAGACCCAAGAATAGGAGGAGCTGAGGAAAGGGAAGTCGAGGCAGCTCTTCTTTTGTTCGCTTGTTGTTTTCTGACCTGCTGGATACCCTGGGCTTCATGCTCAGTTAAGGAGGAAAAGGGTGAGTCGGGGCGGGGCAGGGGGCAAATGGCAAAGGCAGGGAATAGGAAGAGAGCAGACTGACCTTTATCTTAGAAGGACCTGGAGGGGGACTGAGGGGGAAGGAGGAGAGAACTGGAGAGATCTGGTCCTCTCCTTACCACAAGCCCTTGTTAGAGGTACAATTTCCACTCACACCTGTGGAGCCACAGTGCCAACTCATATGCTTGTATGAAGGAGCAGGGCTGGGATCGAGGGGAGCAAGGGGGGCTGAGGAGTCAAGGTAAAAGTATGATCCAGGCACCGGGGCTCAGGATGGGTCAAGGGGCTCCGTACAGCAAGTAGATTTCAATCAAGCAAAAGTGGATAACTATTTCGATACTTTATGGAATTGAAATGGATCCTAACAGATGGTTTGGTCATAAAATGAATGACTTTCACCCTTAATTATACATTTTAAATGCTAACAAGAGTTAAATGATTAGCTTCGTCACTGGCTACGGTTTGTTCTCTGATTCCCAAACTCGTGTTCCCTCTTGGAAACAGCTTTTCCTCCATGCTTCCTAGCTTCACTGTGTGAGTGCAGCCAGCTGGGGTAGCTCAGCCAGCCCAGCACAGGCACGGATGAAGTCACAGCTCCCCATCCCCCTCCAATCCAGCTTCTCTAGTGCACTTGTTTTCTTTGTTCAAATCTTCATGATTCTCCATCTGAATTATCTACATATGAATCGATACTACCCAAAATACAATACAAACACAATTTTCTTTCTTAATTTTTAGGCATTTTTACAACTATATCATATAGGCTCAACTGAGATAATTTAGTGAAATTTGGAATAGGACAGTGGGATCCTCTATGAAATTCATCAGTTAGGTGCAATTTTTATTCACTTTGTGTATACAAAACTACTGTTTAAAATTCCAAATCCAGGGTCCCATGTCGTTATAACCTGTCTATAAATTCATGCTTTAGATGTGGTTTGAATTGTGATTCATTTGTAGCAAGATGCATTATGCAGAGCAAATATGTAGGAAATCTTCCTTGTTCATCAGATTGAGTTGAAAGGGGCCAGTTTGGTGGCCTATGGTATGATGGGACATTGTGACCTCTCCTTCCCATGTCTTGCTGGAGATATTTTATGCTTCTTAGGGAGACATATCAGTGTATTCCCCAAATCTTCCAAGGAGCCTGCTAATATTTGTTGATTTTTAAAATCAGCTGTTAAAGTACTTTAAAGTACTTGAATTTGAAAAACATTTGACAAAATTTAACCTTTTCATCTAATTTTGAAGAATTGCTTATTTTCCCATTATTGCAAAAGCAAGGGGCTTTGATGTTCCATTTTTGAAAGAGAGAAAATTATCGATGGTGCCATTGCTAATGGATTTAAAAAAAAAAAACTAATCCATTAGGATTTAGACTTGAATATAAAATGTATCCTGAAATCTTTTTTTTTTTTTTCCTTTTCTTTTTTAGTACTAGGGATTAAACCCAGGGTACTTAATCACTGAGCCACATCCCCAGCCCATTTATTTTTTATTTTGAGACAGGGTCTCACTAAGTTGCTGGGATTACAGTCATGCACCACCACACCTGCCATCTTAAATCTTAATATGTCATTCTTTTTTATTAAGGCAGGAAACCGGGGCAGGAACACACATTTCTGTAGATAGGCCTATTTTAGACATTCTATAAATATGCCTTATTCAATCAAAATGTCCTCTATAAAGGACCCCACTCCTCAGCTACTTTACAGTTGAAGCAACTGAGGCCGAGAGAGTTAGTAACGGCCTGGGCGCTCACACGGGATGGTGCCCTTTCCACCACGCTGTCCCTGATGGCAGCTGGAGTCAGCACTGACCCGAACCTTTCTGTTTTCCTTAGCTTGCTGACGATGAGGCATATTAATCGCAACCTGTTAACATAGAGAGTTAAGCAGAAGGTGGAAACAGGTGGAAGGAGAGGATGGGAAAAGGTCAAATACCTTCATTGAACCTTATGGTCTTTTAGAAGAATTTAGAACATCCACATCAAGAGTAAAATAAACTCTTGAATTTCTGTTTAGGACCTACCTAATCGCCTTTCAGGAGTCAACATATTGGTGTTAAATGAAAATCATATTATGAAGAAAGAAGACATTGTTAGTTACCATAATTTTTTGTTTGTTTTATTTCAGTTACGATATCAGAAGTGCTTGGTGGCCCGGCCACCTTCACAGAAAGTTCGACCACCTCCTCCGCCTGCAGACTCAATGACCAGAAGAGTCACAACCAATGTAAAACGAGGGGTCTTGTCCCTCATTGACACTTTGAAACAGAAACGTCCTGTCACAGAAACACCCTAGTTGCATTATGCTAAAGGACTCTGTCATCTTTACCTGAAGATTGAGTAGCTAAAGAAAAGGAACTGATCTCGGCCTTCCATTCTGTTGCTGATGCTTTGTCTGCAGAGAATTCATCTGTACCGAGCAGTGTTAGACAGGCATGTTCTCTCGTCTTGCCGCCATCGTGTGCTATGAAAAGAAGCATGAATCTTTTTTTTTTTTCTGTCAGTAAGTTACATCCTGAGCAGTGGAAGGTCTTTTTCTTATTGTAAATATCCTGAACATTCTGACTTCGCACACGCAGAGAAGAAAGTGGCCCACCCTCCTGGTGAACTCATGCTGTGTCCTTGGAGTGAATGATGCCTGCATTCTCTCACTGTCCTCTCGACTGGATCTGTCACAAGCAACCTTCAAGTCCTACAGCACTTTGCTCTGTTTTCAACATCGGAAACACGTAGACACTACATAGCAGATACCATTGAATTGCTGTAAAGACAGGATGACTGGACTTTAGTTTTTCATAAAATTGAACCTGTTGGTTAACAAAATTGGCAGTTGGCATCAGTACAGAAACCAACTGGCAGCTTTCCTTGACGAGCTGTGTGACACATGGACATCATTTCATGTCTCCAGCTGTTTGGGGGATATTGGAAAAGAGTGAAACTTTAAAATTGATGAAAAACTAAATTTGAGGAATTAAAATCGAACAAAAAATAACCTTTCTTTTCAGATGGTTTTCAAACTGATTATTTTCAAAAAAGAGATTAACAAAATCATGCATTTTGGGTGGGACATATTTCAAACTTCTGCCTTACATTGTACAATGCAGCTAGAGAATTATAGTTCACTATGGCCATTCTCTACACAATGCTAAGATGAAATACTCCTCCTGAATCTTTCATCCTTAGTTTGATGATTAGCCAATATGCAACTTGGAGTTGAGGAAATGCCATTTATATCTCTGTCATACACTATTATTTGAGGTCTTCACCACCATTTTGTTTTAGTTCACATCTTAGAGGTAAATGTTGTGCTAGAATTCTGCATCTAGCCCAGTTTTATTCTAGTGCTTTTTGTCCAGAAAGCTGTCTGTCCATCATGTATTGTCCATGGCAACAAGCTACACAAGTTGAACCTTTTCTTAAATTTAGTATTTAATATTAGAATTTATTGAACTCAACTAGATGTATTTTAAAATTAATATTTTTTCCATTTTACTTTTACAATTTAAAAAATTTCATATCAAAGCAAAATATACATAGGAATAATGGGACTACTTAACAGTTTCCCCCAACAGCATTTTCTTGCTTTTTATGTAGATAGGAAACTTAGCTATAAAGATATTCCAATTTAAACTCTTGTTGACATTTTTATTTTGCTAAGGGATCAGTTTCAATATTAGTCTTGTTTATCTTCTAGTGTAAAAATCAACATTTACAGCATCCAGTTACAAAAGTAATGCTTTATGTGTATACACTGCTTTGTTCTTGTCAAAATAGTTTCCACATTCTTATCACATTTGAGCCTTATAAGGTAGAAAAGGTATAAACACATTGGAGCAGTAAGAATTCCAAGTACCAAAAGGCTGAATCAAGTGGCCTAAGATCTCGCCAAAGCTCACGAGAGCCAGATCCAGGACCCAGGCCTCCCAGTTCCCAGCTCTTGCCATGTTGTGCTGCCTCCCCACAGTCCAGGACCCTTTCCAGTGACTGTGGCACAAAGAGCAGATGGGGACTGTCAGGCAATCTCAGAATTCCCTCTGTAAGTAAGGAAATGTGTGTCCAAATTATTTATTCAGTGGCATTAAATTAATCATGAAACCATGGTTCTCTCGCAGTCCAGAACTGTTTGCTGCAGCGAGCCTCAACCGTGGTTAGAGGACAGGCGTCTCCATTCAGTGCAGCCTTTTCAAATCAGTGAGGTTTTCCAGAGATGATGTTTCTTGTGGTGAGCTACTCCTCCCTCGTGACAGTTAGCCACCAGAAAACATGACGGAATGAAGAGAAGGCCTTCTGCCTGCTGTTTCCTCATGGAATTTGTGGAGGGGACACACAGGGACTGGAGTTGTTTGCTGGCACCCTAATGTTATGACAAACGATGCTACTTTAGAAATGCATTAAACTTCTCGCCAACTTGCATAATGTTCTATCCAAAGTAACCCGAGCCATCATGAGAAATTATTGCATTAAGTAAACCTTACTGTGCCCTGTGAAGAGCTTTTTCAAATTCAGTTACGATGATCTGACATCTCCATCTCCATAGTGAAATGTTAGTGTGATAAACTTCTAAACTCTAATCAAGTAATCCACTTTTCTACAGGAAATCTCTTCCAGAACCCCCTGTTCGTTTTTTAAGACATATGTTTGTTTGTTTTCAGGATCAAGAATACTGAGCTAGCTTTAAGTAGCAAAGTGATTTATATATGCAATTATAGGCTATGATAAGATGAATAAATAGCCTTTACAAACTTTACTGCAGATATTTTGTTTTGAGAGTAGCTTTGCATATTAAATGCACATTAATTTTGTAAAATTAATTATGTTAAACAGTATGTTCAGACACTTTCTGCCATGGCCAAAAAGTATATATGAAAGTATGTGTGTCTTTGTCTGTGAAAGGATGCCGGTGTTTTACCTGATACCTTAGTGAGACTTCAGTTATCTATGCATTCTTTGTATCTGTGATTCGGTAAACAGGCAGCCATGTTCACTATGCCTTGTATGTCATAATCGTTTTTTTTAATTAACCTGTTAAATACAGCTTAAAATATTTTTATTTTATTTATTCTATTTTTACTGAAATATACTGCGTTATTGTGTTAATATATTATCTTTACTGGATATTATGTCACAATGTATTCAGGTCTAAGTAATCTCAGTGAACTACATATTGCCTAAAAGTTGGTTTTGTAATGATTTGTAGTCACATTTCTATTGGAATATGTAGAAGAAAGGGCAAAATGCTTAAAGTTCCTTTTATTTTTGAAAAGCAGCTAGCTAGATGCAGTCTTGCCACCTCCTCTGCGTGCTCTTTGGCAGCATCAAGGGGAAGAGCCAACAGGCCTATGGCTAAGAACTTGACTTTGCAAACTAAAGCACTGTGTGGTGCTTCATTTTTATATCCTTCACAACATGTGTGATTTCATCTAAAAGTCATATACATATTCCACACGCCCTTTGTTTCTACCTGGATGTAAGGTCACCCATAGCTAATTAGGACCATTGTTTTTTGTCTGTCTGTCTCACTGCATGAAGGAACATTAGACCCATTTCCATTAAAACAAGTTCTTGGTGATAAACTGTTGGCACTGCTACT
Organism: Glaucomys volans; assembly: GCA_020662805.1. Taxonomy (NCBI): domain Eukaryota; kingdom Metazoa; phylum Chordata; class Mammalia; order Rodentia; family Sciuridae; genus Glaucomys; species Glaucomys volans. The sequence continues at coordinate 1,378,131 of JAJEJO010000215.1, forward strand.
TTTTTAAAAAGAATTCATGTTGAGTTTAAGATGGACACTCGTAAGGCCTCTACATGAGGCCACATGCTAGTGGCCACCACGCTTCCTTTTCTTGAATGGCGCACTCATTTCACACAGATTTCATGAACAACATGAAAATATTTCCCTACCTGATAGCAGCACAATTTAATAAAACTCCTGGCGCTGTCCTTCACCAGGCTTACCCTAGTATACACCTAACAGGGGTGTTTACAGCCAGTAAAACGCAGTGGAAGTTATTTTGGCTCCAGGGCAAAGAGCCTTCCTGCCACCACCAATGAGAGCACCCCTGGCAGCCAGCGCCAGTTGTTCATCCTGAAAGGATCTTGTTTCCCCCTTTACCCCTTTCACTGTTGACCACTTTTACACATTTAAATGTAATATGTATTGAGAATAAACTTAGCTGCATAAAATGTTTGGCTCATTTATCTGAAAACTCAGTCATACACAAAAAATAGAATTTAGTGTGTCTATATTAGTCATTTTATTTTTATATTATTACCTCAAATTAAACTTTTAAGAAATCATATTAGTAATGTAAGATTCTGCTTTGACTAGTGATCGCATCTTTCCACCACCTGGAAGAATGAGAAGATAACTAAATTTGAGTCATTACCCTGACCTTGTTTGGGAGACATTCTGGACACACTTGCCTACTGAGTCACCTGCAAGCAGTCTTTCTAGGATTAAAGTATTTCAGCACAAAGTCTGTCTCATTTCCTTTAAGAACTTAACCTCAAAAATGAAGAAGCCAGGTGCAGTGGCACACGCCTGTAATCCCAGCACTTGAGAAGCTGAGACAGGAGGATTGCAAGTTCAAAGCCAGCCTCAGCGACTTAGCGAGGCCCTAAGCAACTCAGTGAGACCCTGTCTCTAAACAAAATACAAAATAGGGCTGGGGATGTGGCTCAGTGGTGGAGTGCTCCTGGGTTCCATCCCCAGTACCAAAAAAAAAAAAAAAAGAACAGAGCTTTGACAGTTGGACTAGATGGCTCAGGTCTGTAATCCCAGTGGCTCAGGAGGCAGAGGTAGGAGGATCTTGAGTTCAAAGCTAGCCTCAGCCTCTGCAAGGTGCTGAGCAATTCAATGAGACCCTATCTCTAAATAAAATACAAAATGGGGCTGTGGATGTGACTCAGTGGTGGAGTGCCCCTGGGTTCAATCCCCAATACCAAAAAAAAAAAAAAAAAAATGAGAGGTGTACAGGCACTAAATCCAAAAGGAAGCTAGAAAAACCTGAATCTGGTCTAGTTCAACTGTTAGACACACAAAAGAGGACAGGGAGAAGGTGAAGTAGGTACCACGTGCTGGTCCTGCATGCCCCAGGGCGTTCTCTCTCACTCTGCTAAGGGCAGTTACTCAACAAAATTTTATTCTGGTTTGAGGCTTTTTTTATGAAAGCAAATAGTTTCAGGTAGAATTCAGCATTTGCTATTGGAATATCTAAATATCAGTAATTTGATTTTTAGAGTTTTACAACACTTTGATGTTCAAGCAAGTAAAATACCAAACAAAAAATGTTAGTGCAATCAACATTCTTCACTACAATTCTCATGTAGCTTTTATCCTCAGTTTCTTTACCTTTTTATTCTACCAAAGTATTTAAATAATTGATCCTGTCCTGCTTAGAAGATTCTCAGAATAAAATTGCAGGTTTAATTAATGAAAGGTTAATTTGGAACCTCCATAAACTTCTAAAGAGAAAAATAATTTAGTACCAAGAGGCATGTTAGGAGCTACTGAAAATAAGTCACTGCAAGTTGTAACATGAATCACATGCTGCTACAGAGGTTAAGAAAATATCCTGGGGCTGGAGTTGTGGCTCAGTGGTAGAGCGCTTGCCTAGCATGTGTGAGGCACTGGGTTCAATTCTCAGCACCAAATATAAATAAATGAATAAAGGTCTATCAATATCTAAAAAAAAGAGAAAATATCCTGAGCAGTTTCATAACAGAGATAACCCAGAAAATGCACTTGAAAATAAATATTTCAGACCCTCTACTTTTGGACAGTGGAATCCTTTGCAGCCTACAGTAGGGGTGAAGGCAGGAAAAGGATAAAAGATCCTTGGGATGAAGTATCAGCCCTTCACTGAACAATGTTAAATTAGGCTGCCCTGCCCTTCTAGAGGCATGGGGTACCCAAATCCAGATTTGGGTTGGAGTAAGACAGTGAACCACCCCATAATTATAGAGCAAAGAGACACATAGTTAATGATTTTTGAAATTAATAAGCTAAATTGAACATTTAAAACATTTCTGTACTTTCTTTAAAAATATTTTTATTAATTGTTGATGGACCTTTATTTATTTATATGCAGTGCTGAGGATTAAACCCAGTCCCTCATGCCTGCTAGGTAAGCACTCTACCACTGAGCCACAACCCCAGCCCAACATTTTTGTACTTTTTAAGAGTCAAAAGTAACATGAGCAGAATTCTTTCAGGATTTAAAATATTATAAGCCTGGCTCAAGTATAAGAAGTCTTTTCTTCTGGCTGGGGCTGTATCTCAGTGGCAGAGTGCTTGCCTAGCACATGTGAGGCACTGGGTTCAATCCTCAACACCACATAAGATAAACATAAAATAAAGGCATTCTGTCCATCTACAACTACAAAATTTTTTTTAAGTCTTTTCTTCATTTTTTTAATGCACATATACTCTCCAGCTAAAGGAAAAATTATTCATTACTACTAAAATGAAATTCACAATTTGTTTTTCTCCCCACTTCAAGTGAGAAAATAACAACATATAACTGAAATATACCAAAATATCCTACTGAAGTATCACCTGAATCGAACATTCCAGAATTACTAAGATTTCAACACAATTCTGAAAATAAAACTTTAAATTCAAACGGCATCAATGTGTCTATGAACTTTTTTTAAACAAGATTTATAGTTATAACTTAGAAATTCTATTTAGTGTCAAACATTTTACCATAATGAAAAAAAATCAGTAGACCCAGAAATGATAATCATACCAATATTGGCAGGCGACTGATAATACATTTAAGATGAATTGACATTTAATATAATTAATATAGTGTTACAATATATTTTAATTGTGCATCAGAAATGATTTACCAAAGTTTGATTACTGTGTGCCATTTGAAATGACTTGCACATTTTGCTGTATCACCTGATCTTTGAATAGAATCAGAACTTTTTATAGGTTTCTTCAATAATAGATGTCCCTCGTATTCAACAGTTTTGTCCTCAGAATTATGAGTGTTTTGATGGAAATTTGCTCAGTCTTTTTTCAACCATGTTTGGCATAAACAGGCAGAAGGAAGGGGTGATTGTGCTCACTCAATCCACTCCAGGTCCTGGATGCTCTTCCCATAGAGACCCTCTGAATGGACATCTAAGCAATGCACATCTAGCACTCTGGAGCTTCCTGTGCTTCCTGCTAGTACTCAGGCTGTCACGTTACAAAAACTCATGCCATGCCCTGTTTCAGGGACAGATGAGTACTTAAGGAAAAAAATCCACCTCGATCGTGACTGGAGAAGTTCAACTCGGACTGCTTGGATACTGACGGTGCTCCAGATCTGGTGGAAGGGGCCACATCTTTTGTACATCAGTGCTTTCTACTAAACGCCCTCAAAAGTGAATTTGAAAAGCAGCCTGCAACCAGGCAGACCATGTTTCCCTTCAGGAGAAATTGCTGAGCTTCAGTCCAGACTGAAAGTTAACAGGAGTGAGACAAGTTCTAACAGCTGATTCAGAGCTTACAACAGTATTCTAGAACAGATCAGCACTGAGCTGTTGGAGTCTGAATCTGCTCGTTTCCCCTCTACGTTATTGTCTCTCACCTGTTTTGATTCCCTGAAGGTAATACCACAATCAGAAGGTACTAAGTGACAAACGGATGAGTATCTTGTGTAGTGATGTTTAACCTTCTGAGAAATACCAGACTCTGAAAAAAACACCTGTTTCTGGCCCCTGTCAAAAACACGGGACAGTCAAAGCCATGGTCGAGGACGCCTAAGTAGGGAGGAAGGTAAGTTTTCTTTAGGTTTCTCCCCTCTTCTGGACGCTGAGGGTGAGGGAAGGTAGCCAGGCATACCAGTCTTGGGTCTAACCCAGCGGTAGTAAAAATGTTGAGTTGGTACCTGAGATCTGATCACTTGAGGACTTGGAAATGGCAACATTACTGGAGGCAAAACAATCTCAATGGGTTTCAGAGGAATCATTCTGTCTTCTAGTCGAGGTCGTGTGAAGTTGGTGTGCCGTTCATATGGCCTGCAGTGATAAGTGTTCTTCGATAACGTGGGTGCCAAAGGATTGGTGGGAGGCTTGCCGGGTTTCCTGATCTGTGGGGGGACATTCACTTGAGCTGCATTCTTCTGTGGAAGGAGTGTCTTTGTGTCTTTGATTAATGCCTCTGATCTACTACTACTTGCTTTGGTTTCTCGATTCAGGAACTCAGCAATTTTCACTTGGATGCCATTATTATCATTGACGGGTGCTTTTGGCAATGACGTTTTTGATTTCCTCCTCTTCTTCTCTCGTTTTGGTGACTTCCCCAACTCAAGCCCATCCAGTAGACCTTTTGCTGCAGCCCGGGCCAAAACATCTTTCACGGACACTGTCTCAGATGGGTCCCGCTGCAATGAAAGAAGCATTTATTACTGTGGAAGGTAGCTCTTGTGCATACTGCAAATATTAAAATAAATGGGGTTTAGGCCTAATACATGCCATAAACCTCAACAAACGATTTTTTAAACTTTACAATTTCCCCACTCTGTTCCAACCTGACAAATTACACAGCTTATTTCTTAGGTCAGAGAAGATGCCCTTGATGTTGACAAACCACTTACAGAGGCAGGCAGAGAGGGTGGCAAAAGCAAAACACAGGAGCATAAGGAATTGGGACTATTTGCCACAAAGCATTCTTTTTCTTGCCCTTTAGTTATTTAGCATTTCAAAACGTTCACGAGGTTCCTGTGTTCCTCTTGTGAGCCTCTGCTCTTCTCAACTCCAAATCTGACATGGACTGGGATTGTTTTTGTCTCCTTACCTCTCTTGTTAAAATTGAAAGAAAACAACCATTCGTAGTTTCAGATTGCTCCATTCTGAAAAATTTATCCTTAGACAGGTGTATTTCTTTTAAGGAACACAGTGGAAGAACAGGAGGACTGAGCCTGCAACAGAAATGAACAACACGAAGCAGCTGGAAGGGCATCTTTCAAAGAGAGGGACATAGTATTTTGCAACTAAATTTCTTCCATTATGATGGATTTAAGTAAAACTTCCAAACAAGAAAAAGTGTTGAAGCCGCCTTTCCCAAAATAGTACATAAGTTAAAGCACTAGTATTTCACATTAGCTCAGAATTCATTATACTTCCAAGTTCTGCACCCTTAAGCAACTATGCCAAGAAGAACAAACTTTTAACTCAAAACTTCTTCCATCACTCAACTAATATGTTATCAAAACAGGTAAATATGTATAGGAATCACAAAAATAGAACTCCGAATTTCCTGTCCACGATCTCAAAATATAAAATATTAGGACTTCCTTCTTTCAGTGACTTTTTGCACAACTATAATAATGTAGTCAATCATCTTAACTACATTATTCTTCCAATCACTGGGGATATTAATGGATGAGTTACAGAGTGTTCCAGAAAGCATGTCAAAAATAGAAAAACCTACTTTAAAATAAAATTTTGGTTTTTATATTTAATAATTTCTCATTTAATAGTAAGTTCAGGGAAAGGTGATTTTTATAATCCCATGCTTTTAGGATTAAAATATATTTACTAGGTCAAAGCATTTTAACCCTAATCCACATGATTTAAAATATCAGGAAATTTTTTTATCAATAATTTGGTCTGATACTTCAAGCCAGTTTTAAATTTATATTTATTATTTGTCTATTAGGTGCAAAGCACATGAATAAAACCTAACTCTCTCAAAGAGTTACAGATTAGTTGGGAAACTAATCAGTTTACAATAATCTAGAGAACACCATACGTGGATGCTGGGCTAGGTGGAGACAACATGTAGGAGAGAGTAAGGCAGTTCTTTCTGGCCATGGGAGATGGCAAATACGAAGCCTTCGCAGAGGAATTGGTACTGATGCTTGTGTCTCAAGAACAAAGTAGGTCCAGTGATGTAAAGATGATTCTAGACAGAAAGAAGAACAGGAAGAAAAGCACCAGCCCTGTTGAGAACGCGCACTCAGATACACCAGGTACAGCAGGTGAGTGAGGAGATAGAGGTCGCTGAGCAAGGGGCAGACACACGTGACCTAAGATGACATGCTAAAGAGTCGGACAACTGATGGTGCTAAATAAACAACTAATGGCAAATGGCAGTGGAACTTATTTGAAATCAAATAACTGTAGGTTCTAAAAGTGAGAGCCAGCTGTTCCTCTCACCAACCCAGCAGTTTTGGAGACCTATTCATACAGGTTGAGCATCCCTGATCTGAAAGTCTAATATCCGGTATGCTTCAAATTCTGAAATTTTTTGAGTGCAACATGATGGCACATGTAAAAAACTCCATGCCTGTCCTAACATGAACAAGCACATTAAAAACACTGTATAACATTACCTTCAGGCCGTGGGTACAAGGTGCCCATGAAACAAATGAATATTGTGTTTAGACTTGGGTCCATCCCCAAGGTATCTCATTATGTATATGCAAATATTCCAAAATTGCAAAGAATCCAAAGTCTGAAATACTTCTGGTCCCAAGCATTTTGGATAAGAATATGCAACCTCTATGCCTGTTCTCCACACAAATAGAAATTATTTTAAAAAATTCATTCACTCATGTAGGCTAAGAATACAAATGAAAACAATTACTTCTTATCAAGCTAGTTAGCTCCAAAATGTAAATATGAAGGTTCAGATTTTTGTTAATTTTAATTCACTGATAACACTGCTACCTAGCAAAGCGCCTGAAACATACTATGTACTCAATAAATATTTCCTTAATAAGACATGTATTTATCTACACATATGCTGTCTTTTAAATGTTAATAATAGTCCATAATTAAGATTGGTGAAGTTGCCTTCCAGAAACTGCCACTACAAAATGGTTTCCAAATTCTCACTTACAGTTCATTTCTTTGAATAATAAAATTAGATCATACCGCCAGGTGTGGTGGCGCACACCTGTAATCCAAGCGACTTGGGAGGCTGAGGCAGGAGGATCACGCGTTCAAAGCCAGCCTCAGCAACTTAGCGAGGCCCTAAGCAACTCAGTGAGACCCTGTCTCTAAATAAAATACAAAATAGGGCTGGGGATGTGGCTTGGTGGCTGAGTGTCCCTGAGTTCAATCCCTGGTTCCAAAAAAAAAAAAAAAATTAGATCATACTCAGAATCTCACTTATTCCTGATTAAGATGATGGCATTTTAGATTTTTTGAGTTGATGACATTTAGATGAGAATTTGGATTTATAATTGATCCTGTAAAGGATATAGACTTTTGGAGATGTTGAGGTGGGGTGAGTGTATTTTGCATGAGACAAATGTCAATTTTGGAAGACCAGAGAGTAAACTGTTGTGGGTTGAATAGTGTCCCCCCAAAATTCACATCCACTCAAATCCTCAGAAGGCGACCTTATTTAGGAATAGGTCTTTGCAGATATAAGTAGTTAAGATGAGATCACACTAGAGTTGGGTAAATCCTGAATCCAATACTAGAATTCCTGTGAGAGTGTTCACAGAAACACACCAGGGAAGAAGGCCATGTGAAGATGGAGGCAGACAGTAGAGTGACGCAGGCACAATGTAAGGGATCCTAAGGAGTGCCAGCAACCACCGGAAGCTAGGAGTGTGAAGGAACATGCCCCATCATAGGCCCCACAAGGAACTAGCCCCACCAACACCTTGATGTCAGACTCTGGTCTTCATAACTGTGAAGGAATAAATTTCTGTCATTATAAGCCCCCAAGTTTGGAGTAATAGGTTTCAACAGCCTAGAAAAATAATACATATGACAAAATGGATTTTGCAGATGTATGTACTTAAGGTCCCAAGACATGAATATTACCTGGGGGGACCTGACCTAATCATATGAGCCTTTGAGAGTCAATTGAGAGGTCAGAGATGGAAGACTGCAAAGATTCAAAATACGAGATTGAAAGGATACACCTCTGCTGAAATGAAGATGGAGGGAGCTTCATGGCAGGGAGTGAAGGCAGCCTTGCAGCTGAGAACAGTGTTGGGTTGCCAGCCAGCAGGGAAGTGAGAGCCTTAGTTCCACAACCAGAATGAACTTTAAGTGCATTGTTCTCCATCCTGAATAGAGAACTCAGCTATGACATGCCAGTCATTTGACGTCCAGGACTATGAGCTAATTAAGGAGTGTTTTAAGCCATTAAGTTTTTAGTAATTTCTTTTTTGGGGGGTGGTTCCAGGAATCAAATCCAGGGGTGCTTAAGCACTGAGCCCATCCCCAACCCTTTTTAATTTTTCATTTTGAGACTGTCTAAGTTGCTTAGGGCCTGGCTAAGTTGCTGAAGCTGGCTTTGAACTTGCAATCCTCCTGCCTCAATCTACCAACTTGCTGGGATTACAGGCATACACCACAATGCCCGGCTACTCTGTGGTAATTTCTTAAGCAGAAAGAAAAAACTAATACATAATGGCTCACATTAAGTGAGGTAGACAGTGGGAGGAGGATTAGGAGACCTAAAGAAGTAAGTCTGCTGCAGTGGATATGCTATTAAATAGGCTGGGAAACCCTCCAGAAGATTCTACTGAGGAGGGCTCCAAGGATACGTCCTTTGTCAAGCAATAGGAAAGTGCTGGTGAGAGGGGCACCCCAGCACTGAGAAGCTCTTCTGTAGGCCAGGGCTGACAACAGAACTGGGCTCACTGACAGCAATGAGGATATGAGAATTCTGACACAAGAGAGACCAGACAGCCCCCAAGTTCGGGGTAACAGGTTTCCATCAGTGGCCAACTGGGGGCACTAGTGATTATCATAGTACGTACCAAGGTGCATAGCCATCCAGTTCCTCTCACGCAATGCTCACCTTCCTTACCTTCCACCTTAACTAGGTAACAATATCAAAACAGAGAACAAAACCTAGCCCTCAAGCTCAAGGATGGTCAGTGTTAGAAATACTTAATTCACCACCATGTTAAAATCACAGATGAGAAGAAACATTTGATCTTATCAATTAAATGCTGCAAAGGCATTTGATGAAACTAGGCATCCATTAGCAGTTTAAAATCTCTTATTGTGGTACTGGCTTAAGTATAGACAAACAGATCAATGGAACACAATGAGAATCCAGAAAGAAGCTCACACATTGATAATCAATTTTTTTCAACAAGGAAGACAAGATCATTCAATCAGGGAAAGAACAGTGTTTTCAACAAATGGTGCAGATACAACGGCATAGCAACATTTTACAAGAGTAAAATCAGATCCCTGACTGATACTATATGAAAAAAATTAAAATGGATCACAGACCTAAATTTAAGAATTAGACTATAAAACTCTTAGAAGACATATGCATATTTTTAAAATGTATGCATCAAAGAACACTATAAGGAATCCAAAAAGTAACCCACAGAATGGAAGAAAATGTTTGCAAAGTATTATGCGTAAGGGTCTGGTATACAGAAGAGATTCTTTCAACTCAGCAATTTAACCCAATTTAAAAATTGGGAACAAAGTCAGCTGGATGGTGCACACTTATTATCCCAGCTACTCCTACAGAGGAAGGAGGATCACAAGTCCAAAGTCAGCCTAAGCAACTTGGTGAGACCGCATACAAGGTCCTGGGTTCAGTCCCCAGCACTGAAAAATAAACTGGCAATAGACATGTGTCTTAGAAAGATAAATGACTAAAAAGCACATGAAAAGATACTCAGCATCATTTATCCTCAGAGAAATGCAAATCAAAAACATAATGGGATGTTACTTCACACTCAAGAGGCTCACCAGAATAAAAAAAAAAAAAAAAAGGAAGAAAAAAGTTTTGGAGAGAATGTCAAATGATGCAACCACTTCGGGAAAGTGTGACAGTTCCTCATATGATTGAAGAGCTACCACCTGACCCAGCAATTTTATCCCTACATAGATAGCCAGGAGAAATGCAAACTTATGTCTGCACAAAAACTTGTACAAAAATATTACAGCAACATATTCTTAGCATCCCAAAGATGGGAAGCAACCTAAATGTTCATTAACTGAAAAACAACAGATAAACAAAATGTGGAATATTCATACAATGGAGTATTACTCAGACTTCAAAAGGAATGAAGTTCTCAGACTACAACATGGATGAACCTCAGAAACAAGGCCACACACATTGTATGATTCCATTTATGTGAAATGTTCAGAATGGGCAAGTCCATAAAGACAGAAAGTAGGAGTGGTGGTAGGAAGGGCTAAGGGAAGAAGAGAATGGGATGTGACTGCTTAATGGGCATGGGGTTTCTTTTGGGGGTCATGAAAATGTTCTAGAATTAAGACAGTGGCAATGTTGTACAACTTGGTGAATATATTTAAAAAGCACTGAATTATATACTTTATAATGAATTATATCTCAAAAAGTAGGGTTAGTATAGAAACAGAAGTACAGAACAGAATTAAAGATTCACATGGATGTACACATGGGATTATAGCACATATCAAAAAGACGCCATTTTAAGCTGGGCATGATGGTGCACGCCTGTGATCCCAGAAGGCTGAGGCAGGAGGATCACAAGGTCAAGACCAGCCTCAGCAACTTGGTAAGACCATGTCTCTAAAGAAATAAAAAGGGCTGGGGCCATGGCTTGGTAGATAAGTACTCCCAGGTTCAGTACGATACCAAAAAAAAGGTCATTTTGAGGGGATGGGGAAGGAATATTTGCAGAAAAACTAAAGTTTGATTCACACCTTACTCAATTATTTAAATATAAAAGATAAAATTTTTAAAGTATAAAAACTGGCAAAAGCATTTATAGGGGCTAGGGTGAGCTCAGGGATAGAGTGCTTGCCTAGTATGCAGAGGCTCTGGGTTGATCCCCAGCACCACCAAAAACAGGCAAGTAAATAAAATGTGTAATTTGTATGAAAAGAGCCAATTGCTCTAATATACAGTCAGAAAAAAATGAATAATTCAGTCAAAGAAGCGGCAAAGTATGTGTGTGAACATAAAATTTACAAATTAATAATAACTATGACAATAAAAACTACTGAACATTGGGCAGGGGTTGTGGCTCAGTGGTAGAGCACTTGCCTAGCATGTGTGAGGCACTGGGATAGAGTCTCAGCACCACATGTAAATAAATAAATAAAATAAATGTCCATCAACAACTAAAAAATATGTTTAAAAAAATCACTGAACATTTATTATGTGCCAGGTACTGTTCATGTATTCATATATTTAATCTCCACAAAGATCCACTGAGGTAGGCAATGTAATTAATTATATTTAATTTAATTTCAATTTTTAAATTTTTTGCCATGCTGGGGATCCCACCCAGGGCCTCCTACATGCTAGGCAATTCTCTACCACTGAGCCATATCTCAGTCCTCATGAACTCATTTTACATCATCCTTTCCCTCCTCTCCATTCTCAATACCCTCCTCCCACATAACAAAAGATACAGCTGTCCCCTACTTTGTTTTAGTAGACTGTCCTGGAATGTTAATTAAAATCTCTAGGGTGATAAACAAAGGAACAATGAAAGGATGTGACTGTCTTCTCCCATGGTAAGAAATCTTTAATTGGGTATTAAACTCTGGCAAGAGCTCAACACTGAGTTACATCCCCAACCCCCAAAGCTCTGTTCTTTTTTTTCTTTTTTGGGGGTGGTACTGGGAATTGAACTCAAGGGCACCTGACCACTGAGCCACATCCACAGCCCCATTTTGTATTTTATTTAGAGATAGGGTCTCATTGAATTGCTTAGCACCTTGCAGAGGCTGAGGCTAGCTTTGAACTCAAGATCCTCCTACCTCTGCCTCCTGAGCCACTGGGATTACAGACCTGAGCCATCTAGTCCAACTGTCAAAGCTCTGTTCTTGAACTAGGTTGCTGACTTTCTTTTCTCCTCTCCTCTCCCTTCTCCTCCCCTCTACCCCTCCTTCCCTCCTCTCCTTCTTCTATTCCCTCCCTTTCTCCCTCCTCTTCCCTCCTTTCTCTTCTTTATTTCTCTGTATCTATGTTAAAATTAAAACTTAGAAGTAAATCATATTAGCATTTTTCTTTGAATTAAAGAATAAAGTCAGACTTTTTTTGGTACTGGGGATTGAAACAGGGCCTTGAGCATGGTAGGAAAACACACTAGTCCCAAGATATATCCCCAGCCCCTAAAATCAGACTCTTTAAACAAGGTAAATCTGGTTTTGACAATGAGAACTAGTTTTATAAAGTAGGTAACAAATTCAGCATTTTTCCTTAAATTAAATGAGATAAATTTACAGGTCCAAAGATTCAATAGAAATATATTTTAAACACATATGTAATATAATATTCTAGAAATACTATATTTCACAACTTTTTAAACTTATGATGAAAAATGTTAGACATCAACTTTAAAATGTAGAAGATACATAGTAATTCAAAAAATTCTAGGGAGTTGAGAAAACATGATTGAAGACCACTCCTTTAGAACCACCACTCTTATCTATTCCCCACTACACCACCCTGTCAGTAATCTGAAACATAGTGCTTCACTAACAGAAAAATGAAGTTAATCAACAATGAGATCTTATCTTTTCATCCCTCAGATGGGTAAAGATTTAAAAGTCTAATAAAATCCATCATCCATGAAGCTGCAGGGAAACAGTTTTATTAAAGTGACTATTTTGGTTGGTCATTTTAACAACAGCAGTTAAAGCTTAAAATATGCATATTCTTTGGTGCTGGAAAAACCTTGAAGTCTACAAATCAAACTGTTAAGAAGAGTGACATCCAAGAGGATGGAATTTGAGAAATTTTCACAGGTTAATACTTTTGTATGACATTTTTACAATAAAGGACAGGAGCAAGCATGCACTGGCCTAAAGTACTATGGTGACTAAAGTCCAAAATAAGCTGCATATCTGTGGGATAGGAAAATGAAACAGAAGCAACATGTGGATGATTAGATTAGATGACATGCAATACTTCAGTTCTACAACTTTACGGTATTAAGAAATGACTCTTACAGCCCATCTGTTATATTTCACCAGGCAATTTTTTGTGTGTAGAGCTGGGCATTGAACTTGGGGTCTTACACATAGTAGGCAAGCACTCTGCCACTAAGCTACATTAATAATTCCACCAGAATACATCCCCAACATACACTCACCAATTTAAGCTCAAATCTCAGACCACTCTAGAGATTGAATTAGTCTTTTTGTATTACTTGTATCTTTATACCATATTATAGACTAATCATGGCTTATATGAAGTAGAATTCAGCTATTCCGTTACTTTTACCATATTATCTCAAAAACCTTATCCCTGAAGATACTTGTATTCCTGCAATAATGTTTTTTGCCACTAGATGGCAATTTAACTAATGTCATATTGAGAAGTTCTTGGAACCTGAGGTTGGCTGTTTAACCACCAACAGAAGTGACAAAATAAGGAAGGAAAAAGTCAGCCAGAAAGGAAACAGTGGTATGATTAGTATGTCCATTTGTGAAAGGCAAAGGGAAAATATAGAGTTAAAAAGAAGGAGCAGACTATATGCATATTAATTTGTTTCCTGTTTTTTGTTTTTTTTTGTGATGCTGGGTATGGAGCCCCTGGCCGGCCATATGCCAGGCACACACTCTACCACTGAGCTGCTTTCCTGGTCCCTATATTAATAGTATGAGGAAGAGTTCCCAGCACGAGGAATAAGTAATAAATAGATGTTCAAAATACCTTAATCACTGTCACAGTCTTAAAGCACTAATTGGTGTCACTTATTGTTTGAACTATTCCTTATCTCGATGTCCACAGTTCAGGGTATAGTGTTAATTCTCTTTCTCTCTATCCCTAGCTTATTGCAGCATTTTACCATAGATAACAATGTAATTTTTACCTCAGTTCTGATGGACACCAAGGATTATAAGGGCTTAAGAAATGTCTATTTTCAGATAATAAGAGATTTGATTTTTGGTCTACTTTCTCAGAATATTTTAAATATTAATTTATACTCCATGTAGGTATTCATGTATCTAAATTGGGAACATAAAATTTGGACCCAGTTTACCCAGAAACCAATCAAATCAAATCCAAAATTCTTTTAGTATTAACAATAATAACAAAAACAAATGAACTTTTTAATATGCAAGAAAATGTTTGTGCCAAGCTATTGAAAAGGCTCTACAGAACCCACTTTAAAGTTGTAAGAAGTCAGGGCAATTATCATATTAAAGTCTAATAAAAAGGAGAATATCTTATATGACTTAGAATATCATCCTTGTCATTTAAAAAATATTTGATATTTGAGTTGTTCAGAAGAATGCCTTCTTTTCTTACCTGTAAGGTTGTATTTTAGCCCCTTGGTTTTGAAATTCCAATGCTTTCTTCACAACAGCTTCATTTTCTTCTGGATAAACTGAGCATGTGCAGTAAACCACTGCTTGAGCTTTAACAACTATATTTAAAGAAGATTTAATTAACATAACAAAACCCCATTAACGATCCAATGCAAATTTATGTTTCCAGACATGTATTTGGTACAAATTCTACAAAGTTCTATGGGAATGATTTCCAGAGATGCTTGAATGGCTCCCTTTACAGCAGAAGCTGTTAAGAAATGGAAATCCAGATGGATTGTATGAAAGTTGAAAACTGAATCAATGTGACCAACCTAGTTGAAAACAAAGAAATAAATGCTGCAGATTCCCATGAGCTTGATACTTCCAGTCATTCCTCAATAAGCTTAATCACCTAACGGGTTTAAAGAACTCCAGAAACAGGCAGATTTCAGAGTGAATCCCAGTCCTGTCCTTGCTGTGGCATGAACCTTGGAAAATTACTCTCAGTTCCAGATTTTTCATCCATAAAATGAGGTAATATGTGACCTGCAATTCACTAATTTATTCATACCTACTGAGTGCCTAGCACATTCCAGGCACTGTTCTAGGCTTTGGTCTACATCAGCGAACAACACTACAAAAATCCCTGCCTCTGGGGAGCTTACTTTCTAGCAGAGGATAAAGACAGTAAGAAACAGAAAACTATTTAGGTGATAAAGCAAAGCAGGGGTGGGAAAAAGAGTTTCAGGGGAATGCTGTAATTTTAAGTAGGATAGTTAGAGCAAGCATTGCCGAGATGGAGGACTCGAAGATTAGAGAGCCAGACCCAGAGATAACTAGGGAAGGGTATTTTAAGGTAACAGAACAGCAAGTTTAAAGGCCCTGAAGTGGAAGTGGGCCTGAAATGTTCAAGGAAAGTGAAGGGGCCAGTCTGATCAGAACAGAGGGAATGAGGAGAGAGTAGTGGGAGATGAGGTGTTTAAATGTGGTCTGAGCACCAAATAGTAGAGGACACATAGGCCACTATGGTTTTCACTTTGATGGTGGGGAGCCATTTCTTTTAACAAGATCATTCCAATTGCTGTGTGAACAGTGGTGGAAGCGGGTGGACAAAACAGAAGGTCACTCAGTAAACCAAGTGTGAGGTGATGGCATGGACATGGTGGTAGTGGTGGAGGTGACTGGATTATGTATATTAAATGAGGAAGTTCCTCTGCTTGCTGACAGACTGGCTGTAGATATGAATAAGAGTCATGGACAATGCTAAGCTTTTTCACCTGAACAAGTGGAAGACTGATATTGTCATTAACTGAAATGGCAGTTCTGCGGGAAGAACAGGACTTCCATTTTGGATCTATCAACTTTGAAAGACCTATTAGTCACTAGCTGGAGATGACAGGAACACAGCTGGAGATACAGACTTAAGAGTTTGGGGAATAAATTTGGGAGTCACACAGAGGTGCTTAAAACCATGAGACTGGATGAGATCATCAAGGGAGTAAATATGTACAGAGAAAAAAAGACTCCTAGACATGAACTGTGGCATACTCTGATGCTAAAGAGGGTATTGAGATAGGGAGGACCAGGAAGCAAGGAGGGGAGGCCAAGGAGACGGGAAAAGAAAGCGAGGTGATTTATCTTAGAAGACTAGTGAAGCAATGTGTGAAGGAAGAGAATATGATCAATGAGGTCAACTACCACAGCTACACCAAGTGAGCCGATGTAACAGCATGGGGGTGGTCACTGGGGATCCTCACAAGACCATCTCAGGCTAGTGGCAGGAGTGAAAGTCTGACAGTAATAGGCTCAGAAAAGAATGAGAGAAAAGATTTAGAGAAACACTGTTCTCAAGAGAAAGGCAAGTTATAGGAGAAAAAAAAAGAGAACATTCAAAGAAGAATTAAAACATAGGGATTTTTGTTGAAGAAGGATCATTCCAGAAAGCACAAAGTAGGAGATGAGGACAGACAAGGAACTGGATGAGGACAAAAAAGGGATTAATATAGATCTTAATAAAGGAGATGAGGAATGACCTGAGTGTCAGGGGCTTCCCAAGTTAATGGCTCTCAATAGTATAAAGGACGTAGTGAGATGTGTCTGTGATGGTTTTAGAGAAGAGAGTAGTGGCAAGACTGTGAGTTTCTAGGGCAAGGGCATTTGGGGAGCCTGGCCACCTTGTTACTCTGTTCAAGGAAGGCGCGGAAGCTAAGAGAGATGATTTTGTGAGGATTAAAACATAAAAAGTAAATAGTGAGGTGCCTGACAAATAATTGACCAATAAATGTACAAACACTTAAAAATGTAGCTGGACACATAAAAATGTAACTGGGCGCATGCCTGCAATCCCACCTACACGAGGAGTTGAAGCACAAGGATCAAAAGTTTGAGGCTAGAATGGGCAATTGAGCAGGCCCCTGTCTCAAAAAACCAAAAGGACTAAAAATACAACTTAATGGTAAAGTGCCCTTGGGTTCAATCCCAGTGCCAAAAATTTTTTTTAATTATTTTTACAACTAATAAGAGGAATGAGCATAGTTATCTTTTATATGGTTGATTTCAAATGGAGCTTTTAGTTCTTTCTCTCAAAATTTGGAGTCAAACGCTTAATAAGGCACTTTACCTAACAGTGTTTTATGGGGAAGTTATACAACTTGATTTATTGCATGTCTTCCAGTAATGTAGACTATCCTAATTTCAAGGTTGCCAGATAAAGTGTTTCCTTGGTATCACAACAGGGTGTTTGTCACTAAAATCCTTTTGCTTCTCATGATTCTTTCTGAAGTCTTTTTAAAACTTTAAACATTCTATTAAAATTTGATGAAAGTACATTAGTAAAAATTTTTACTTACTTCCTGATTTTCCAACCAACTTATTTCATAGCTCATATATATATACTATCACATTCAAATTGTTTTTTAGCAACATTAACCAAAAGGACAGACTTCGTCTCTGCTATTTTGTCTCATTTATATATCATGTGTATCTTTATATATTGAATAATCTATACTCACAGAATCATCTTTGAGCCTCTATTTTAGAAACATTTATTTACGCTCATAAGCCTAAATCTAGCTTAATGCCTGACCCAGAATAGACATTTGATAAATATTCACTGACCTAATAAAAGTTTATTAGTTTCTCAGAGACTATCAGATTTCTTTGTTCCCCTGTGGAAAAGCAGTGATACTCAAAATCCAAGTGGAGTAATTAAAACAATTACATAAATACTTAAAAATCCTTGTTATTTATACTTCAAATCAAGAGATCTGTGCTTTACCTGTACCTCTAGACTCTATTCAGAACTAAGAGAAATAAATTTTGTATTAAAATTTGAACTGCAGAAGAGTTGGTAGGTGTAGGTAAAATAACAACAGAAAAATATGTCAAGTAAGAAATCAGAAATAGGGAAGATGAAAATGAATTATAAATGTACATAATTATTTCACTTTAGCATTAAGAAATTATTAAATTATGCTAGCAATGTTTAAAGTATTTTTTTAAATGGCAGATTAATTTGATAAAAATAATTTGTTATTTGAAGGCACCAAAACTGTATGCTCTAGAAAATTTGTTTCTGGTTTCTGGTTACTGGTTTATTATTATTCATGTTTCTAAGATTAATACTATATTTTAATAATGTTGTTCTAAAAACAGACTTACATTTCAATGCATGTGCTAGCTGTTCATATTGCTGTTGAGCAAGAACCTGAAGTTTATCTTCTGAAGTACCTCCTTGAGAGAGATCTTTAAGTAAATCTGTATCTGAATTTTTAAAATAAATAAATACTTTAAAATAAATTACTATTAGGTACTTTTCATATTTTGATGTTATCAGACTATTTTGCAATCATTTTGATTACTAATGAAAATTATCAAGGAAAATACTTATTAAAACTAAATAGATAACATTAAAATATTGACTTAAAAATTTAAAAATCAATAAAGGTAATCAGTTTTAGTTTTAGTACTGATTTCAATAAAAATATAGAAATATTTAATATTGTTTTTTTCCAAGTTTTCTTTTAGATAATCATCCAAGCAGGCATGAAAGTCATTTAGATTCAGAAGAAAGAATTCAATCTGGATAATGCAGAAAAGAGAAAACAAGATTTATTTTCTAAAATAGAAATTGATGGGCTATCATCAACTAGTTTCAATAATTTAGAAATTAACACAGGTACCTTCGTGTTCATTTAAAATAAATTCTATTGGATTACTAACACCCAGATGTGAACAACGAGGCAGCAGCAGAATCACTTTAACTTTCTGTAACCTCTGATCCTTTGAGTCAAGATTAGTAAATGTCTCAGGAAGTATTTCAATATCTGGGGGGAAATACAGAAAAATTAATGTAATTTAATTAAATTACATTCTAGCTAATTAGCTAAAAAATCTAAATGCAATATCTGATATATATGTATTTATCTTAAACCCCTTAACCCCACAAAAACTCATTTTAATAGCATTTAGGAAAAAGTATTCTCTGATAACCTCACAAAGTTAATACAGGAATTTTCTTAATAGATTGCTATTTCCACCTGAGAATGACTTTCAAAAGTAAAATT
This sequence comes from Glaucomys volans, assembly GCA_020662805.1. Taxonomy (NCBI): domain Eukaryota; kingdom Metazoa; phylum Chordata; class Mammalia; order Rodentia; family Sciuridae; genus Glaucomys; species Glaucomys volans. Next base: position 1,397,137 of record JAJEJO010000215.1, read on the forward strand.
AAACTTTTCATTCTGAACTTCAGGTTCAATTTAAAGTAGTATGATAGAGAAAGGGAAATGGGTTTTAGAAGCAGAAGGACTCAATTTTGACTCCATGTTCACTATGTACCAGCTCTATATCTTAAACTTTCTCAGCCTCCATGTCCATATACCTGGACTGGGATGGCTTCTTTATGTAACTGGTGAACATCAAGACCAAGCTTAGCCTGGTGTCCCATATACAGCAAGGATGACAACAACATTGGTTATTTTCTCTTTCCCATTTTTTACCCCCTTTATATTCTATCATCCCCAGGGGAAAAATGGCTATCAGCACCTTAGACTGTGCCTTATAAATAGGCCTATTTATAAGGCACAGTCTAAGGTGCTGAACCTACACAAACAGGCATGAAATATCATCCATACCTCTGGGGACCTTGTATGTAGTTCATGAGCATCTATCTCTCTAGGTGACAACTATCTATACCCCTACCTTAAAACCAACCCTCTGAGGCCATCCTGGGCAACTTAGCAAGGCCCAAGCAACTTAGCAAGACCCTGTCTCAAATTAAAAAATAAAAAGGACTAGGGATGTGACTTAGTGGTTCATCACCCCTGGGTTCAACCCCCAGTCCCAAAAGAACAAAAAAAAAAAAAAGAACAACCTCCTGAGAAGAGGGCAAGGTTACCAAAGAAATAAGCTCTGATTAACACACTGCCAGGAACCACAGGAATAAATAAACACTGGAAGAAGAAAAGTCCTCTCCTCTTCCGTTTCAGCCTTGTCTCTCTAGGACCCTCATTATAATAGCTGAGCCAGCTGGCAATGGGGAAATGGATAATGCCAAGCACAGTTCCAAAAGCAGTATCACAAAGTTCAGAGTTGAGAGGTAATGAAGAAATAACTGGCCTAGTTTCTGAATACACTTTTCTTAGTTCTTTTCTTGTGGATCCTTTTCTGGATCCCTCTTATTTAACTTCCTGATCTCTTAGTATGGCATGTCCAGGAGTGAGCCTTTGGATTTCTTTCCTTTACTACAGCTATACTCTAAGTACACTAAGCATAGTTAGTGGTCAGGACATTAAATATTATCTACACAATGACAAGTTCCAGATTTATATCTCTAACAACAGACTTCTTTCCTGAACTTCAAAAAGGTGTACCTAAATGCCAGCTTTACATTTCCACATAATATTGAACAGACATCTTAAAACCTAACTTGAGGGCTAAGGATGTGGCTCAGTGGTAGAGTGCTTGCCCAGCATGTGTGGGGCCCTGTATTCGAGCCCCAGAATTGCAAAACAAACAAACAAGCAAGCAAACAAAAAGCTAACATGACTAAAAGACTTAGTGGATCCTGCCTCTTCCCTTCTCTCACATCCCACATCCAATCCAATAAATGCGACTTCAAGATATATTCAGTCTGTCATTTCTCAAAACCTCCTCCATTACTACCCTGGTAGAAGTCAATATCTTTACACACCTGCACTTTTAAAAACTGCCTAACTGATGTCTCCACTAATATGTTTTACCTTAAACTATTTTCCAAAGAGTAACAAAATACTGGTAAACATGTCACTCATTGGCTTGAACTCCACTAATGAATTCCCATCTCAATTAAGGTCAAGTCCTTCAGCATAGAATGCCCTATTTTTGTTCCCAGATATCCCCTGTGACCTCATCGTATTCTTCACTCGATCTGCTCCAGCCCTATCACTTCCTTACTGTTCTTGGAACATGCTAACTGTGCTACAGCCTCAAGGCTTTTATTCTCACTATTCGTCTGCTTTGAATGCTCTTCCCACATTCATCCCTCCCTTTCCTCAGGTCCCCAACAGTTCATTGAAGTCTCCTGGCAAATACTCCTTTATCAGAAAGGCCTTCCCTAATCACCATCTGTTTAAAAAATAAATAAAAAGAACAACCTCTTTACAGCACTCTCTATCCCTTGAACCTATTGTTCTTCATGGTTTTTTCCCTCCATCTTTCTCATACTATAGTGTAAGCTTCATAAAGGAGCTGAGTTTTGTTTCACTGCTGTTTCCCCAAATATATACCAGTGCCTGATACTTAATAACATGCATCACTCAACTCTTGTTAAATGAATAAATCATTAAAATTTTTTGGTGGATATTTCCTTTTATTAATACTATTCTTCATCCTACTAATACTCTGTCTTAAAAATTCTTTCTACTAGTTAGAAGATCAATATCATGTTAATAAGATTCACCCAAGACATCGATTGTGGCAACAATTTATTCTGTATAAAATTCTATTGTGTAGATATTTAGGTTGTTTGTATTTTGAGGCTATCAAAAATAATGTGCTGTATTTTGGATGTGCTGTGTCCCGCAAGCATTCATGTGTTAGAAGCTTGGTCTCAGTGTTCCAGTATTAAGAGGAAGTAGAACCTTTGAGAGGTGAGGCTTAGTGGGAAGTAATTAGATCACTGAGAATGTAGACCTCAGAAAGCATTAACAAGGGTCCTGTTGAGCAAGTGAGCCCCCTTTCCGGGAGCTAGCTTAATTCTGCAGGGTCTCATCATACTCTATAAGGGCTAATCGCACTCAAGGGCTCTGCCCTTATGACTTCATCACCTTCCGAAGTCCCCACCTCCTAAGCCATCACCTGGGGAGTTAGAATTTTAACCTATTTCTTTGCCGTGTATGATTACTAGAGTTCACAAGTCTTGATTCTACGGCTTAAAGTCTTTTGGAAAATTCCCAGCCTGAAATACAAATCATCACTTCTTCCCAATCCCTCTCCTCTCTTCCTGAGATTCCAGTTATAACACACATGGTATCAACGGATTACTGAGTCTTATGAATCTCTTTCATAGTATTCAAACTTCTGTGCCCCTATGCTTTAGTCTGGATATTTCCTTCTAGCCATCAGTTTACTTCTTCTTTTCTTTAGCTTTTTTAATTTACTGGTAAGCCCATCCATTTCTTCTTTTTCTTTTTTTTCTTTTTATTTGTTACTGGAGATCAAACATGCTCTACCACTGAGCTACATCCCAGCACCACTTATTTCTTAATTTCATATACCATATATTTGCATTCTAGGATTTTCTTTTGGTATGGGGGGGGGTGCAGCACTGAGGCAGATCCGAGTTATATCCCCAGTCCTTTTTATTTATTCATTTATTTTTATTTTGAGACAGGATCTCTATGGGCCCTGAACTTGCAATCCTACCTCAGGGTTTTGAGTAGCTGGGATTACAGGTGTGTATACCATGTCTGTCTTGGATTTATTTATTTTTTAATTATTATTATAGTTTCCAGTTCTCTGCTGAAATCTAAAGCTTGGCATTCAGTTCCCTCAACACATTAATCATAAATTACTTTGAAGTCCACATCTGATATATTGAGTATCTGGATCCTGTGTGTGTCTGCTTCTACTAAAGTATTTTTTTCTTCATTTGAATCATATCTATCACCTTGTCTTTTGACTAAGATCAAATGTAGAATCTGTTATCAGTTTAATATTTGAGTCATTACTTTTATTATTTATCTATTTTTTCAACTGAGTGCCAGACATTGCATTTGGAAAAATTTAGGAGATAACTGGAAACTTAGAATGATGTTACTTTCTTCCAAAGAGAATTTACTTTTGCTTCTGGCAGGCAAAGAGTGGGTCTAGCTAAAACTGGGCACTTGCAGTCCCAGATCACCTTAATCCAATTGGGAATTAAGATGCCTGGAATTTGGGCTCTAGTACTTTGGAAGACTGATTATTATCAGGTATCCTGTGCTCCAAGTAAAGTCCTGGGTATTTAGCAGGTTACCTCTTTTGGTCAAGATCCTGAATTCTACTTTTTGCCTCCCTGGCTTTGTGATTCTATCAAAACTTTTGCTCACTTTTTCAGTCTCCCTGAACCTATAATAAAATGTGATCTTTAGTATGCAAAATTGAATGGAAATTTTTTTAAAACACAGGGAGCCTAAAAGATTTGGTTTTTAGGCCTTGATATTATCTTTGTCAATTAAGCCTTATGTAAATATGTTCTTATTTATTAAATGATGAGCCCCATCTACTTGAACGAAATGTTGAGTCTCAAGCTATATCACAACCAAATATCAAATACTATTCCAAAGTACCACAATATTAATTACTTTAACCTACAGTTGTTAACCAAAACTGATTTAAAAAATAAAAACTGATACAATATAGATTAGTGAGAATTTTAAAAGCATAGTTTATATGGAGATTTTACATTACAAAAATAAACTAATTCAAACATTTTTAACATCTTTAAACTCCTGTAAAACAATAATCACCAAATACATATTTGTACGTACTTTTACATCCCATTTTTATGAAAAGGTTATTTAAGTCAGGATTCTTGTCTTGTGAGTTTATTCCACATACAAATATTTTTGAAGTATTATTACTTGTTAAGATTGACATATGGGCAACTGTGTACCATGAACCTGTGTTGACCATTAAGATGTCATCATCCAAATTTATTAAAGACTTTACAGAATGAACAGCAAGACTTCGAGATTTATCCTACAAGACAATAGTATGATTAGAATTTCAATCATATGACTTCTTTTAGGTTTAGATAAAAGAAAATACTTGAAAGGAATACTGAGAAAATACCTAACTCTTTTTAGTTAAACATATCTTCATATATGTCTAAAGAAAAAGTTAATAGGGCTGGGGATATAGCTCAGCTGGTCGAGTCTTGCTTCACAAGCACAAGGCCCTGGGTTCAATCCCCAGCACCACAAACGAAAAGAAAAGAAAAGAAAAGAAAAAGTTTACAAATATTTCTGATAAATATATTTATAATAAAGACCTTAACTTCATTTAACCTAAGTAATGACTACCATTTAAATTTTTGTATAAAAGGCAATGCTAAAATCTCTAAAATATAATAGATTAGAAATGTCTTAACTCCCAATCTTACCACTTCATGAAAACCCATTCTCTGGTTATTGCCATTTTTTTCTTCCCATTACATTGTCACCTACATTACTACTACCTCACAGAGATTAAAATTATGATGTTTGAGAACATTATGAAAGAAGGTTTAATGGACTGGACTTCTGTTACTGACCTCAGTTCTTGAGAAAGTAGGAGATTCTGCCCAGGAATATGGGTATGAGGGAGAAATAAATTCACCTTAGACTGCTAAGGTGAAGTTGAGGCAAGAATTGGAATCGAAGAATGTAAAAATGAATGTCACCTAATTATTCCATTCCACTGAAACTATATTATATCTCACATTCTCTTCCTGTATTGATATCCACTATGCACCTCTTACAAATCAAATCTATGAGACTATATTAAACAGAGTATGAGAAAATTTTACATGATGGTTTTTTTTTCTCATTTGCAGGATGGCCTAGCATTTTCCCCAGAAATGGAAGAAAGAAAAGGTCTCACTGTAGCTTCTCTCAAATCTTTTCTTACAAGGAAAAAAAGTACACCTTCCAGTTGTCAGTAATCTCATTTATGAGTCTTGAGAGGAGACTATGTTCTTTACAACTTCATGTGAGACTAAGATGATAAAATATTATAGGAGCGCTGACTGTAGAGTTGTTAATTTTATTCAAATTAGGCCCTTATAAACCTTCCTGGTAATCCATAAAAAATATAAACAATGAGGTTTTATTTTTAGATAGAGTGATTCTTTGACTAAATTGGATTGTTGAAAATCATAATGAAAGTAAATAGTAATTTACCTGAAATATAAGTTTATGATCTTTGAAAAGATCTATATTTATAAGATCTTTTTTAAGATGAGATGGAAAAATTAAGACATCATAGCAATGTTGGTCCACAGCAAAGACTTTATCATCAATATGCCGTACAGATTTGACTTCATTATAGCCTCTTTTCTTCAAATTAATCAAAACTTCTTCAGGGCTGTAAGTATACAACATTAAGATGTAATTGCAAACATAATATGTTAAGAATATATTTAACATTAATACCTTTTTTCTGCAACAAAGAAAAATATCACTGCATATATTGCATCTTATGAAACTCAATTTTAGCCAGTAATAAGTTAAGAGATAATTAGAAACAGAAAAGTTAATATATTTATATAATTTGGTGGTAGACTCTGGAATTAAACTATGATTCTCTAATCATTCCCTTGGATATGTCCCTTCACCCTTAAAATGGTAATATTTCTTATCACATTTTTTAAAGGAGACTTGAAATGTGAATAAAGAATTTGATTAAAATTCTTACCTGATTTTACAAGTATTTATCCAAGCATAAAGTGGCAAAGTAGAGGCCCTTAGTTCCTGTTTCCTAACTATTTCTGGTAGAATATGGTAAATTGAAAGGGCATCATGTTTGATTCGACATCTTGCCAATGCTGCAGCCAATTTTATCTTAAAACTAGAAACAGAAAATCAATTTTTTAAAATTTTTTTTTTAGTTGTAGATCAACACAATATCCTTTTTTTATTCATTTAATTTTGATCCATTGAACACAAATGGAGTACAGCTATTGTTAACACGATACCTTTATTTTACTTATAAATTTTTATGTGGTGCTGAGGATCGAACCCAGTGCCTCATGCATGCTAGGCAAGCACTCTACCACTGAGCCACACCCCAGCCCCAGAAAAGCAAATTTTGATGACTACTGCATTTGAGACAAGACTATTAGTTCCCCATTACAAATGATTTCCAGAACTTTAACCAATTCATCTATAATTTCACTTCAAATGACTGAAGCCTAAAATAAAAATTTGTCATATATGAAAATAGAAATCCGATAATGTTTATTTCCTTCTTCTATTTTTGCTGCCCCTGTATAGTTGTGCATTCCTCAAAATTTATATCTTTTGTTAGTTGAAAAACAAATATTATTTGGTGGAAAGGATGTAGGATTTAGAGTCAGACAAACTTGAAGTTAAATTCAGGTTCTATAACTTAACAGCTGATAGAATGTTCTATCACTTAATAGGAATGTTACCTGATATTCAAGGAAGGTTACCTAATATTCTTTGGCCTCAGTTTTCTCATCTGAAAAGGTGGTCAACTTACTTCACTATTAATGTGGTCATCACCAACCAAGTGTGCGAAATAGCACAGTGCTAGCCCATAGCAGGTACTCACTAGAAGTTAGTTATTATCATAGATGTCAATAATATAATCTTGAGAAGATTAAAGAAATTTCATGAATCTGTATAAAATCCTGTCTGGTTCTGAATATCCCATGCCTCAAAATTCCAAATAACAGAAAAGAAAAACAAGAACTAGTTAGTATCACCATGAAGACCCAATAACTGTTTCATAAATGAGAATACATATTCCTAGCACTTTTGTGGTAGGAATCTATCTGAAACAAACCTCAAGAATATCTATTATCAAGAACACGAGCAACAATAGGTATTGGCGTGGATGTGGGGAAAAAGGTACACTCACACATTGCTGGTAGGGTTGCAAATTGGTGCAGCCACTCTGGAAAGCATAATGGAGATTCCTTAGAAAACTTGGAAAGGAACCACCATTTGACCCAGCTATCCCACTCCTCGGTCTATACCCAAAGGACTTAAAATCAGCATACCACAATGATGCAGCCACATCAATGTTCATAGCAGCTCAATTCACAATAGCTAGATTGGAGAACCAACCTAGATGCCCTTCAATAGATGTATGGATAAAGAAATGGTGGTATATATACACAATTGAATATTATTCAGCCATAAAGAATAAAATTATGGCATTTGCAGGTAAATTGATGGAGTTGGAGAATATCATGCTAAGTGAGACAAGCCAATCCCAAAAAACCAAAGGTCAAATGATTTCTCTGATAAGTGGATGATGATGCATAACGGGGAGTGGGAGGGAGGCAAGACTGGAGGAAGGATGGATTGTATTGAGAAAAATGAGGGGTGGGGAGGAGGCAGGAGGAAGGAAAGATAATAGAATGAGAAAAACATCATTACCCTATGTACACGTATGATTACACAAACAGTGTGACTCTACTTCATGGACAACCAGAGAAATGAAGTTGTACCCCATTTGTGTACAGTGAATCAAAATTAAAAAAAAAAAATTTTAAAGATGGCTAAAATCAGAAAAAGTAAATAAATAAACCTCAAGCATAATCTTGAAGAAACAAGGAAGGCATGTCATAGTTGTCATGAACTTGATGTGTGGTACAGAAAGAAATGGACATTATCAAGAATTGGTGTCAGATCCAGCTAACCTGTTTCAAAGACTGATGGGGAGGCAGGTCAAGGGTAGTAGGTGAAGAGCTCAGTTATATTTCAGCACAAACTATTAAATACTACTTTCTTTTCCTTATGGCTGTACTCTCCCTTGTTTAAACTTCTTATCTCTAACAGCATGAGAACTTCTCATTCACAGATGTATTTATGTGGGAATGCATGTACAGTTATGGGAGAAAAAGAACACAAGGGCACTTAGGAGAACAGGAAGGGTCATCAGACACCAAGCCTATAATAAAATTAGTCTAGTTCTATGTCTTAATGTCTCAGAATGACAACAGGGGACATAAAAAATGACAGAATATGTTAATACACACCAAAGAATAAATTTATATAAAGAAGACGAGTTATTGTTCTATATTATACAACAGGAAATGTTTGATTACAGAGTAGTTTTGATAAAACAGTGTTTCCAAATACCTACTTAGTTCACATTTACAATAATAAATGTGACTGATTGAATTCTTCAATTTGTTATATTATCAGAATTGCCCATTTCTTTTACCAGCATCCCTGTGCATACAGAGCTTCCTTTCTAAATGTTAAACTATAATTATATAAGTCTTGAGTTCAAATCTTAAACCTGTTAGCTATAGAACAGAAACTACTTATCACAGTATATTAGGATAATAATATATAGTAAGAATAACCTTAATTATAATATTATAACTGCAACCAACTCTTCCTGTCTCAATTCTACCACTCCATCTAGTAGAGACAAATCTATCCACTCATACAGAACTATCTGCCAGTCCTATGATGTGCCATGTCATAGTCTTACTTCTCTCTTGTTGTGCACCCCCACTTCCCTTGGACTCTGCAATCCGATTACCTGCATTCAAATTCTAGTTCTACCAATTACTAGCTATGTGACTTTAGGCAAGTGTTATGGTTTGGATGTGAGGTGTCCCCCAAAGCTCACATGTGAGACAATGCAGGAAGGTTCAGAGGAGAAATGATTGGGTTGTTAGAGCCTTAACCAATCCCAGGTGAATTAATCAGTGAATTAATCCCAGGTGGGATTAATTGAAATGGTAGGGTGTGGCTGGAAGAGATTAGAATTGGGGCCTGGCTATGGGGTATATATTTTGTATCTGGAGAGTGGAGACTCTCTCTCTCTCCGCTTCTGATCACTGTGATGTAAGCTGCTTCCCTCCACCGCCCTCTCCGGTCATGATGTTCAGCCTCACCTTGAGCCCTGAGAAATGGAGTCGGCCTTCTATGGACTAAGACCTCTGAAACCATGAGCCCTCATATAAACTCTTCCTTCTCTACAATTGTGCTGGTCGTGTCGTTTAGTCACAGCAGTGAAGTTATTTAACTTTTTTCACCTCTAGGAATTAGGAGTTATGGTAAATAGCACCTAACTTATAGGGTTGTGGCAAAGATACTTATAAAAAGGTATTCAAAGCCATGTTAGTCAAGAAAAAGCAAGGTCTCTACCAATGAGCCACGTTCCCAACCCTCCCCTTGTGTGTTTTTTTTTTAATGAAACATGAGTTTTACTCCTTTTTGACTCTAATTTTTTTCAGAATATTTCTCTAACACATTAAAATGTTTCTCTTTAAGTATTAATTGAATGTTTTCTTATGACAAAAGATAACATTATTCTTGAAAACCATAAAATCAGATACCATACAGGCACCTGTTTCAGAATCTTCACTAGATAAGTGAAATAGGTAAAGAGTTTCCAAAGAAGGGCTGGAGAGAATATGAGAAATAAAACCCCATAAACAAGTGTTTAAGGGGCGTTTTTTTTTTTTTTTTTTTGGTACTGGGGAGTGAACCCAGGGCACTTGACCACTGAGCCACATCCCCAGCCCTATTTTGTATTTTATTTAGAGACAGGGTCTCACTGAGTTGCTAAGGGCCTCGCTAAGTTGCTGAGGCTGGCTTTGAACTAGTGATCCTCCTGACTCAGCCTCCCAAGTCGCTTGGATTACAGGCATGCGCCACCACGCCCAGCTTTAAGGGGCATTTTGACAAAAGAGAAACTCTAGAGCATTATAGGCAATGAGAGAAATGGGAAAGATAAGAAAATGAATATATTTGAGCAAATATGATTTATCTGCATGGTTGTTTTAATACTGCTAAGTCATTTTATGTAATTTACCTTACTACTCAAAAAGAAGAAAAAAATCAATGATCATTTCAGCTTTCCAAAATTTGGATCTTGTTTTCTTAACTCAGCAAGATTGCCACTTTTTACTTCCTGCATTGCAGTTTGGAAAGTACCCCAGGCATGAAGCCAAGACTATTCTAAAACTCAATTCATTTGTTTTAGTCATCTCAGGAACCAAGTTTCCATGCTGTTTCTTGTCTAATATCCAAAACTTTTACCTCATGTATTTTATCCAGTTTTCTAGTTGTTTACAGTGGGAGGACAGGTCTGACTCAGGATCCTCTATCATGATCACATAATTACATTTTAAAAATATCATTCAACCTGCCATGTGGAATGGATTGTGATAAAGTAAGAGTTATAGGCAGGAAAACCTATGAAGAGGCTGTCATAGTAGTCCAAGTGATAGATTATGGTGGCATGGGTTTGGATGGCAGAAATAGAAATAGAAATAAGTGGACAGATTCAACAAGTTTTTGAACTGGAGTTACAGGACTTCATGCATTACATATGGCAGGGTCAAGGAAGGGGAGGAAAGGAGAATCAAGGATGACAGCTAGGTCAATGGTACCGTCATTGTAACATGGAAGACTTCAAGCTGAACAGGTTTGAGATAGGTTGGGAGGATGGAGTCACTAGGTCCTTCTGTACTATCCCTCTGTTGCCTATTTCACTCCAATTCCTGCCCATGAAAGTTCAACTAATTATTTGTCAGAAGCAGAGTTTTAAGCAGGTGGAAAGGCATAGAGAGCAAGAAGGAAGAAAACAGCAGTCCCTCTCTATCTCTCTTTTGCTCATGAGCTATAATTATTTTTTATTAGAGCTTCATAGTTAAACATAGTAGTTGGGTTCTTTCCAACAAACTGATACATGCATAGAAATCTATTTCAGTTCGTGATCTCCCCCTTTCCCTCTTATGCTCTCTCCCATTCTCCTTAATCTATCATATAGTACTAAAAACACAATTGAATTTTATACGAGGAATGGGTTTTAAAGACCTTGTGTATGTCAAAAATTATGATAGGTCATTTTGAATTGCATCTCTGAAGCTGCGAATAAATGAAGAAAAGGTACAATTTGGTACAGAGAGGTTAAGTGTAAAAAAGCACAAGGATCCCTGGGAAAGACAACAAACACAATTTTCCTAAGCAGGAAATTATTCTCATTCAATTTCTTGCTAATTGTTTCTTCTAGCACCTTTTATTTATTATTTATTTATTTATTTATTTATTTATTTTGGAACCAGGGATTGAACTCAGGGACACTCGGCCACTGAGTCACATCCCGAGTCCTATTTTGTATTTTATTTAGAGACAGGGTCTCACTGAGTTGCTTAGGGCCTCGCTAAGTTGCTGAGGCTGGCTTTGAACTCGCGATCCTCCTGACTCAGCCTCCCAAGTTGCTTGGATTACAAGTGTGCGCCACCATACCCGGCTTAGCACCTTTTAAAATGAGCCTTTATCCTATCAATATACATATACTAAAGCATACTTTGAGTTTATCGAGTTTCTATTTTCCAACAATATCCAGTCTCAAGCCCCAGAAGATCTCCAAGGGTTGGCATCTATAGTATTGTTTGCAGTTGGGAATTCCACTCCATTGGCTATGGAGGACTGGTTCAAAGGAAGGCACCTGACCCATATCAAGCAAATCAAAATTCCTCTCATGGGCATTTAGACTGGTAAGTTTTGTTTTGTTGTTGTGCTTGTTTTACAGTGCTAGGGATTAAATGTAGGGCCTTGCACATACAGGGCAAGTGCTCAAAGGACCCCTACTCACCTTTGGAGAGAGCTCCCCCTTATTACAACTCCTCAGAGAATTTTGCGTACTGTTGCACTTTCTCTAACTCAGTACCTTACAACTAAACCATCCAGGTCTCTTCTCCCACATTTGCTCCTCCAGGATTCTTCTTCTGATGTAATGGTACTCTGACAAAAAATTAGATCCTAATATGCCCTTCGCTTTCTGTGTGCCCTCCTCTTTAGTTCCTCAAGTGACTCTGTATAGTGAACCTGAAATAATCTGGCCTGTTCAAAACCCTGGCATCCCTACAGGGACAAATAACATCTGTTGCCCAAGTTTCCTTACAGAACCGCTGAGCACTCGATCTCCTGACAGTGAACAAAGGAGAAACATGTCTATTCCTAGAGGAGGAATACTACTGGCGCATCAACGAAACCAGACTGAGAAACTGGACTCATTGAGAAAACTCTCCTGCATCTGAATTTTCCCAGAGCTGCATGAGGGGGGTTGCCAGAATGCCATACAACCAAATGCTCTTGCACCCTTACAGTCGCCTCCTCACCAACCCAGACCCCGAAATATTTTTTTCCCACGATGCCCCCAACCATGCAGGAAGTAGCCAGACAGACTCAGGCGCCCTATATCACCAAAAAGGTCAGAATGTTAGGTCGAATTTGGGTAGCTGCAGGGGGAGGGAGCAAAGTCACCTAGCAACACACTGTGCCAGAAGTGACCAATGAGGCAGACCTGCTGACCCTGACATCCACCTTGGGTCCACCTTTTCCTGGGCAGGACCCCTGACCCCTTTCCTCTGTATAAAAACCCTGAGCAGCCAAAGCCACGTGTGATTTCTCCTGGCTCTCCCACCCCGACTTTCACCCCAGGGGGCTGGAGATTTCACCCGGGACACAGACTCTAATAAATCTCAAGCCACTACTTTTGTCTGACTCTGGTGAACCCGCCTGGCGAGCTTACTTCTTTGGCCACCCGCCGCCTTTGTGAGCTTTACAAGGAGGACAGAGCCTCATGACCTAAACAGCTCCCGTTAGACCCCACCTCCCAGTACTGACACATTGAGGATTAAGTTTCCAGCACAGGAACTCTGAGGGACGCAGTTCAAACCACAGCAAACAATAACATATCATTTATTATGTGTCTGGTTCTATGCTGAGCACTTTACATGCATTAGTTTAATTAGTTCTCCTAACAACCATTTGAGGTAAACATTTATTACCCTAATGGGAGGCCTCTGTTGATATTTAGGATAAAAAGGAAAAAAAATAAATCATGTTAGTTTATTCTTAGTAAAATAGAATGTTTTTTGCAGGTTGGCAAAATAGTGTGCTCTTGTCCACTGTCAGACTTTCACTTTTGATTGTTAGATTTTTGTTTTTAAAGACATGTAAATAAAACTAAGGAAACAAGTAGTAGCTGCTTCAGATGAAGTTTGATTTATGTACGTGCTAAAAACTTAAGAATTTTTAATTATTTCTCACATGCTAATACACTGAATCTTGCAATTCAAGATTTCAAACATTTTTGATTTTTACCAGAATAATTTGTTCAAAGTTGTTTATAAAAGAACTCAAGAAATTTATAAATTTATATATTTCTTTTCCCTAAAATTTTAACACAGATATGTATTATACTGCATACAGTTCTGCCAGTAAGAATAATGATACTGGTTTTAAATAAAAAAAGATTTTTACTTGTAGACTTACCTATTAAGAAGGTTCTCTACTTCTTGAACTTCCAATATGGACTCTTCATTATCAGGAAGAACACGAGTTTGAAATTTTCTATCTTGAAAATCATACAGCATCACAATAATAAGACTGCTTAAATGATCTGGCTACCAAGGGGAAACACACACAAAGAAAAGTATACAAACAAATCAATAGCAACAGCTTACATTCCTTTATTTTTCATAACAGAGCAGGAATGTGACAATTTTTACATAGTCTAGTTAGATTTGAAAATATGAGGGCTGGGGATATAGCTCAGTTGGTAGAGTGCTTGCCTCGCAAGCACAAGGCCCTGGGTTCAATCCCCAGCACTGCAAAAAAAAAGAAAGAAAGAAAGAAAATATGGACATATGGACAGTCTTCAAAATAGAAAATAAATCCAGTAGAAAAAATGATTAAAAATGCAGTTTTTGTACATTCATTAAAATGAAAAGGACAAGGAAATAGGAAAGAATCTGTAGTTTGAAGAGATCTCAGCATTCAAAAAACTAGCTATTATTTAAATCTGAAGTCTTTTTAGTATTTTAAAAGAATAATTGTGACATAAGCTAATTCTAAAAGTTGTCTACTTACTATTTTGGTACTTGGGAAGATACAGCTGTCTATTAACATAGTTTCCAAAATATCTTGATCTGCAAGACAAGGGAATTGCCCATTTACCAAAGATGCCAAGGTTAAAAATTAAAACTGTGGAATCAAAATACACTTTAAATAATGCTATAAGGTAAGTTTATTTTCATATCCAAAGTATATCTGCATTCTTAATAAAGACAAATTACAATGACATGATAAAATATTTATAATCTTTATGAATCCTGGGCCCAGATGGCCTAGGCTTCACATGGAATCATAGTCAAAGAAGCACCCTCTGAATGATCAAAGTCATAAAGGAATTTCAACCTTCAATTTGTCTTCTGAAAGACATAAAGAAGATATAATTAATGTTAAACAATCCTCCTCTTATTCTTTTTAAGTATTCCTAGTATTTGCTAATATTCTATTTAGAATTTTTGTTCTAAATCTATGTTTGTGAGTCTTAAATTTTCTTTCCTTGTAACATCCTTGACAGTGCTAATATCAAGGTTATACTGACCTTATAAAATGAGTGGGAAATATTCTCCAACAGTTTGGTTAGAATAGCATGATTTCTAACTTAAATATCTGGTAGAACTTACTAGTGCAGACACTGATGATATGACCTCTAATTTAAGACCCAAATGACAAGGAATTATCATGTAAAGATCTGGGGGCGGGGATGAGGGGACAGTAGGCCAGGTTGAAAGAACAGAATGATTATTGCAAAGATACTACATGGAAACAAGTGGATGTATTTTAAAACCTCCAGAGTCCATGAATGTTCTTTTAAACTATACTTACACATTATATAGTTTATCATAATACACACACACGCGCGCGCACACACACACACACACACGGTTTAGTCAGTTGAAACAAAAGCAAGGGCACCTTTAATTCATTTAACATTTTTAGAAACCCTGTTATAGGTGATGTAAGTTGAATTTAAACCTTTATTTGGAAGATGGGAAAGAATACTAGTTTGAGAATATAGACTCCAATTTTCTTAGGAAATCTTCTGTGAATCATTATCCATATTTTAGCCATCAATTATGGATATATTATACAAAGTAATGATCCCATTTAATTTATAAGGAAAATACAGTTCATAGTTTTACATCTTAGTACTTGCAAACCAATTCTGTGCCTTGGAAATCTCTTGCCTTTATGTCTTTGTTTACCTGGGGCTTTGGATCCCACAGGAGACCTACCAGTTGGGTAACTAAGAGCAGACACATGGGCACTCTGTCAGACTGACCCTCAATAAAACCCTAGACAGCAAGGCTCAGGTGAGCTTCCCAGGTTGGCAAGTCTTCATTTCTGTTATCATATATCATTACCAGAAGAATTAAGCACTGTCCTCAAAACTCCATTGAAAAAAGACAACAGGACGCTTGCATCTATCTGCTCCTGGACTCCATCCTACATACCTTTCCTGGCTGCTGATTCTAATCCATGTCCTTTTGTTATAATAAACTATAACCTTGAGTATAAAAGCTCTGCTAGGCTCTATGAGTTCTGTTAGGGAATATCTGAACTTGAGGGTGGCCTGGATAACCCTCTACTACAATTACTATTTTACAAAAATTAGAACCAAACCATGTGTTAAGCATTTACTAGGTTTTTCAGATTACGTAATTCCCAAAATGACAGAATATGTGATTCTCAAATGACCATATTAATATCACAGTCAGTTCCTAGGAGTAAAAGTTGACTACCTACTATGCACCCCTAGAAAACTTAAAGATTATGCAGGAAAAATATCAGCAATTTCAGGAATATCTCTCTCTCTTTCCTCGAGTTGTTTTTGTCTTTTTCCTTTTATTGGTTGTTCATGCATTTCTTAAGAAACATTTCACCAGTTTTTCCTCTTTTTAAATATCTATTATTACTTGAAACATACAAAGATTCTTTGAAAAATAAACAAATTAGCTGCTAGTACTCTACTTTGACAGAAGTCAAACAATAGGATCCGGTTTTTTCATTAGTAATTCCACCTTGTTTAATAGAAAACTAGCCTAGGAGTTGTCTGGTAAAATAGAACTTAGTGGCATTTTTTATTTTTAAAAAATCAATATTTGTGCTAAGCCCACTGCCAACATCATTCTGTTTTGTTTTTGTTTTTGTTTCTGCCGTGCTGGGGATCGAACTCAGGGCCTTGTGCTTGTGAGGCAGGCACTCTACCAACTGAGCTATATCCCCAGCCCCCCAACATCATTCTTAATGGAGAAAAACTGAAAGCATTCCCTTTAAAAATTGGAACAAGGGGCTGGGGATGCAGCACCACAAAAAAAACAAACAACAACAACAAAAAACTGGAACAAGACAGGGATGCCCATTGTCACCACTTCTATTCAACATTGTGCTGGAAATGCTAGCCAGAGCAATTAGACAGACCACAGAAGTTAAAGGTATACAAATAGGAAAAGAAGAACTCAAGCTGTCACTATTTGCTGATGACATGATCCTATATTTAGAGGATCCAAAAAACTCCACCAGGAAACTTTTAGACCTAATTAATGAATTCAGCAAAATAGCAGGATATAAAATAAACACACATAAATCAAATGCATTTATCTACAGAAGTGATGAATCATCTGAAAGTGAAATGAGGAAAACAACTCCGTTCACAATAGCCTCAAATAAAATAAAATACTTGGGAATCAATCTAACAAGAGGTGAAAAACCTCTACAACAAAAACTACAGAACATTAAAGAAATTGAAGAAGACCTTAGAAGATGGAAAGATCTTCCATGTTCTTGGATAGGCAGAATTAATATAATCAAAATGGCCATACTTCCAAAGGTGCTATACAAATTTAAGGCAACTCTAATAAAAATTCCAATGACATTCCTCATAGAAATAGAAAAGGCAATCATGAAATTCATATGGAAGAACAAAAGACCCAGAATAGCCAAAACAATTCTGGGCAGGAAGAACGATGCAGGAGGTACCACAATACCAGACCTTAAACTCTACTATAGAGCAATAGTTACAAAAACAGTATGGTATTGGCACCAAAATAGACAGGTAGACCAATGGTACAGAATAGAGGACACAGAGACAAACCCACATAAGTACAGTTATCTCATACTAGACAAAGGTGCCAAAAACATACAATGGAGAAAAGATAGCCTCTTCAACAAATGGTGCTGGGAAAACTGGAAATTCATATGCAATAAAATGAAATTGAATCCCTATCTCTCACCCTGTACAAAACTCAACTCAAAATGGATCAAGGATCTAGGAATTAGACCTGAGACTCTTTGCCAAATAGAAGAAATAGTAGGCCCAAATCTTCTTCATGTTGGCTTAGGACCAGAGTTTCTCAACATGACCACCGAGAGCAAAAAATAAAAGGAAGAATCAATAAATCGGACGGATTCAAACTAAAAAGCTTTTTCTCAGCAAAAGAAACAATCAATAATGTGAAAAGAGAGCCTAGAGAGTGGGAAAAAAATCTTTTCCATTCCACACACACTTCAGACAGAGCACTGATCTCCAAAATTTATAAAGAACTTACAAAACTTTACACCAAAAATGCAAAGAACCCAAACAATAAATGGGCTAAGGAACTGGGCAGACACTTCACAGAAAATGATACACAGGTGATCAACAAATACATGAAAAAGTGCTCATCATCTCTAGTAATTAGAGAAATGCAGATTAAAACCACCCTAAGATTTCATCTAACTCCAATTAGAATGGCTATTATCAGGAATACAAGCAATAACAAGTGTTGGCGCGGATGTGGTGAAAAAGGCACACTTGTACATTGCTGGTGGAGTTGCACATTGGTGCAGCCACTCTGGAAAGCAGTATGGAGATTCCTCAAAAAACTTGGAATGGAACCACCATTTGACCCAGCTATCCCACTCCTCAGTTTATACCCAAAGGTCTTAAAATCAGCAAAGTATAGGGATGCAGCCACATCTATGTTCATAGTTGCTCAATTCACAATTGCTAGATTATGGAACCAACCTAGATGCCCTTCAACTGAAGAATGGATAAAGAGACTGTGGTATATATACACAATGGAATATCACTCAGCCATAAAGAAGAATAAAATTATGGCATTTGCTGGTAAATGGGAGGAGTTGGAGAATATCATGCTAAGTGAAATAAGCCAAGCCAAAAAAACCAAATGTTTTCTCTGATCAGTGGATGCTGATACATAACGGCATAACGGAGGCGGCGGTGGGGGTGTTGAGGAAAAATGGGACAGAAGCAGGTGGGGGAAGGAAAAATAGTAGACTGAGACAGACAGTATTACCCTATGTATATGTAAGATTGTATTAATCGTGTGAATCTACATTGTGAAAAGATATATTCCCTGCTGTAATGGGTTCTACTGTCATGTGTAATTAAAAAGAATCAATAAAAAAAAAACACTAAAAAAATCATAATGAGGCCTTTAAAATCTAAAAGATTAATCAGATACACTGCCTGCTTAGAAGAGTTTATGCACAAAAAGGACATCGACAAAGACACAAACAATAAAACTGAAAAGCATAAAACACAACCAAAAGAATACACCTAATATTTGTATAATTGAAAGATCTGTTTTCCTTCTCCTGCTTTTTCAAAAAAGGATGGTAATGTGACCTAACCACCCATTCACAAACCCACAAACAAAAGAGACTCTATAGTTTGTACAATAACCACTATAGTTTTACTGGGCCTATAAGACCTCAGAGATGAAATCCTGTTTTGTTTTTTCCTAAATAAAATACACAAACCAAATGAGTTTACAAATATCATACCTTTTCAAGGTGTCTCTTTGGGAAGCCATATGTTCATCAGTTTAGTCAGGCTGCCAGGACCCCCAAAATTAAGGGAAATTCTTTTTTGAACCTACATGCAGTTTACAAACCAGTATAAAGTTTATGGTTACAACTAATACACAAAAGACTCCGGACCTTTTGACAGATTTCTCATAGTACCAGTATCTGGTATTTTCCTAGAGTAACTCCACACTCAGAAGTTGATAATTCACAACCTCCGTGGAAGGAATTTGAAACACTGGGTCTGGAACCCTGGAGGTAGAGAGGGAAAGTCTACTGAAGTTGGGCTCCCAAAATCAAAGCTATCTGCTAAGAATGGAATAATCTTAATTGGGATTGATTTAATTGTGATACTCATTTTTAAAATATTGCACCTTTTTGTATTATTTCATCTGTTCTTCTCCAATGTTCTTTTAACGGTTTTATGTTTGTGAGAGCTCATAAACTAAAACATAAGATGTACATACAGAGAATGGAAAGAAACACTTGAGGCTCTTGTTCTCCCTACTAACAGAATTGTTTCCAGTTCACTTTAATGACTGTGCAGTACATCTAAGGACAAGGCACTTGGCCGGGTACTGGGGAATGTGCGGTTAGGGGAAAAAGCAGGTAGGGCTGGAGGAGTAGCTCGGTGGTAGAGCACATGCCTAGCTTGCAACGCTAGGTTGATCTCCAGCACCACAACAAAACCAAACAAAAAAACACGGAGCTAGTTCCACTGGAGCTTCCTTCATTCCTTGACGTTTGCAATTAACCAACGATATGCACATGGGTAAAAACCAAATCTCAAGCGTTTGAGGGGCGGGGAGAGGGGCTGCATTTCACAGATTCTCTGGTTATTGTTTTATTTGAGTGCTGATCTTCAAGACTGGTACTACTCACACTTCAGGGTACTGAAAGCCAGCTCATAGGACAAACGCTGTAAGGATTCATCCTCAAATTCGGGCAAGGACGGCAGGGGTTCATTCCCGTAGTTTATTAAGATTTTATCGGACGTCTTTTCGATTCGAACACCCTGAAAAATGTTCGCTGCCAAAACGTACACAGAGTCCGGGTAGCCCGTTTTTTCGCAGACACCAGTGGAACTTCTTACGGTGGGTACCGCGTCACCGGACACCTCCAGGGAAGCAAAATGGGAGATCTCCTGGGCATTGTTTTCGTCCGAAAACTCCAGTTCGCTTGCGGAGTTCAACATGTTTGTCCCTTGGTTGTCGTAACTCAAGCTTCAATTATAATTCAGATGTTCCGGGAAATGGTTTTCCTTGTATCTTAAGCATCGTCTCTGTGAAAAGAAAAAGGTTATCTCGGTCAATCACTCTCCGCAGCACCTGTCCTGGTGGCCCCTGGTTGTGGCATGAAAGACTAGGAGGTGGCATTCAGCGGCCGATGCACGCATCCCATACCGTGAGCCAGATAAGCCCCAAGAAAAGCTTCCAGCACTCGACAAGGAGAGGAGAGATGGACAGCCGGCCGGAGAGCCGCCTTCCAAGAGACGAGCGACGTTTACCAGGGTGGGGACAGAGCGCCCCGGTGACCGCATCTGCGGCCCCGCTGGCGCCGGTCCCCGGCTCCCACGAATCCGCCCTTACCCCGAGGGCGGATGTTTTCCCGGGGCTTTGGGAACAGAGACGCGGCAGCCGCTGCACTTCGGGCACTGACGCTGGTGCCCGCAACAAGCCCTCGGGAGCCCCGGGCTGATGCGGCGGCGGCGGCTGCCCGCGAAGGCCGTTTGGTTCAAATGCAGCCACTCCCACCGGCCGGGTTCGGGCAGGGGTGTCGCGGCCTCCGGCGCTCGGCGCGCTCCGACCCCTGGAAGAAGGGCGCTGCCCCGGGCCTGGCCTGGCCTCGTGCTGCCGCCTTCGCGGACGCGCCTGCGGAAAGGGGTGAGCGCAGCGCCGCTGGACTCGCAGGCGCTGGCAGCGGAAGGGTCGGTCTCCCCGGGCTCCCGTTGTTGGCTGGTCCCGAGCGGTTTCCATGACAACCGGGAATGGGCTGGCCCCGCGCTCAGGCTATTCCCGCGGGATTTGGCCGGTGGCGCCTCTGGCCGGGTGAGCTGCTCTTGGTCTAGCGCGCCAGCACCTGTTGTGGCGCCTCTGCGAAGCATGACCTGAGCGCTCACGCTTGCTCGTGTTTAAGACACTTAGAAGAGATGTTTCAGAGCAGACTGGTGTAGTCCAGGGGGTTTCAGTTCTCAAGCACCTGGAGATCTTGTCAAGAATGGAAATAGCTGGGAACCATCCCCAGAGATCGGCAGTAGAACTGGTAGTTTTGGAGAAGGACCCAAGATTTTGCATTTTTCTCAGATAACCCAGAAGATGCTGATGTAATCAGCTCAAAGACCACAGATCAGAAAACTCTCATATGGCTGTTCCACCTCCGTCTCTAACTTGGAAATGTTTTTTGGCCTCTCTGAAATTCTTTTCCCTCTCCTGTAAACCCATTGATTATCCCTGCTGCATTTGCATGTGTGTTGTGATATTTGAATCTCGCATCCTCCTCCACTCCTGCCATGCCATGTCTTGGCTACAGGGTAAAATCGAAACCTTTGAGAAAGGCAGGACAGGTCTGGTGTCTGATGCTTGCCTTCCTTTCCATCTTCATTGCTTGTCATCCTTAAGCCAGTTCCCAAACTTCCATATCTTTAGACATGCATTGCCTCAGTCTTGAAACCCCTGCCCTCTAGGTCTACCTGGTGAACTCGTCTTCAGTCTTCAAAACTTAGCTGTAGGGCTGGGGATATAGCTCAGTTGGTAGAGTGCCTGCCTTGCAAGCACAACGCCCTGGGTTCAATCCCCAGCACCAAAAACAAAAAACAAAAATAAAAACTCGGCTGTAAACACTTCAGGAAGACTTTCCTGAAGCTTGCATTTGTTAGGATGTAAATTTAGCTGCTGAGACAGATCTAAAATAATCATGGGCTTAAAACAGAAGTTTGTTTCTCACATGAAGTCCTTTTTGGCTGGTGATACTCCTCCACAAAGTTGTCAGGGATCCGAACTCCCACTTAGGATTGCATCTAAGGGATTTGCCCTTGTCGGCTTAGTCTAAGATGGCACATTCCCAACCCCTTTTCAGCCAGTGGGTAAAGGGGGATAAAAGGGTAGGAGAGGGTATGCCCATGCCTTTCAATAGCACAAACTGAAAGTTCCCACATCACTTTTGCTTGCATACCATTGGCCAGAAGGTAGTTACATGGCATGCTTGCAGCAAAGGAGGTTGGGAAATGTGTTCAGCTAAACGTCAGGAAACTGTTACTAAAAGAAAAGAATGAGGATCCAAGATGGCGGATTAGGGGAAGGCTGCATTCCTACTTGCTCCGTGGATTCCTACTTGCTCGGGATTCAAACAGCAGGAATATGACTCTCAACAAGATTTAATATTCAAAGCACATATAAGGGGTCCCCAGGTGCAGCTCCAGAACCAACTCAGCCGGGCTGGGCTCGGCCCGCCGCAGGAAGCGAGCGACGATCCGGGAGCCGGACAGCTACGATCCGATCCGGGAGCGCCTGAACCTGCAGCTGCTTCGGAGCCACCGACCTGGATCTGCGACAGCCAAGTGAGTGCGGGTCCCCAGTAGCGCTTCGGAGTCACTGGCCGGGGCTCCAGCACCAGCCAGCGGCCTCCCAGGCAGAGACCGAGCATCTCAGGCTACCTGGGCATTCAGAGGCGTCCGGGAAACTCTGAGATCGCGGACTCTGGTGGGGAGATGGAACTACCCCATGCCATTTTGGCGGCTTAACTGGCGGAGAAGGCTCATTACCAGCTCCCTAGGGCCTTCGGCTGCGTCAGGGGAGCTTCCACCGGGAAACTCTGGGAACGCAGTCTCTGGCGGGAACTGGGAACTATTCTGTGCCGCTCCCCCCAGCTTACCTGGCAGAGAGCGCCCATCTTGGGCTTCCCAGGCCCTCAAGCCGCACCTGGAGAGGTGGGCCCGGAGCCCCTTGAATCACTGACTCCGGCAGGGGAGGTGGAACTGCTCTGAGTTTGGCGGATTCCCTGGCAGTGGGGGTCCATTTCCAGCTTCCTGGGGACGCCAGCGGCTTCAGGGGGAGCTCCAGCCGGGAAACTCTGAGAACGCAGCCTCTGGCAGGGAGTGGAAACTACTCTGCGCCACTCCCCCAGCTTCCCTGGAGCCGCCAGCAGTGTCAGCAGTGTCTGAAGTGATCTGGCAGGGAGCTTTGGGCCTTTGGCAATAGCTTACAGTGTCCCCAGGAGAGAGCAACCACCTGCCACTGACTGAACTCCCAGCGAGGAGTTCAGGTCAGCCTGGGCTCTCAAGCCCAGTGTCTCCATCACTGAGCACAGTTCTGTGACACCACCCCAACTTGAACTAGTGCCCAGGCCCACACCCAGGCCCGGAGTCTACCACCTTGCTGTATCTAATTGTCTATCAACACTAGGCTGCCTCTGCCCAGAAGCATTGATCATTCCCAACCTGGAGGTAGTGGGACAGCACCTTTCTTGGGTCACCGCTTGATCAAACACCCCTCAAACAACAGAGGGGAAGATACACGAACACCATGAGAAAACACGGGAAGAAAGTGTCCCAATTAAACCTAGATGACATATCAAGAGAACCCAAAGACAGCATGGTAGAAGGAATGACAGAAATGGAGTTCAGAATGTTCATAATTAAAGTGATCCGAGAAGAGAATGATGTGACGAGAGAGCAGATTCAGGCTATGAATAATCAGTTAATAGAGCAATTGCAGGAAGCAAAAAATTACTTCAATAAAGAGATAGAAATTCTGAGGAAAAAACAAACAGAAATCCTTGAAGGAAACAAGGAAATGAAGGAAACAATAAACCAAGTTAAAAACTCAATAGAAAGCATAATTAACAGAATAGATCACCTGGAAGACAGAACCTCAGACAATGAAGACAAAATATTTAATCTTGAAAACAAAGTTGAACAAACAGAGAAGATGGTTAGGAATCATGAACGAACCCTCCAAGAAATATGGGACATCATGAAAAGACCAAATTTAAGAGTAATCGGGATTGAGGAAGGCGCAGAGATACAAACCAAGGGTATGAATAACCTATTCAAGGAAATATTATCAGAAAATTTCCCTAATATGATGAATGAGATGGAAAATCAATTACAAGAAGCTTACCGGACACCAAATGCACAGAATTACAACAGATCCACACCAAGGCACATTATAATGAAAATGCCTAACATACAAAACAAAGATAGAATTTTAAAGGCGGCGAGAGAAAAGAATCAGATTACCTACAGGGGGAAACCGATACGTATATCAGCAGATTTATCAGCCCAGACCCTAAAAGCAAGAAGGGCCTGGAACAACATATTTCAAGCTCTGAAAGAAAACGGATGCCAACCAAGAATCTTATACCCAGCAAAACTTACCTTCAGATTTGATGATGAAATAAAATCCTTCCATGATAAACAAAAGCTTAAAGAATTCACAAAGAGAAAGCCTGCCCTACAGAACATTCTCAACAAAATATTCGAAGAGGAAGAAACGAAAAATAACAATCTCAGTCATCATGGGGAGGAACTACCCTAAAGAAAGAGTCCATCAAAGGAGAAACAAAGTTAAGCTAAAAACCCTAAAAAAGCTAAAATGACAGGAAATACAAGTCATATCTCAATAATAACCCTGAATGTAAATGGCCTAAACTCATCAATCAAAAGACATAGACTGGCAGACTGGATTAAAAA
>JAJEJO010000215.1:1426980-1438847 GCA_020662805.1 Glaucomys volans
CCATTTGTGTTCAATGATTCAATAAGTAAATAAAAAAAAAAAAAAAGAAAGAAAAGAATGATAATGGGAGAAATTTGCAATATCTCCTACAGACCTTACAGCCTGACCTCTTCTCTTACCATTCCACCCACTTCCATTGTTTCCAGAATGTCAAACGTTTCCTTTCCTATGTTCCCATAAAATTTCATTCATGCAAACATGTATTCATTCATTTAACAAGTATATATTAACTTATTACTCTGTGCCTGTCCTATTCAGCACTGGGAGTGAAAAGTGACTATATATAGAAATAATCAAGGACCTTGCCCTCAAGAAATGAATGGATGAATATACTTGTATATTGGTACGCTTCAATTTTCATTATAAACATTTGTGTATATATCTGTATTGCCCTCCTGCCATCTCTCTATGCACAAAACATACACACTCTAAAATATTTCATTAGATCTTTATTATCTTCTTACTTTTATTACATACCCTTTTATTTCCAGACACTAGCAAAATACCACTCTTTCACAAAGATTAAAAATATGGCAGGTATCTTGGAGGTCATGATGCATTTTAGCATACATTGCACAGTACAATCTGTAGAAAATGTGAGACAATAGTTATAAACTTCAAAATGTTATAGTCTTTCAAAGTATGATTTGAGGAGCTTCTCTTTTCATATAAATAGTTCAGTGTAATGACCCTTAGTGAAGGGGTCACTGTATTGAAAGCAAGATGTAATAAAAGAATCCACACCCAAGGTAGAACTTGGGCAAACAGTTGTGAGTTAGTAAATTCATGGTAACTGTTTATTTTAAACGTGTACATAATCTTGCTTCCTTACTTCTCCTGGGTTATGGCCTCCTCGTAGACTTAATGTATTAGAGGGGAGGGCCAGAGGAGAGCATATTAAATTTCAGTATACACTGTAAAAAATAACCATAGAGATAAGTGTATGGATTCAACTGTTAGGAAAACAGGGTAATAAAAAATGTAGTCTCTGTTTGGGTCACACTCTGTAATGTGATCAAAATATTAAATCAGAGATGGTGTAGAAAATTTAAGGTTAGATACTAGGGATTTTGCCAAAAGAATCAAGAGTGATTTTCTTTCCCCAGGAGGTAGAATATTTGAAACATTTGTAAATTGACATTCCTTGAATTTGACTCAGAGCCTTGGGATATGTTAGCCATGTAGATACCCAAAATACATTTGCTCATTTGTTTCCATTTGGTCTGGACATAGAAAACTGTGTCCCGTTCCACTAAAGTCTATAATAAAAATGTAAAAAATATGAAATATAAAGAATTTTAACTCGTGGTCTTAAACATCAAGACTAAATTTCTAATTATTGCTTTTTAGAAACTATATGGTTGGGGGCTGGGGATGTAGCTCAGTTAGTAGAGTGCTTGCCTCATAAGCACAAGGCCCTGGGTTCAATCCCCAGCACTGCAAAAAAAAAAAAAAGTGTGTGGTAGTTTTCCTTTGCAACACTTCTTTCCCTATTTTTTTTTTTTATTTTATAAAATTATCTAGTGTTCTGCTGTGGGACTTAAACTATACTGAACTTGAAACTCTAGGTTAGGCCATGAGGAACCTATTTGCATGAGGATTCTCAGAGTCTCATGGGCAAGGTGCGTTTGCAACTGATGGTCAGATATTGAAATATCCCATCCCCAGAGGATGAGAGAGGAAAGGTGCTCAAGACGAAGGAAGAGATACCCAGTGCTATGGTTGAATGTGGTTTGTCTCCACCAAAACTCATCTTGAGGCTTGGTACCCAACAAGGTTGTGTGAACGGTTGTGGGACCTTTAAAGGTAATTAGGTCATAAGATCTCCACCCTCATGAAGGGATTATTGTCATTCGCTTGAAAATGGGTAGTTGTCATTAGAGCAGGTGGTTATAAAGTGAACTTGGCACCTCCCCCACTCTCTTAGACATGTGCATTTCTTCTGCAGTTGCCTGCCTCCCTTTTGCTTTGTCTGCCATGGAATTGACACAGCATGAGGCCCTCACCAGAAGCTGAGCATTTGCTGGTGATGTGCACTTTTATTCCCCAGCCTACGGAATTATAAGCCAAAATAAACTTCTTTTGTTTACAAATTACCTAACCTCAGTTTTTTTATTATAGCAACGGAAAACAAACTAAGTCACCCAAGAAAGTATTATGTAGGTAGGTCAACAACATCTGATACCAGATGAGCTGGTGTGGAAAAATGCTCTGCATATGATAAAGGGAAGCTTTATTCAAGTGTCCTTTTGCCCTGTCTTGAAGAAACTTGCACTAAACAACTTGAAAAGGAAATGAAAAGTTGACAAGACAAAGATCCCTTTGGGAAAATCAAAATATGATGTGGGTTCTTTAACACAAGACCTTCAAGATTAGCCAAAAGAAGCTATAACCACTTGCAGAAATAAGAGGAAAATAACAACAACAACCAAAAAACCTCCCTTAATTTGAAATATCAGAAGACCAAGGTAGACCATAGATTCATGGAGGGTGGGGCAAGTGAAGAGGAACAAAATCCCAAATCATAGCAGTTAAGAGAAGCACCATTAGAAAAAGCATTCTTTTTTTTTTTTTTTTTTTTTTGGTACTGGGAATTGAACCCTGGGGAACTCAACCACTGAGCCATATCCCCAGCCCTTTTTTGTATTTTATTTAAGGACAGCATCTCACTAAGTTGCTTAACACCTCACCATTGCTGAGGCTGGCTTTGAACTCAAGATCCTCCTGCCTCAGCCTCCCAAGTCACTGGGATTACAGGCCTGGTTGCACCTGGCTAGAAACAACATTCTGAGATTTAGAAATCACAAATGACAATAGCAACTAAGGAAGAATTGAGTTACTGAGGATGCAAAGGGAAAAGAGGACTTGGGAGATTTATCTCAGCCCTTGATTGTACTTTGTTCTTTGTAGAAGAGACAAGATCGCAGTAGAAAACTTTTTGTAATAAATTATGCCAATGTGGTATGGCCCAGAGTTGATCACTGAAGTACTACCTTCCTGTTTTTTTTCTTGTCATCCATATACTGCTATTTAAATTATTTCCCCCCATTTATGTTATTTAGCGATGTTTTATTTTAAATTGAATTTATTGTTTTACTTTAAGAAAAAAGAACTGGAAAATCACCTTCATTTACCATAAATGAAATTAACTAAAACAAAAACAAAACAATACTATTAAATTCTGGCTAGAAAAGATCTCTCCAAGCTTTCCAGCACATTGACTGCTCTTTGTTGAAGGAGACGGTCAATGGGAGACATTAAGCACTAATACAGGCCTCTGTCCTTGTCAGAAGGTTGAAGGAGCACTGGATAAAGCAGTGTTCTCACTGAGTGATCAAGTATCATTTAATGCCAGATCCATGCTCCACTTAGATCATCTGCCACGCCTCAGAGGTGCTGGCCTCCCCTTCTGGGAAACACTCGCAAGAGTTGCTTAGAGGAACAGTGCTTCCTCTGAAACAAGAGGGAGGAAATGCATGACGTTCAGAACTGTCGAAAAGAAATGAGAAAAAAATCTCATGTCCCAAATGAATTCAGTCCACTCACGCAGCCTTGTGGTAGTGGGATTTTGTAAATTAGAGTCTGACTAGAGGCTTCCAGTCCTAAAAATTGTCACAAATTAACACCAGGCAAGTCTCTTCACTCTTCTAATTATTTCCTGATGTGTTAAAGTCTGTGATTTATTGAGTTAGAAAAAAAGTGAGTGGAGACAGATTTAGAAGACTGAAAAGCATTGGCAGTCAATAGAGGAAACTGATAGGAAATCAAGAAAACAGAAATAAATGATTTAGGTTGCTGAGCAACAATGCAGCACCAGCTAGCACAGGCATAGTGTGACAAATGTATTTTGGAGGCATCCATGGCTTGATGTGGTCCAGAAAAGCTCTCCATGTTGAGGGTTAATGAGGAAGCAAGAAGGAACAAAAGAGAGGGAGAAAGACATTTCCCAAACATCACTGAAGGCGTGTGAACACATGAGTTAATAAACTCATGCCTGATACCAGTCTAGCAAAGATGGTGCCAATTAAAATATCATTGTTAGTAAAGCTATACAAGGAGCTTATGATGTCTTTGTCCTTATTTTCTATTTTGATGAAAATTTCATGATTTTACATTGACATGGGACAAATAAAACTTCATGCTACAATGTTTCCAGATGATTTTGGGCACTTTGAGTTTTTCTGAGATATTGCTTACCTTGTGCATGCACCTCCCAAACATGCTACCCAAGCCACAAGTAATGGACTTACCCAGCATGGTTTAGTATTATGTTTTTCTGGAAGCTGGAGATTTGAGTATAGAGGCCTGGATGGTGGAGGGTCTTGTAGGAATGTCAGAAGGTCAAGGAGATGAAGTTTCCTGAATCATGGGTCCAAGTCTTGGCTCTCCATTGAAACTCCCAGGCCTCACCTTCAGTTTCTTACCACTGTTTAAGCAGCTCTTCCTTATGACAAAGACTGAACAAGACGGTCAGAAGGACTGTGCAGATAGGGAGATTACAAGGAGCTCAAGTTTCAGAAAGGCTGAGAATATTCAGTAAGCATGAGAATGGAGGAAGCAGAAGGGTAAGAGAATCCACTGGGGAGAGAAATTTAAGTTAGAGTTCTTAGAGATACAGCAATACTCTGTACTAATTGGTGGAAGAAGTAGGGATGAAGGTCAGTGAATTGAGGAGCCAAAGTTTTGCTGGAAAAATGGATTCTGATCTTCTCAAATATCTCCATGAGGCCTGGGGTTGTGGCTCAGTGGTAGAGTGCTTGGCTAGCACATGTGAGGCCCTGGGTTCAATCCTCAGCACCACATAAAAAATAAATAAAGGTATTAAAAAATATATATCTCCCTAAGCTATTTGTTGGGACAGCTGATATTTTACATCAGGGGAGCAATTTCATACATTTATTGCCCAATATAAAAGGTAGTTTTCTATATATTTATTCCAAAACTATCCCTTTCAATTTTCCTGGCATGTTCTCTAGACCTGGTGGTCAGCACTGATTCCATTTGTATTAAGTACTTTAAAATCCAAGGATGGAAATATTTCTAATCCCTGACAAGCTCAGCAAGAGGAATTTTTTCTCCCTGTTGTCATTTATTCATACCAATGTGGTAACTATCATGGTAGAAGGAAAATGAAGTAGAAGTCTCAAGAAATTAAAATTGGTTTAATTTGTATGGTGCCAAGGCCATACTGAAGTTGTGTTTATGAGTTTTTGGCAAAGGTCTATATATTTCAGCTTCTTTGGATATATGTTCTTGTTTTTCTATTCTCTATTTCACTTATTTCCACTCTAATCTTTATTATTTTCTTCTTTCTGCTTGCTTTGAGTTTAGTTTGCTCTTTTTCTAGTTTCTTAAGGTGGAAAATCAGGTTATGGATTTAATACTTTTTAAATATAGGTATTTATAAATATAAATTCCTTTGGTTATAAATATAAATAGCTTTGGTTGTATTCCATAAATGTAGCATATTCTGTTTTCATTTTTATTAATTTCAAAGTATTTTCTGATTTCCCTTGTGATTCCTTGTTGCCCAATTGGCTATTGGGGCACATATCTGTTAACTTCCCAAATTTCTTCCCCCTCCTCCTCCTCCATTCTCCTCCTTCTTCTGTGTGTATGTGAGGGGGAGGTGTTTGGTTTGTTTGGGATTTTCTGGTTTGGTTTGGTTTGGTTTGGTTTGGTGGTACTAAAGATTGAACTGAGGGGAACTCTACCAGTGAGCACCATCCGTAGCACAATATATATATATTGTACTTGGGTTGAACCCAAGTGTACTTAACCACTGAGCCACATCCTCAGTCCCTTTATATATTTTATTTAGAGACAGGATCTCAGTGAGTTGCTTAAGGACTTGCTAAGTTACTGAGGCTGGCTTTGAACTCGAGACCCTCCTGCCTTAGTCTCCTGAGTGACTGGGATCACAGGTATGCACCACCATGCCCAGCATGGCTTCATTGTTGATTTCTCATTTTAATCTGTTGTAGATGAAGAATATACTTCACATGACTTCAATTGTTTCAAACTTACTGAAACTTGTTTTATGTCCTAGCACATGGTCTATCCTGGAAAATGTTCCATGTTTGGAAATACGCAGAATATATTCTGCTGTTGTTGGGTGGAATGTTCCATCGATGTCTATTAGTTTAGTCTGTGTATTAGTCAGCTTTCCACCACTGTGACAAAGCATCTGAGAAAAACAACTGAAAGGAGGAAAACTTTATTTTGACTCATGGTTTCAGAGGTTTCAGTCCATAGTTGCTTGGTCCCTATTGCTGTGGGCCTATGGTGAGGCAGAACATTATGGCAGGTAGGGTGTGGTGGAACAAAGCTGCTCTGCTCATGGTGGACAGGACACAGAGAAAGAGAGCACCTCTTACAATTACTGTCACTTTCCAGTAGTCCATTCAGGTATGAATCCATCAATGGATTAATCCATTGATGAGCTTAAAGTCCTCATGATCTAAAGATTCAGAGGAATGCAGATTTGTTGTGAACCAAGCCGTTAACACATGAGCCTTTGGGGGACATTCTAGATCCAAACCACTGTAGTCTGTTAGGTCTAATTAGTTTATAGTGTCGTTCAAGTCTTCTATTTACTTGCTGATCTTCTGTTTAGTTATTCTATTATTGTAAGTGAGGCATTGAAATTTTCCAACTAAATTTACTGTTCAAATTTACTATTTTTTCCTTGATTCTATCAATTTTTGTTTTGTGTATTTTGGAGCTCTTTGTCAGGGGTGCACATGTTTATAATTGTTATGTCTTCTTGTTAGACATAATATATATATTTAGTTGTAGGTGGACACAATACCTTCATTTTATTTTTATGTGGTGCTGAAAATCGAACCCAGGGCTTCATGTGTGCTTGGTGAGCATGCTACCACTGAACCACAACTCCAGTCCAATAGATTGCTCTTTTATCATTACAAAATGTTCCCCTTTATCTCTAGAAATAATTGTCATTATAAAGTCTATTTTTGATAGCCATTTGAGCTCTCTTTTGGTTATCATTTGATGGTTATGATTTTCCAGCCTTTTCTTTCAATCTAGTTGTTTTTGAATCTACAGTCTCTTGTAACCAGCATATACTTAGAATTTTAAAACCCATTCTACCAACTTCTGCCTTTTAAATGGAATACTTAATATATTCACATTTAAGGTATCATCATGCATTGCTTAACATTAGGCATCATTAGGCATTTCATCAATTTTGTCATTGTGTAAACCTGGAATATAGGCAATATCATCTTATGAGATTACCATCACATATGCAGTTCATTGTTGATGAAAATGTTGTTTTGTGATGCATGACTATAATTACATATTAGGTAGGGTTTACATCTATCATTTTTCTATTTGTGTTCTTTATATATTACATCTTTGTTTTTCTATCCCTCCATTTCTGCCTTCTTTTGTATTAAATAGGCATTTTCTAGAGTACTATTTTAATTTCCTTGTTTCTTTTAGTATATTTTTAAAAAATTATTTTGCAGTGGTTTCCTTGGGGACTATAGTTAGTTTCTTAATTTGAAGCAAACTTGGTTGGATTAATACTAACAGTTTCAATAGTGTCCAGACTTCAGTATTGTACTTCTCTCCAATATAGGTGTATTCCCTCCCCCTTCTTTGTGCTAATATTGTCATACAAATTTATTTATTCTATAAAGCAGGGTTGCTAGCAACAAATTCTCTCAGTTTTTGCTTTTGTCTTAATTTCTACTTCATTTTTGAAGAATAGTTTCTTTCTTCTTTCAGGGTTTTAAACATACTGTCCTACAGTCTTCTGGTCTCCATGGTTTGTTGTTGTTGTTTGTTTGTTTTATGATTTTTGTTTTTTTGTTTTGTTTTTTGTTTTTATTTTTGTTTGGTTTTAGTCCTGGGAATTGAAACCTAGGAAACTTTACCACTGAACTACATCCCCAGTCCTTTTTTTGAGACAGTGCTCTGCTAAGTTGCTGAAAGTCTCACTAAGTTACCAAGGCTGACCTCAAACTTATGATCTTCCTGCCTCAGATTCCTGTGTCACTGGGATTGCAGGTATGTGCCATTGTGCCAAATTCTCCATGGTTTTAGATGAGAAGTCAGCTGTCAACCTTATTCAGGATGACTCGTAAATAAATTGCTTTTATCTTGTTTCTTTCAAGGTTCTCTTTTTGTTTCAATGGTGCCTTGGTCCATTTGGGTTGCTATAACAGAATACCATAGCCTGGGAGGCTTAAACAACAAAAAGTTATTTCTGAAGACTGGATAGTCCAAGATCAGTGCAGAAGCATATTCCATGTCTGTGGCACATGATTTTTTAGGTATAGATGGTCATCTTTTGCCATATCCTCACACATAGAAGGGGAAGGCAGCTCTCTGGAGCTTCTGTTATAAAGGCACTAAACCATTCATGGGGGCTCACAACCCAGTCACCTCCCAAGAGCCCCACTATCACATTGGAGATTAAGTTTCAACATATGAATGTGGGGGCTATGGGGACAAGAACATTTTGTCTATGGCAGAGAGTTTTACCACAATATGTCTCCCTGAGTTCATCTTACTTGGAGTTTGTTGAGCTTTGGGATGTGTAGATTAATGTTTTCCCTCAAACTTATAGAGTTTTCTGTCATTAATTCTTCAACTATTCTCCCCCTATTCTTTCCTTTTGAGATCCCATTATACATATTTTGGTATGTTAAAAGTCTGGAGGCTCTGTTCATTTTTCTTCTTTCTGCTTTTCTTTTTAATCATGAAATTGGATAATCTTAATTGAACTGTATTCAAGTTTTTTGATTCCTTCTGCCACCATAAACTTTCTGTTGGACCCAATAATTAATTTTAATTATTGTACATTTCAACTCTAGAGTTTCTCTTTGGTTCATCTTCAAAATTTCTCTTTATTGATATTTCTTATTTGGCAAAACATTCTTGTCCTATTTTCATTCTTTGTATGATGCTTTCTTTTGCTTTCTTAAAAGAATTTTTAGTTGTAGATGGACACAGTATATTTTATTTATTTATATGTGGTGCTGAGGATCAAACCCAGTGCCTCACACATGCTAGTGAGCCACAACCCCAGGCCCCACTTTACTTTTTATGTTTATAATAGCTGTTTTAAAATCTTTGTCTGGCAAGCACAATACCTGTGTCCTTTGCTTCCTCCACCCTCCTTGAATGGGCCATACATTCCTATTTATTTAATATCTCATACATTTATTTGCCAAAAATATGTACTGCAGTGACCCTAGAAATCAGACTTTTCCTCTGTGCCCAAGTTTGATTACAGTTGCTGCTGATTGCAGTTGCTATACTCTGTGATTATTTAGTTATATTTTTAAATTAATTCTAAAAAGTCTATTTTCCTAGAGTATTCTCTTTTCAGTTAACCTACAGGTCAGCTAATGATTGGTCAGAGATTCTTTAAATATCCAGAATCAATAAGGGAGTAGGTCAAGTTGTAGTGCCACAAATTACAGTTCCTACTGAGGTTCAGTAGGTTTTGATTTTGGCAGGCACTCTACCAACTGAGCTATATCCCCAGCCCTAGGTTTTGTTTTTGTTTTTAAGTACTCTTCAACTTTTTACAAGCCCAAAGTTAATTTTTGCAGTTCTGAAAAAAATTATATTGATAATTTTCATTGGTTTTACTGGGTTTTTTTATCTTTTAAAAAATTTATTGATTCTTTTCAGTTACACATGACAGCAGAATCCATTCTGATATAATTACACAAGCAGGGAATATACCTTAATCTAACTAGGACCCCATTCTTGTGGATGTACATGATGGTGGAATTCACTGTGTTGTTTTCATATATGTATGTGGGAAAATTATGTCAGATTCATTCCACTGTCTTTCCCTTTCATGCCCCCTCCCTTCCCTCCATTCTTCATTGTCTAAGTTACTGAACTTCTGTTCTTCCCCTCACTCCCCCCACTTATTGTGGGTGAGCTTCCACATATCAGAGAAAAAATGTATCTTGGGCTTTTGAGCACTGGCTTATTTCACTTGGCATGATAGGTTTCAGATCCATCCATTTGCTGACAGATGTAATAAAGTCATTCTTCTTTATGGCTGAGTAATACTCCACTGTGTATATACACCACATTTTCTTTATCCATTCATCTATTGAAGGGCACTTAGGTTGGTTCCATAGCTTCGCTATTGTGAATTGGGCTGCTATAAACATTGATGTGGCTGTGTCACTGTAGTATACTAATTTTAAATCCTTTGGATATATACCAAGGTACCAAAACCATACACTGGAGAAAAGATAACCTCTTCAACAAATGGTGCTGGGAAAACTGGAAATCCTTTTGTAGTAGAATGAAATTTAACCCCCATCACCCTGCAGAAAACTCAGCTCAAAGTGGATCAAAGACCTCGATAGACCAGAAACCCTGCACCTACTTGAAGAAAATGTAGGCCCAACAGCCCAACATAATGACTTCCTTAATAAAACTCCTAAAGCGTAAGAAGTAAAATCAATAATCAATAAATGGGATGGCATTCAAACTAAAAAGCTTCTTCACAGCAAAGGTCTCACTGATTTTACGGAGAGTCAGGTTTGCAGAGAGAGGTCGTCAGTCATTCTGGAAGCTCTTTCACATCTAACTGAAATGTGACTTTTTAAAAAAGTGTTTTATCATACATGTATGATGCTTTAAAAAGCAGATTATTTTATGTTTCTCTAATGATTATCTTTCATTGTTTTTAATAAAATGCTGAGCTATTCAGAAGGCATTAGACAGCTATTCAGAAAGTATTAGACACATTGTTTAAATAAGTTTAAAAATAGTTATCTTCAGTGCATGTATGAGACTTTTTACTAAAGAATATTGTGGTCTTATTTCTATCAAGAAATATCCTATTTTCAAAACTAAGATATTCTACTGTCGTGTATAACTAAAAGAACAAATAAAATAAAATTTATTAACATTAACCATATTTCTAATCATATGCAAATGATGAACCGTAATATGGTTTTGCTTAATCTCCTCTTATCCTCTTTGTTTTGCCAATGACTTTTCCTCAATAAATCGATTAGCCTGACTCAACCTCAGATGGATCTTCTCAGAGAAGTGCCAGTGTTGTGAAACCCAAATTAAAATTGAAATATTTACCTACAACAACAAAATGTTTATTTAATTTTCTAAAACAGAATAGATTTTATTAAAGGAGCCAAAAAAAAAAAAGAATGAAAGAATATGTGTTTACTTCATGCTGAGGAAAAATTCCTATCAAAGTCTCAAGGAACTAGAAATGTTAAAATGCTAGAAGTTTCCATTCTCACCTCAGGGCTATATTTATACATTCATGACAAAGTGAACTGTGGTCAATTTTCATGTTAATTTGATCAGTGTCTACTGTTGGTTTAAATCAAATTTAAGGTCTAAAGTGATATTTCTCTGACGTTTGTGTGTAGACATCAGGGTACTTGCTGACTCTTTTCATAACTGGTATTTTTTTTTCCTGATGAATTTTCTTCAAAATACATTTTTAATACTTCTTTGCTGTGGCTTTCCTTTTTTTTTTTTTTTTTTTTCTCTTCTGTCCTGAAAAAACAAATGCTGTTTTATCTTCTGCATACAACATTTTCTTCCCAGTTCAATAAAGATTGTTAAGAAGAAAAAAAAATGCATATTTCCCTGTCATTGGATTATCCAGATGAACTATTTTGCATTGATCAATGGAAGTAGGTAAAATCACATTTGTTAATAGATGCCACCTGTTCAAAATGTCCTTAGAAATATGACCCTATTACAAATTATTTAAGTCTTTACCCAAAGGAAGCAAAAAAAAAAAAAAAAATGCAGTTTTGAAACCTCTGTAATAACTGATGTCTTCTTCTTCTTCTTCTTCCTCCTCCTCCTCCTCCTCCTCCTCC
>JAJEJO010000215.1:1438947-1455245 GCA_020662805.1 Glaucomys volans
TTCTTCTTCTTCTTCCTCCTCCTCCTTCTCCTCCTCCTCCTTCTTCTCCTCCTTCTTGTTCTTTTTTTGTTTTGTTTCGTTTTGTTTTGTTTTTTCCTAACATTACTGGGGCTTGACCTCGGGCCTCTTGATTTTTTGAGACGGAGTCTAAGCTGCCCAGGCTGCCTTGAACCTGCAATCTTCCTGTCTCCATTTCCCTAGTAGCAGCGATCACAGACCTTCACCACCAAGCCTGGCTTAGAATACTCTTTTTAATTATTAAAAATTTATTAAACTTTACCATGCACCAGGACAAAAAGAAGACACATTTCCTAGTCTTCAAGGACCTAAAGTTGCAAAATGTAGGCAGAAAATTAGAATACAGTGCAGTGATACAGCTATGAAAAACAAGAAGCCCTAGCCCAAATTTGGGGAAAGGAAAGGTTTTGCTTAGAAAACACCAAATCAGTTGCCTGGCACAATGGCATACGCCTATAATCCCAGCTACTCTGAAGTGGAGGCAGGAGGATCTCAAGTTCAAGGCCATCCTGGGCAATTGAGGGAGACCCTAAGACTCTGTCTCAAAATAAAAAGAGCTGTGGTGTTTCTTAGGCGTAGAGAGCCCCTGGGTTCAATCCTCAGCATAAAAAAGAGAGGAGAAGCCAGGCGTGGTGGTGCACGCCTGTAATCCCAGCATTTGGGAGGCTGAGTCAGGAGGATCGCGAGTTCAAAGCCAGCCTCAGCAACTTAGTGAAGCCCTAAGCAACTCAGTGAG
Organism: Glaucomys volans; assembly: GCA_020662805.1. NCBI lineage: Eukaryota > Metazoa > Chordata > Mammalia > Rodentia > Sciuridae > Glaucomys > Glaucomys volans. The sequence goes on from JAJEJO010000215.1 coordinate 1,439,702, forward strand.
ACCCTGTCTCTAAATAAAATACAAAATAGGGCTGGGCATGTGGCTCAGTGGTGGAGTGCCCCTGGGCTCAATCCCCAGTACCAAAAAATAAAAAAGAAGAAAAAGAAGAAGAAGAAAGGATAGGAGGGGAGGGGAGAAGTGGAAGGGGAAGGGAGGGAGGAGAAAGGGAGAAAAGACGGAACACCAGATGTAACCATGGCCCTCAGTAGAAGTCTGATGTTTGCAGCCAGCTCAGAGCCACTCTCTGGTAGGGAGTGAGCTACAGAAGCACATTTCCGATCCGCTGTTTCCAGTCTCTAGAAGACTCAGTAGCTTATTTTGGCTGAACTGACCCTCAGCCTGAGCAAGGGAGCCCTTTGATGCATTCGATTCAGGGCAGACTCCTGGGCGCAGAAAACAAGGACAATAGGGGGAGCTGGTGTGGTGGCATGTACATTCTTACTGTGAATGCCACATGAAAATAGTGCCTTGCATACTGTTCCAGAACTCTGGAGCCTGATTTCTTTTCAATGCAGGATAGCCATTATTATAGGATATTTTTGGTTTCACTGCGCTTTCTTTTTTTCCCATGGGGATCAAATCCAGAGCCAAGTGCATGCTAGGCAAGTGTCCTACCACCTCCAAACCCCTATAGTTCCTTTGAAGGGTTTTTTTGTTGTTGTTGTTGTTGTTTGTTTTGTTCTTTTTAAACAGCAAGGAACTAAAAATGAATGCTATATATTATAGAGACTTTTAAAAATCCAAATATAATGATACTTCCTGTATTAATAGAAATATTGGAAATACGACTTAATTGTTTATTGTTTATTGTCAGGGAATAATGAGCACTGGAGTCCCAGCTCCCCTGTCTCTGGAGGCGTTCTGGCGTTGGCAGAGGGTTGGTAGCACTGTGACAAGTCTAAAAATTGAATCAATGATTCCATTGGGAGTGCTGGGTATGTTTGGGGTCTCAAAACAAAATATCCTGGCATTTAGATTGCATTCACTGCATGAAAAAGGTGAAAGCATATTTTTTAAATTTATTGGTTCTTTTCAATTATACATGACAGTAGAGTCCATTTTGATATAATTATATAGCAGGGAATATATCTTTTTTCACAATGTAGATTCACGTGATTCATATAATCTCACATATACATAGGGTAATACTGTCTGTCTGAGTCTACTAACCTTTCCCCCAACCTTTTCCATCCCATTTTCCTCTACACCATCTAAAGTTCCTCCTTTCTTCTCTTGTCCACGCCCCCGCCACCCCTCCCCTCAGCTATCCCACTCCTCAGTTTATACCCAAAGGACTTAAAATCAGCAAAGTACAGTGATGCAGTCACATCCATGTTCACTGCTGCTCAATTCACAGTAGCTAGATTGTGGAACCAACCTAGATGCCCTTCAATTGATGAATGGATAAAGAAACTGCGGTATGTATAAAAAATGGAATATTACTCAGCCATAAAGAAGAATAAAATTATGGCATTCGCTTGTAAATGGGTGAAGTTGGAGAATATCATGCTAAGTGAAATAAGCCAAGCCCAAAAACCAAAGGCCAGTTAGGCGTGGTGGCTCACGCCTGTAATCCCAGCACTTGGGAGGCTGAGGCAGGAGGACCGAGAGTTCAAAGCCAGCCTCAGCAACTTAGCGAGACCCTAAACAACTCAGTGAGACCCTGACTCTAAATAAAACATAAAATAGTGCTGGGGATGTGGCTCTGGGTTCAACCCCCAGTACCAAAAGAAAAAAAAAAAAGCCAAAGGCCAAATTTTTTCTCTGAAGGTATAATTTTTATGGATGATCCCTGCTCTAATACTCAGCACTCATAATCTAATAAGTATAGGATTCCTTTGTGTAATGTCAGACTCACCTTATACACAATTATACATGTTGCACTAAAATTTTAAATGCTTATGTAAATATAGGAAAATATTAAATTATGATTTCTTTTTTATTTTAATTTTAAAGTTAAGGATCATATAAATGGATAAAGAAAACGTGGCATATATACACAAGGAAATATTATTCAGCTGTAAAAAAGAATAAAAACCTGTCATTTATAGCAAAATGGAAGGAACTGGAGGACATTATGTTAAGTGAAATAAGTCAGGTGCAGAAAGACACATACTGCAGATTGTCTCTCATGCGAACCTAAAAAAGTTGATTTCAAAGGATAAAAAAGTAGACTAGTGTTTATTAGAGATTAGTAAGGGTAATGGTTGGGGGGATAAAGCGAGGTTGGATAATGCCTACCAAAATACAGTTAGATCAGAGGAATAAATTCTAGTGTTCTTTAGCACAATAGGTGACTAGTTTGCAATCATCTATTAAATATTTGAGAAGAATTAGAAGAGGGGTTCAAAGTCTCCAAAAATAAAGAAATGTACATAGAAATGCTAATTATCCTCATTTGATCATTATGCTTTATAGATGTATATTGAAACATCACACTGTACTCCACCAATATGTATAATTATTATGTCTTAATTAATAAGAAAAAAGGATCATGAAGAGTGGAAAGACATATTTAATATTTTTATATAACTAAAAAAATTTCCACTCCTTCCGAAAAACAAATTCAACCAAACCAAATTAATCAAGCAATCACTCAAAACAACAAAAACCCTGAAACGATATGATCTGTTGCTAGGTTTGAACATACTATTTTATTCTAAACTAGATTTGGGGAGCCATCTGCTGGTAAATCGACAAGTAGTCATTGATTTTTTTTTTTTTTTTCCAGTGGATGTATACTTAGGGTTCCCAGAGAATTTATGGAATGCCCGGTTAGATTTGAATTTTAGGTATATAAAAAGTAATGTTTTAACATTGAAGTATGTCAGTGCACTACAGTATTTACTCCATATGCCAGTATACCAAAATACCTTTTTTAAAGTTTAGAGTTATAATACTCTTTCAAGTGACTAAGGAAATGTTTTCTTGAAAGCTAGGTAGCATGCGTGATTATTAGGATTGCTGAATTTGCACGGCTACACGCACACTGTCACAATGTGAAGACTTGACTTCTTCCATTCTACATTATGTCTAACTCCTTGTCGTTTTAAATTTCTCTCTCTCTCTCTCTCTCTCTCCTTTACAGGGATTGAACAAGGGGTACTTTACCACTGGGGGCTATTTCCATACACCTGTTTACTTTGTGTTTTGAGTCTGGGGCTCATTAAGTGGCCCAGGCTGTCCTCAAACTCGCAGTCCTCCTGCCTCCTCCTGAGTGACTAGGATCACAGAGGTGCGCCATGGTGCCCAGCCTTGCTGTCCCTCCTGATTGAGCTGTCCTCTACTGCTGCTGCGGTCTCTCGCGTAAGCAATCCGAGTCAATTACAGCTGATAAATGATACACCAAGAGCATTCATTGTATTCTGTGTAACAACTTAATTGCAGATTCTACTTGTGTTTTAAACTATAAAAGGATATACGTGTATATTTGTGTTTGACCTTTAAAGACGTTTTTCCCTTGGTGCTGGGTATGAAGCCCCGGCCTTGCCCCTGCTGCCTGTACTCTAACACTGAGCTTCCATCTCTAACCCAGACCTTTTTATTTTATTTTATTTTATTTTATTATTTTATTTTATTTTACTATTTTATTTTATTTTATTTTTTGGTACTGCGGATTTAACCCAGGGGTAATTAACCACTGAGCTACTTCCGCAGCCCTTTTTATTATTATTATTATTTTTGAAACAGGGTCTCACTAAGTTACTCACTAAGTTACTAAGGTTGGCTTTGAACTTGCCATCCTCCTGCTCAGCCTCCCTGAGTCGCTGGGATTATAGGCATGTGCCACCCGGCCTGCAGACCTTACAAATTTTTGTTTATGTTTCCATTAGTAATATATTCAAATGGCTTTAAATTTTTTAAAAATACGAGGGGAGGGCTGGGGCTATAGCGCTTGCCCAGCACATGTGAGGCACTGGGTTCGATCCTCAGCACCACATAAAAATAATAAATAAAATAAAGATATTTTTAAAAAGATACAAGGGGATATTCAGTGGAAGGTCTCCCACACCTATCCTCCAGGTACCCAGAAGTTCCTTCACACAGAGGAGACCCACGGTCTGCGAGCTCCTCAGTCAGCAGAGGGAGGGAATGATTCTAACAGAGAGGATGCAGCACGGTTCCCTCTCAGTGGAAAAACAGTGTAAGAGATGACAAAAGGCATTTCTTTCCTCATAACTATGGTTTTCCATTTAATGGCTTAATTTTATTTTGCCTGTGGAGAAAATAAAATATATCCTCTTAAAGTTTGGTTTTATCTGAATGATTTCCCATAGTTGCAGAATTCAATTGACTTAAAATATGTATTATAAAATATTACAAAGTGGAGATGTTGATCCATGGAAGTGGCAGTTAAATTGGGTGAGGAAAAAACATGTTTTGTCTCATTTTGGACATCTTTCTTCTTTTCTCTATCTTGGTCCCTGTCTTCAGTCATTCATAGAGGCCTGTGTTCAAACCCCAGCTTTGTCTATTTCTGTGTGTAATTCTGAATTAAACAAACCTTTAGGTCATCTATAAATTCAGGCTTATGCTCTTGTAATAAAGATTAAATTAAATAATATATTTGAGACACAGTGGCCTCCAGTCAAAGCCTACCAGGAGCAAACCCCCAGTGGGACCAGGTGGGTGTGTTGCTTCTCTGCAGTGTGGACCTGTGGGGGTGGTGAGCACTTGGATAAGAGGACGTTAGGAAGCATTTATTATTGGGAGGGTCCGAGGACAGAGGGGTTCACTCTGGATCGAATGCTCTCAGAATGCAGGGACAATCTATGACAGAGCATCTCAATGTTTATCATAGGGAGCCCAGACTCCCTCCCTGTGAGGGAGGCTAAGATTCTGAAGGTAACGAATCTGCAGTGACTCCTATTGGCTGTAAGAGGAGTTATTTGGTGTTTCGTGACTGCACAGTGACCTCGTTTTTGTGCCTAAACAGAACTATGAAGTGGTCTTGTTTTTCTCACTTTCTCATGATCTCAGAGTGACCTTGACTGGTGTTAGTGGTGTTGGTGTTCTGTGAGATGATGTCCAACAGGAGCAAACTGGCCTAGCTGGGAGCTCCAGGCTAGCCTCTGACACCACCCCTCCCACCCGCCAGGCCTAGCTAGTCTCTGGATAACAGGGACAACTTTTATCTCTCTTAGAAAGCATCTAGCTCCTAACAGATGCTCAGTAAGACTTGGTTACATCTGGATTGAATCTGAATTGCTTAATGATTCATTGTTCTCTCTTATCAGTGGGCAGTGACCTCCCCAGACAGAGGACATCTGTCATGTCCTCATTATTCAACTATTTATCTCCCCCAACTGATAGAGGTACTTGATACTACTGAAATGAGATATGCCTTCTAAGGCCTTGCTGTTTCTGACTCTGCTTTTCTGTGCTGTGTCCTCCCTCCCTTCCTCTCCCTTCATCTACTGTAGTAAACAAATACAGACAGATAAGGTTTATAAAGCAGTGGCACAATCACTGAATGACATTGCTTTATAAAAGGCAATCAAGACAGAAATTTTACCTTTTTTTTTTTGGTATACTGGGGATTTAACCCAGGAGCACTTTACCACTGAGCTACATCCCCAGCCCTTTTTATTAATTTTTTTTTTTAAATTTTGAGGCAGGATCTCACTTGATGGTTAGGACCTCACTAAGTTGCTAAGGCTGACTTCAAACTTTTGATCCTTCTGTCTCAGCCTCCCAAGTCTTTGGGATTTCAGGAATGCGCCACCACGTCCCACAGAAATTTTACTCATTATTCTAAACATTTAAGAGGGCCCATGTACAAGTACAGAGGATCTCCTTTCTAAATCTCCATGATTTAAAATTCTCCTGTAGCCAGAAACTCCTGGGAGCCTCTGGTCATCCTCACTATAACCTCACACACACCCTCCTGGGCCCACCTCATGACCCCCCTCTTCTTTTGCACAACACCACACAACACACTGAAGGATCTGCCAGGTACCATCCAAAAGAGCGAAGTTTGTTTTCCACCTTGAATTATCTTCTCAGGCTCTAGTTGGCTTCTTCCGGTTCTTTTTTCCCCAGAGTTGGAGTAGGTGTGGATAGATTTGCATGATCTTGCAATGGTTGGCTACATTTTTCAGATCAATGTTCCCATAGAAGAAAAATTCTGGAAAAATATGGCAATCATGAGAGGTGTGAAAATGGTCAGAATCAAAATGAAATCATTTGCATCAAGCCCTAACCAAACATCAATAAATAAATGAATAAGTCAGGGGGTTAATAAGGAGGAGATTGCCTACACATATGCCTGATAATAAGATTTATCACAAGAACTTCTAGAATCACAACCTTGCACAAAGGCCACTGCAACCTTACACAAATAGTCCTTCACCAGGACATCTGCCTAGCAACCTTGGACTGACACTACCCTGTTATTGATCCATGTAACCAAAGATTACTGTTTCAAAATAACTTTTGTAATCCTCCTCATTTTGCCTTTAAAATTTTTCCTTTCCTCAACCTCCTAGAATCCACCACAGTTTACTTTGACACATGTAGTCTCACTGAAGTGCTTACTACTCTCAAAGAAATATGTTTAATTTTGGAGAATCTCTGTTCTTTAGGTTGACAGACGCTTCAAAGAGCTTACAGAATAGTAAAGAATTGATCATTCAAAATCAAAACTAAACCAGAACCCCAGAAAAGTGATCCTGCAGAGCATCTGCTTTTGTAATGAGAGCATTTGTTGATTCCAGAAAATGTGATCCTTCCTTCCAATGACCTGACAGGTGAGGAGACAGAAATGAAAACAGGGTCCAATGAAGGTGCAAAGTCTGGTAAGAGGCTTTCCCCGTAGTAAGCTGGGAGCCAAAGAGCTATACTTTGGGGGCTAAAGTGAACCACAAATAAAAGAGATCTGAGATTTTCTGTGGGCTTGGCAATCTCAAGTCTGGGACCTGTTGGTCTCATGTTGGTTGTGCACCTAGGGATCCAGCAAAAATAAATGCAAATCTTCTTTGGAAGAAGGAACTTTTCATCTAGGCCTCAAATTATTCCCATAAATAATATGTTAGGTAGAGTGGACCTAAAATGATAACGAAAGGCACAGAGATGTGCTGTAACAGAGATGAAAACCTTACCATTAAAATAAAGAGCAAAGCGAGACCTCACTAAATGGCAGCACCGTGAAAAGGCTTTAGGGCTACACCTTAGTTAATGATGTTATTAACAGGGACACGTAAGATAGAGGTGCATTAATAGAAGTAGAATGTTCAGAGCAAAGTATTGGTGGACAGGAGGGCAAAGAGCCCTACTCCAGGAGGTGCCAGTCGGCAATCCACAGCCCACAGGCCAAGACTGGCCTTCAACCTTTTTTTTTTTTTTTTTTCTCCAATTGTTCACGGACCTTTATTTTATATGAGGTGCTGAGAATCGAACCCAGTGCCTCACATATGCTAGGCAAGCGCTCTACCACTGAGCCACAACCCCAGCTCCTCAACTTCTTTTTATAGGTTTTCCTGGCACACAACTATACAGTTTTTAAAAATGTATGTATCATGCTACAACAGGGTAGTGAGCAGTTGTGATAAACTATGTCCCCTAAAGCCTACAATATTTACTATCTGACCCTTTTCAGAAGAAGTTTGCCAACTTCTGGATTTGAACAGCAGGTAGAGCTGATGTGGCCAAGTGGTTACTTTGAATCCTTCCAAAGTTGAGGGTATGTCAACCTGTGGGAGAGGGAATAAGCTCATGACCTGATGCAAATTTTGCATCTCCCTCTCACATACCTATGTTTATCTGAACATAATATTCTCCTCATGTCAATTAGTTGCGTAAAATTGATCCTCCCCAATATCATACTTGTCAATTATTTGCATATCTCCTGCTCTATCATCACAGACTTCTTGTAACATGGTATCTATTTATTCTTTCCACCCCCCTACTACTAATTCTTAACTACTTTTTCCTCCTCTTCCCTCTTCCTCTTCCTTTTCTTTCTCCCCCTTCTCCTTCTCTTCCTTTTCCTCTTCCTTCTTCTTCCTCTTCTATTTTATTCAATATTTATTTATTAAACACTATGCCAGACAGTGTTCTGGACAGTGGGGACATGGCAGTAATAAGGCCATCTCTGCCATCACAGTGCTCGTGTTGGTACCCCAACCTGAAAAGCACAATAAATAATAATACTTTCAAATTGAAATGTGTGTTCATGAAAGGCATTCAACAGATTTGGTGAGAACGAGTTTCTTGACATCACTCGGCTTTGAATGAACTTTCAAATATCTATTATTGAATAAGGAGCTCTCTCTCATGTTGCTCATTCCCTCTTTTTACTTCTTTTGGATGGAAAAACTCAAAATTGGCTACATTTCTTAAAATATGTGACATTGCATTATAGGCTTATCAAAATTCCTGTTACTTCTCAAGATATTATAGAAGGAATCGACGCAATAAAAATTAAGCAAATGCTTTAAAAAAGTTACCAAGTTTATTGTAATATACAAAGGAAATATATGTGATACTTTCATTTATTATCCTCAGGAAAAGGAAATTCAGGAATTTTTTTTTTAAAGTCTGGGATTGAACCCAGAGCATTGTGCATGCTAATGAAGTACATTGTCACTGAGCTATATTCTTAGCCTCTTAACTAAATTATATCATTTGTTTATTTATTTATTTATTTATTTTTATTTTTTGGAACCAGGGATTGAACTCAGGGACACTCAGCCACTGAGCCACATCCCCAGCCCTATTTTGTATTTTATTTAGAGACAGGGTCTCACTGAGTTGCTTAGGACCTTGTTAAGTTGCTGAGGCTGGCTTTGAACTTGTGATCCTCCTGACTCAGCCTCCCAAGTTGCTTGGATTACAGGTGTGCGCCACCACGCCCGGCTTTATTTATTTATTTACTTGGGTAAATACTGGGTCTTGAATCCAAGGTCTCATGCATGCTAGGCAAAGTCTCTACCACTGAGCTATGCCTACCAGCCCCTAATTAATATGTACTTTTTTGTTGTTGTTAAGGTTAACTGCATTTGCTGTGAGCTTTAATTTAATAAGCTTGCTGACTTGAAAATTGTCAATTTCCACCACCTAAGTGTAATAATTTTACCCTATTTCTGTATAAATGATGATTGAATAATGATGGTTGAATAACATATGATTACACATAGAAATTTTTAAATACTAGCATATGCACTGTATACAAAATTTAACTCAAAATGGACTAAAGACTGTTAACTTCCCATCACAATAATGAAATACCTGAGATAATTAACTTATAAAGATAAAAGGTTTATTTAGCTTCACAGTTTTGAACTTTGGTCTGTGATCAATGGGGCCTGTTGGGCCTATTGTGAGGCAGCACATTATGGTGGGAGTGCATGGTAGAGTAAAACCTCTTACGTCACAAGCAGGGAACAAAGAGAGAGAGGAAAAGTCCAAGGTCCCATAACCCCTTCAAGGCAAACCTGCGATGACACAAGTTCTTTCTGCTAACCCCTGTCCATCATGTTTCCACTCACCCAAGTGTGCCACTCCTGAGAACCAATCCTTGCTACATGGGCCTTTGGAAGACATCAAGAACCAAACTATAGCCAAGACCAAAATGTAAGAGCTAAAACTCTAAGACTTGCAGAAGAAACATCAGAATAAATCTTTGTGACCCTGTATTAGGCCATGGATTCTTAGATATGACACCAAGAGTATAAGCAACAGAAGAAAGAAGATAAAGAGACTTTATCAAAAGTTTAAATTTACATCATCAAGAGTAAAAGTTTTGATATTGGCCAAATTATATTGTTACATTGTACGCACATATGAATATGTAATAAAAAATCCCATCACTATGTACAACTATAATGCACCAATAAAAAGTGTGGGGGAAAAGACACATAAAAAAGTGAACAATACAAAAAAAAGAGTTAAAGTTTTATTTGGCAAAGGACACTATGAAGGAAAATGAAAAGAAGCTGGGCATGGTGACACACACATAATCCTAGAGATTTGGGAGGCTGAGGGAGGAGGATGGCAAGTTTGAGCCCAGTCTCAGCTACTTAGTGAGGCCCTAAGCAAGACTTCTACTGTCTCAAAATCAAAAAATAAAAGGGCTGGGAATATATTTCAGTGGTAAAAGCACCCCAGGTTCAATCACCAATATGGCAGCAACAACAACAACAAAAGCCTGGCTTGTTGGTGCACGCCTATAATCCCAGCAGCTCGGGAGGCTGAGTCAGGAGGATCATGAGTTTGAGGCCAGCTCAGCAACTTAGTGAGGCCCTAAGCAACTCAGCAAGAACCTGTCTGTAAATAAAATATAAAAAAGGGCTGAGGATATGGCTCCATGGTTAAGGGCCCTTGGGTTCAATCCCCAGTACCAAAAAAGGAAAAGAAAACCCACATAATAGTAGAAAATATTTTAAAGTCACATATCTAACTAGGGACGTGCATCTAGAATTTATTTAGAAATTCTATAAAAGATAAATACTAATTTAAAAATATCCATCAACTGATAAGATATACAATATGTGATTTATCCATACAATGGAATATTATTTGGTCATAATAAGAATGAAGTACTAATAAGTGATACATGAATGAACTTTGAAAACATCATGCTAAGTGAAAAGAGTCATACAAAAAATGTCACCTATTATACGATTTTGTATGAAATGTCTATAATAGGTCGATCTGCAGAGATAGGAAGTATATTAGTGGTTGCCAGGAGATCAGGGGAAGGAGGAAAGAGAAGTGACTGGTAATGGATACAGTTTCTTTTTTCTTTTTCCTTTTTCTGAGTTTTTTATTTGTTTGTTTATTTGTTTGTTTTTGTGATACTGGGAACTTAGCCCTCAGGTGCTCTATACTAAGCTACCTCCCTAGCCCTTTTTCATTTTTAATTGAGACAGGGTCTCTCTAAATTGTAAGGCTAGCCTCTTCCTGCCCTTAGCCTCCTGAGAAACTGGGATTACAATTGTGCACCACTGCACACAGCTGGGTGCAGTTTCTTCACCCTTTATAAGATTTTATATGGGCTAATGGGAAGCTTCTGGAACTAGATAGCAGTGATGGTTTTACAACTGCGTAAATATGCCAAAAAATACTCAGCTGTGTACTTTAAAGATTAAATTTCACGGCACAAGAATTATATCTCAGTAAATAAATTGAGAGGAGAAAATGCCAAGTATGGCTGAGATCAAACTCATATAAACTTTAAAACAAAGTTAATTTTGTTCGACATATAAATGTAAGGGCAGCACCACCTATAATCCCAGCAACTTGGGAGGCTGAGGCAGGAGGATCACAAGTTTAAAGCCAGCCTCAGCAATTTAGCGAGGTCCTAATGAGACCCTGTTTCAAAATAAAAACTAAAAAGGGTTGGGGTTGTGGCTCCCTGGTTAAGTGCCCCTGGATTCAATCCCCAGTACCAAAATTAAAAATAGAAGTAAAAATATATATAAACATAAAGATGACATCAGAGCCATTTTTTTTTCAGAGCCATTTTTTAAAATGCTATTATGTAGTACATATTTATCAGGCTTAAGAATCTAAATATAAAATTAAAAATTATTTACTACACTGGTACTGACCTTGAGAAAAAATGAAGTTGCAATTTATGAATAGAAGGAAAGAAGCCGTGGGTAGTTCCCAACAAAATTTATCAAATGAAAGATGATTTTCATGACCACATGGACAAATACTCATTAAACCTATACTATTGTAAAAGACTGTGATGAACATTTGAATAGATTATCTAGTAAAGACCCCATTCTTGCCAGGAGCGGTGGTGCACACCTGTAATCCCAGCACTTGGGAGGCTGAGGCAGGAGGATCGCGAGTTCAAAGCCAGCCTCAGCAACTTAGCGAGGCCCTAAGCAACTCAGTGAAACCCTATCTCTAAATAAAAAATACAAAATAGGTCTGGGGATGTGGCTCAGTGGCCGAGTGCCCCTGGGTTCAATTCCCAGTACCAAAAAAACAAACAAACAAAAAATCAAAAAGACCCCATTCTTATATGGGGCTTATGTAAGAATCGAATGGCAATACTTGCTTGAAATCTGGTGAAGGAAACGAGCCCAGGGCTGCTGAGGCAGTTGGGAAGCAGCTCACCAGATGGTATGCACAGACTACTGAGCCTGCGATGCCCGATGCTCCTGGGCACTCTTCTACCCCAATCTCTCTTTTTGCAGGTCCAGCCTTCCAAAACTAAGAGGGACAGAGTTCCACACAAAGAGGCAAAGGCATCAATCTCTTCAGTAGATATATAGACAGTGCCCACTGTAAGCCAGGTGTGTAAATCTCAATAATTAAATTATTACAAAAATGAAGATAAGGCATAGTTTAGTCATGTGTTTCTAGAATTATGGGAAGGAAATTATAGGAAGGGATTTTGATTATCTATTAAGCTGTTAAGCAACTCTTTTTCCCTATTGAACTTCCCCAGTTCTGTCTATCCTATGATAATCATGCTAATCTGGAAGGAACAGCCTTGGAATTTGTGGTTAGGAAGCACCCATGTTTCTCAAGGGGCCCACATAAATATATATATATTTTCCTATTATCAGAGATATTCAAAGTGGATGCCTTAAATACTTAAAACAGAATTTAAAGCTATTTATCAGGGTAGACAATGTGAGATTAAGTTGCCATTTAACCTCGCCATTAATTTTTTTCCTAAAAATAAAAAAATGGATTTTGGATTCTGTGGTCAGCCAACCTGAATATTTGCCATTTGTCATTAGCTGTGTAACTTTGGCCAAGTCATTAATCTCTCAGCCTCAGTTTCCTCATTTGTAAAACAAAAATAACAGTATCCCACCTTGCTGAGTCACTCTGGGTTTAAATAAAATAATGAAAGTAGAGGCCTTAGCCTTGTGCCTGGTATCTCACAGTCTTCAATGTATGTTAAATGTGATGTTCAAGAAAAAGATTCATTAGCCTTTCCCTCCAATTACAATTCATGAAATAGGCATCAAGTTCTTGGAGATGATGGATGTATGCGTCTTTTCTTTAAGATAAGTCTATTTTTCACTATTATTTTTCATTACATATTTCTGGGGGAAAAAAAAAGACTAGAAAAGCCTAAGTTAAAAATAATAGATTTTGAATAGAAATAACATAATATTGCATGACATATTTAAACATCTTACTTTGCAAGGGTCCAAAATCCTTGAGATCATAATGGGAAAAACTCAATTTTAGGGAATTGGGAAGATTTTAGACTACAAGGCGGAGATTTGAGGAGCTAGTCATGGTTGCTATGGAAGGTTTTTCGAGATAGATGGAGAGGGCTGGGGTTGTGGCTCAGTGGTAGAGCATTTGCCTAGCATGTGTGAGGCACTGGGTTTGATTCCCAGCACCACATAGAAATAAATGAGTAAAATAAAGGTTATTCAACATCTAGAAAATATATATACATTTAAAAAAAAAGATAGATGGAGAGACTTTTGCTTTCCTTAAAGGAAGCCAATACTCATATAGCTAGAAATTCTATGAATAGGCTAAAACAAATGAACAATGCTGATCTTTATATTAAAATCAATTGATGTATAGTTGATTTATTAAAAGCTGCAGGTCATCTTATGGTCTGGGCACTTGAATGAGCAGGCAACCTTTCAAAGTCAAGGAAAATAAGGTACAAGAGGCCTTAGGAATTGGGCATGAGTTACTAAGTTAATGTCCTTAACTTAAAGTTAGTAGTAGGTCCAGGCTCAATCTTTCCTGTTGTCAACTTTCCGAGGGAGTTTGAATTCCATAGAGACACAAAGTAGATTTGTGGTTTCCAGGAGCTGGAGTTGGGTGGGACCGGTGTGATTGCTAATGGATATGGAATTTATTTATTTAAACCAATGGGGACACAAAGGTGGAGACAGTAGACCTGGTGGCTGTTGTCATGGAGTTTGGTGTCTCCATGAGGGAGACAAGTAGAACTCATTGCAGGACAGAGGATTAAATGCAGTGGGGAAGAGGTGAAAGGAACCGGGTCAGCACTACTTGTGCAGGAAGTGACTTCTAAGGATGAGTAAGTTAGAGGGAAGTGGAGCTGCAGGAAGTCAATCGTGGTGTTCCTGGCAAAGTAAACAGCACATTCCAAGTCCCAGGGATGACAGTGCACGTGGCTTGCTAAGGGTACTGAAAAAAATTTTGATTAATGGGAACAGGGTGGGGAGCAGGGAGAGGGAGTGGAGGGGTCAAGTCACACATGTGACAAAACAGTAGGAAACCATCTGAGGCTTTAAGGAGGCAGGGGACATGATCTAAGTTTTTCAGACATCACTGCAGAATGTAGAATGGATTAGGGTGAGGCAAGGCTGGAGACAGAAAGACTAGTTAGGTGACTAGGAGGGATAATCTTGGTGAGAAAGAATACCTGAACCAGGGCGGGTGGTGAGCAGCAGAAAGGGGGAGGAGGGATCTCCAAGGGTAATCAGCACGACTTAGTCATTACTTAGAATGAGATATTAGAGACGAGGGATCAAGGACTATCCCACGTTCTTGGCAGGAGCTACTTGGGGCCATTCACTGTGCTGACAGCATAAAAGTAGAGATTTGGGGGGATTTCAATTTTAGAAATGTTAGGCTTGAGGTGCCCCTGAAGATAACTAAATGGGTGTGTGTCTAAAGCTCAGGAGAAGTGTTGACCTGCAGCCAGAGAGCAGGGGGTCATGGCTAGAGTTTGGATCTGAAATATCCCCCAAAGGCCCATGTGCTGAAGGCTTGTCCCCCGTCCAAGGTGCTACTGGAAGGTAGTGGAACCAACCGTTAAGAGGTGGGGCCTGGTTGAAAGAAGTCAGATCATTGGGAGCATGTTCCTGAAAGGGATATTAGGGCCCTGGCCCGGGCCTGTCTCTCTTTGCTTCCTGACCTCCATGAGGTGAACAGGCCCCCTCTATGATTCACTGCCTCCACAGGCCAAGGGGCACTGAAACCATGAGCCCAAGTAAACCTTCCCTCCTTTTAAGTTTGTTATCTCAGGTATTTGTTACAGTGATGGAAAGCTGACTAGCAGAGAAGGCAGCCTGGGGATGGGGAATTGCAACTCTGGTGGGAGATAAGATCCGAGGAAAAGTAGAATGAGAAGAGACGGTATCTCAGGAGACAACTGTGAGGAACAGACTAAGAAAGGACAGAAGAGAGGAACCTGAAGATGAAACAGAGGTGAGGCCCGGAGGAAGGAGGACAGTTACAGGATCACTATGTCACAGAAGCCAAGGGAAGGAAGAGGTGGTGAGATGTGTCAAATGCTGAAGAGAGGTCAGTAGGATGGAAACCAAAATTTTCTTTTGAATTTAGCAACAAATTTGGTTTCAGTGGAAATATAGATTTCAGTAAGCAGATTAGGGACCTAAATATAAGGCAGTGGAAAGAATTCCTTTAAGACATGGGTCGGTGGCATAGCTGGAGGGAAATGTGGCATTCAATAGTTTTCTTAAAACAACAAGAAAAGGTAGGAGAGTCGATTTTTTTTTTTTTTTTTTTTTTTTTGGGTGGGTGGGGTGGAACCCCGGGCCTTTTTTGTTGTGTGAGAGGCGCTAGCGCGGTTTAGAAGTTCGCCAACCATCAAATAAGTTTTTTTGTGAAA
>JAJEJO010000215.1:1465406-1487086 GCA_020662805.1 Glaucomys volans
TTTTTTTTTTTTTTTTTTTTTTGCAGTTCTAGGGATTGAACCCAGGGGTGCTCTGCCACTGCTGGGACTACACACGTGCATCAGCATGCCTGTGACATATCTCTTTGAGAAAGAGATTATTTCTCTGAGGTAGTTCTGGGGTTCAGAAACACCAGTACTCCCTGCAAACCCGCAGCAGCAGGTACCTGGGAAACAGCAGGCAGAAGGCATCCTCCGCTGGGTAACTATGACTGAGATTTGCAAATGAAATGGTGGGAAAAGAAGTAGCCTCCCGGCCTGGAAGTGTTTTTCATTCTTGGTTGGTTCTTGAACCCTGTTTATTAGTTAATTTTCTATTTGTTTTCAAATCTCTCTGTTAGCCTGGGTTCGTGGGTGGAATCCAAGATCTTAGATTAAAACATTAAATTTTAATTTTCACCAACCTCTAAATAAAGTTTAGCATTTCCTTCAATAATGAATGTAGGCAACAAACCACAGTAGTATTAGATATACCTGCAGGTTTTCGCTAAGAGAAATCATTGGTATTTTCATATCCCATTACAGTTGTTGGAGGTATCTTGCAAATATCATTTAAGCAATTTTAAATGTATGGAAGCCATTAGGACCAGTCTTACTGTTTAATATGTTAACAAGGAAGCATATATACTGCTATGTATTAAAAAACTGTAGCTGTATTTCAGTTATAATTGGCTTTAAGTCACATATATGTAAATATATATGCTTATTTTATTCACTTAAAAATATTACTCAAGGGGGCGGGGGCTGTAGCTCAGTGACAGAGCACTTGCCTAGCATGTGTGAGGCCCTGAGTTCAATTCCCAGCACCGCAAAAACAAAGACAAGCAAAAAATATTATTCGCAGGGCCAGAGGGAAGCTCATTGGTATAGCCCATGTTTCACATGCTTCAGGCCCTTGGTTCCAGCCCCAGCACGAGAGAAACCTAAAAATTAAAAAACAAAAATATTATTCTTACAGTGAATAACAAGCTCTGTGGTGCAAAAAATGATGAAGATCCTGGTAAGTATAGGCTTAGGAAGAGGATTTGAAACATGGTGGGCAGGGAGCTCCTAGGTGAGGTCACTACAGGAGCCCTGCTCCCTTCACTTCCTGTACCTGAAGGGGACTATGCCACTTTCAATATCCACAGGGTGGCAGATCCTGGTTAGCTCTGGTCCAGAAGCTGATCTTGACAGGTGAATTCCTCCTGCCAACCTGCAGCTCTCAGGATCTGCCCAAACTAGATTAGAACTACAAGGGTGGCCCTTTGCCAGCCTGGTTCACCTGGAAGTCTGATTTTCACACTTCAGTCAAGACTTGGGGTATGGGACTAATTCCAGAACATGCCAAATGCCTCCCCCACTGCCCTCTACCACTGTTACCACCTTTATTCCTTAATTTGCCCCTAAATGCTCAAGAGAAATTATAAAAATAGCGACCACCTCAAAACATAAATCAGAAGTGGAAAAAATAAACTCGTGATGAAGGCAAGAGTTTTATAGGCGACTTCATTTCTGTGGTTAGACCAAAGCAATGGAAAGACAAAACTGATCACTTATTCAAGGAAAAGTCAACCGTGAAACCCGGTGCTTGGCTAGATGGTCACCTTTCAATGGTAGTTGCTTATGGCGCACACAAAGCGAGCTTGCAGGTAAAAGGTTCAGCTTGCTGTGCATTAGTTATTGCCAGGTCCATCTGGTATTTCTAGTTTTTTATGTTTGTAGAACAAAAGTTAAAAAGAAAAAAAAGATTTCCTTGTTTTTGCTCACTTTGAACAGAAATGCTGTGTGTGACAAAGAGTTTGCTTACAAGCTGGAACTGCCTTTCTTATTAATGATTTATTTGAATTTTTAGTCCAGGAGATAATGGGTAAAGGTGGATTCTCAAAAAGAGAAGTCCTGGGTCCAGCCCTGATACTTTCCTGGTTTAAACCAATCATGGTCTGTCTCTCACTGTGCTCTGATTTCTTCAAGCTATTTGACACAGAGATTGTGGGAAGAAATGAAAAGAGGTGGGTGAGAGAAAAAAAAAAAGTGTGATGTTCTTTCAGTTTACTGGAAAGTTCCGTGGACATATTAGTGCAAAAATATCTTTTTAAATTTATACTAGCATTAGTTTACCTTGCAAATAGTAAGTGAATGTTTATTGATTTGCATTTGCTTGGCAGTATTGTTGCTTATGTTGAAAGCATTTTACAAGAAAGTATTAACTAACCAATTAACTGTTATTAATTAATTTTTTTAAAGTTCTTTGGTGGATTGGTATATAAAGAGGATGATTGTAGTGGGCTGTTGCCAGTGAGGAGAACTTGAGATTATTGCACGTTCATCTGAAAGGGGATGTAGTTGGCTCTCTGTGAGTTTCACATCCCTAGATTTAACCAATAGTCAATTGAAAACATTTCGAAAAAAATTGCATCTGTCCTAAACATGTACAGACCTTTTTGCCCCTTGTTGTTCTTCTCTAAATAAACAGTATAACTATTTGTATTCTATTAAGCATTATAAGTAATCAAAAGATGATTTAAAGTATATTGTCTGTGGATGGGTTTGGGTGCCCATGAGTTATATGCAAATGCTATGCCATTTTATATAAGAGGCTTGAGCATCATTGGACTTTGGTACAAATTCCCTATAGATACTGAGAGATGACTGTGTAAGAGAATTTGTTTACTTCAACATATCCAAAAGCTAGAATAACATCTGGCACATGGAAAATCCTAAATAAACATTGAATTATAGAAGAGAGAAGCCCAATGAGTAAATCTTCAAAGTAATGGCATATTAATTATGTAAGATTGTACACAAATTGTCCATTTGTGGAGAAGATTAGGGCAAATCTTTAATTCCAGGTGGGGACAACAAATATTATAATGAAAAAAGGTAAGCTACTGTTCTCCTCTCCTCTTCCCCCTTTAGTTTAATATTTGTGGAATTTACATTATCAATGGTATAAACTGATATGGCAAGCCGGGCGCGGTAGCACACACCTGTAATCCCAGCACTTGGGAGGCTGAGGCAAGAGGATAGCGAGTTCAAAGCCAGCCTCAGCAATTTAGCAAGGCCCTAAGCAACTCACTGAGACCCTGTCTCTAAATAAAATACAAAATATGGCTGGGGATGTGGCTCAGTGGTAGAGTGCCCCTGAGTTCAATCCCCAGTACCAAAAAAAAAAAAACTGATATGGGAGAGGAAAGGAAACGTTACTAATAGAAAGAGTGTATTGTACTTTTGCTATTGCGTCATAGCGAAGGCCTAAGGGGTGGTAATGGCAGCCATACGACTTTGTCCTCATTAAGCATACTTTTAGCAGACCCTGCTCACGATCTTAAATGCCCCTTAAATAATCTTCTTGTGGCTTTTATTATTTTCATTTCTTTTATATTGGACACAACTCATTTTTCTTTTTGCACTAGTGGGATTCGAATACAGGGCCTTGTGCCTGCTAAGTGAGCACATCCCCAGCCCTTTTTATTTTTTATTTTAAGACAGGGTCTCACTAAGTTGCCCAATCTGGCCTCAAACTTTTGGTCCTCCTGCCTCAGACTCTTTAGTATCTGGGACAAAGGTGAATGCCGCCATGCCCAGCTTGATTCTTCTGCAGGTTCTTACAGGAAGCTTTTTCATTCCTCTAGGCCCCGATTTCATACTCTGGGTTTGGTGTTGCAAACTAACAACTGAAACCCAATGCTACCTTACCACCTATTTTTATCTGGCCCATGTGTTAAAGATAGTTTTTATTTTTACAATAGCGGAAAAAAAATCAAAAGCAGAATATTTCATGGGCATGAACGGTTATGTGAAATTCAAATTTCAGAATTCAAAATAAGGTTTTATTGGAACACAGCCAAGCTAATTTATTTGTTTTCCACAACTGCTTCCCTAGCACAATGGCAGCATTGAGTATTGTGACAGAGACCATGTGGCCCTCAGAGTCTTAAGAATTTACTAACTGGCCCTTAACAGAAGTTTGCTGAGTCCTACTTTAGGTGGTTCAATGGAGGGAGGAGCTTTCTTAGCTGTATGAAATTGAAATATATGTAAACTTTTAAATAAATAAAAAATATTCCAGATATTTCCCATAGACTGAGGCATAGTCTTTAAAGTAAATTTGATAAGACAAAAGAATATTCTGGGTCTGGGATTGTGGCTCAGTGGTAGAGCACTTGCCTAGCATGTGTGAGGCACTGGGTTCAATTCTCAGCAGCACGTATAAATAAATAAAATAAATAAAGGTCTATGGACAACTAAAAAAAAAAAAAAAATCTTTTAAAAAAACCAGAATATTCTGAATCAAAAGTTAAAATCTCGTGTGAAAAATGTCCTGGCTGCTTCTTTGAAGCACTGTTTCAGGTTTTAAGATTGATGCTCTAATATTCTGATTTCAATCAGAATTTCAACCACAAAAAGAAAATCAAAGAAAGATGAGTCATAATCTGTTTTGCCTGATAGGGAGTCAGAATGGAATTCTTGAGTTGATCTGACCAAGGTTTCAGTTTTGGTTCTACCACTTATTACCCAGAAAATACAGAACTTGACTTCCTTGAGACTCAGTTTTTCTCCTCTGTGAAATGGCAGAAAACATAGTTAACTCTGAGGCCAAGTCAGGACACCAGAGCACCACAGGCATTAATCTGATGACTTTACTTCAACCCAGTATTCTCTATTGCTAATGTGTCATTTATTTATTTAATTTTTAAAAAGACAAGTTCTTGTCGACCTTGGACTCATGATCCTCCTGCCTCGGTTCTGAGTAGCTGGATGTTTAAATGAATGTTTAAAATATTTCTTGCAGGAATTTTTTTGATTTGTCTTTTACTTTGTAGTTTTTTCCATCAGTTAAAAACTGTCAGTTTCTCTCATGCCGAGGATTAAGCTAACTTATATGGATTTATTTATTAGTTGTAGATGAACACAATACCTTTATTTTATTTTTATTATTTTTTTATGCAGTGCTGAGGATCAAAGCCAGAGCCTCACACATGCTAGGCAAGCGCTCTACCACTGAGCCACAACCCCAGCCCTGGATATAGTTATTAAGCCCAATTCAAAATACATTTTAAAGGTCTTTATTTTCCTGCTTTACATGACTACAAAACATCTCCCATCTTGTTCCTGTCTCGTGCTTACCTATATGGTGGTGTGTGCATAATTTTCTGAAATGGACTGTGTGAGAGGGGACACATTAAAAGTTTTATAATTCAGTTGATAAAGGATAAATTGGTCTTCCTCAGTAAAGAACACTATGCCCAGACATTGTTTGATTCCAGATTTGAATGTCCTCTAGCAGTCTTAGGCCTCAGGGTTGGTATCCTGTAGTATTTGAATTTATAAGCCCTCCAGACTCTGAAAAAAACACTGTATTAGTCCATTTTCAGTTACTACAATTAAGTGCTTGAAGCAGGGCACCTTATAAAGTAGAGGCTTATTTAGCTCCTGTTTCTGGGGATTTTAGGGCAGGGTGTTGGCTGCTGCTTGGCTCTGGCAAAGGCCTCATGGCAGATGGCATCACAATGGCAGGGAGTCATCAAGAGAGTGAGATGGTGACAAGAGCAAGGGGAGGGGTGAGGCTTGCTCCTTTTAGAACAACCCCCTTACAAGAACCACCTGCCTCATGGTTTAACCCACTCCCATGAGGCCCCACCGCTAACCAACCCCCTGTACTGGTTTCCAGGGCTACTCTACCACTTAGCTACATCCCCAGCCCCTTTTTTGTAGTTTTCAAGACAGGGTCTCTCCAAGGTGCCCAGGCTGACCCATAAGGCACCACCTCTTACATGTCCCACCAGATCTCAACATTGCTGTGCCAGGAACCAAGCTTCCCACACATGAGCTCTTGGAGGACAAACCACATCTTCATAGGGGCACAGAAGCCACACGGCAAGAATTGCCCTTGTTTGGCATCAGAGGTCTCTGTATGGTCTGATAGGATTTGGGACCACCTTACATTTTTCCTGTTGATTAAGCAGCTGAGCATAGAAGCTTGAGTAATAAATACTGATTTATTACAGTGATATTGTAGAATGGCCTCCTTGAGCTGATTCATGGTTTAATTCTGTGAGGATTAAATAAGATAATATGTTCTCACAGAAGGTACTCTCATTCCACACTTGGCACAAAGTAGGCACTGAAAGAAAGGTGATGGACAGAGTCATTGTCACTCTATTACAGATATCTCCTCAGATACAGAAGATATTTCCAAATACTAGGGAGGTGTGAAAGGCCTCTACAACACTGCTATCCAACAGACATTTCTGCAGTGATGGGAATGTTCTACATCTGTGGTATGACTAGCCACACGACACAAGGTGTGAATTTCTGTGCGTGTGTGTTAATGCCAGTGCTGGGGATCAAACTCAGAGCCTCACGCGTGCTAGGCAAGTGCTTTACCACTGAGCTACATCCCCAGTCTGAGGTATGAATGTTTTTATATATTTTATTTAGAAACAGGGTCTTACTGAATTGCTCAGGGACTGGCTAACTTGCTAGGGCTGGCTTTGAACTTACAATCCTCCTGCCTCAGCCTCCCAAGCTGCTGGGATTACAGGCGTGAGCCACCACACCCAGCAAGTATGATTTTTTTTTAACTCAATTTTTTACTAAAAAAATTAATAGCCACATGTGAGGCTGAATTACCATACCATAATTGAACAGCCCAATTCTGGAATTTAAAAAGACATCAATAGGGCTAGGGTTGTAGTTCAGTGGCAGAGCACTTGCCTAGCATGTGTGAGGCACTGGGTTTGATTCTCAGCATCCCATTTAAATAAATGAATAAAATAAAAGTCCATCAACATCTAAAAAATAATATTTTTTAAAAAGCCTTTAAAAAGAAAAAGACATCGACAGGCCAGGCACTGGGGCACACGCTTGCAATCCCAGGAGGCTGAGGCAGGAGGATCGTGAGTTCAAAGCCAGCCTCAGCAAGAGCAAGGCCCTAAGCAACTCAGTGAGACCCTGTCTCTAAATAAAATACAAAATAGGGCTGGGGATGTGGCTCAGTGGTGGAGTGCCCCTGGGTTCAATCCCCAGTACCAAGTAAAAAAAAAAAAAAAAAAGACTTCAACAAAGAATTAGACAAAACAATAGGCACACTAAAATTTAATCCAAACAAGCACGCATACGTACACATATTATATATGAATATACATATATTTAAAAATAATTTTTAGAGTAGTTTTGGGTTCACAGCAACAGCGAGGGAAAGGTACCCGGAGTTCCCATATTCCACTCCCACCCATATAGATAGTCCTCTGCGGCTACCACCGTTGTCAGTGTCCCACACCAGAGCAGCACATTTGTTAGCAAGGATGGACCTGCACTGACACGTCGTTGTCCCCAGACACCCACAGTGTAAGTGAGGGTTCACTCATGGTGTGGTTCACTCACTGTTGGCTGGGCAAGGTGTCCACCGTCATCCCACCCTGCAGCGATTCTCACTGCCCCGATCCCCGTGCTCTGCCTGCTCATCTCTGCCTCCCTCCCCCAGCCTCCGTCCGCAGTCGACCTTCTCCCAGCCTCCGCAGATTGCCCTTCCCCGCACAGCGCACAGTGCGACGCCCACACGGGGGCTCTTGGTGGCATGGTTCACATACCCCTGTGCCCTTCAGATTCCTCCCCGTCCTTTCGTGGAACAGACCTCTGTTTACCAAGACGTTTTACGTGATTGTGTCTTGATGATGTGGAAAATGGATTCGAATTATAACACCTAGGAAAGGTGTTACCAAATGTAATTACGTAATTCATTAATCTCACATATATTTATTCCCAAATATATTGATATAATTTAAAATAATACTGAATGGAATTTCAGTGTCCGTGAAAGTTGAGCTTTCTTCCAGAACAGAAATCACTCCCAACAGTGGGTCCATTTTATGTACCATATTTGATGGATGAATTAATAATTCAATGAGTTTCTGGAGCCTCTAGGCGGGAGGTGTAGGAGAATAGGGACATAGGGACATGGGGACGGGCATAGCAGAGGAAGTGGGCATGCGTTGTACTAGGGAGGACTGAAAGAGGACCATGGTGACTGGAGTAGAGGAAGAGAGAAGCACAAAAGGAAAGAAGGTGGGTGAGGACTAAATCCGGCAGGACCTTACAGGCCCAGAGAAGGGGTTTGGATTTCCTGCTAAGAGCAAGTGAAAGGTGCTGAAATGTTTTAGCTTGAAAATTGGAACGGGGTGATGCCAAGATCACACCTTGCTTGCATTTTAAAGAATCCAATGATTGGAAACAAACAGACGGAAACGTGTCTAGAGAGATGCCTTAAATCCAACCTGGAAAATATGAGGGCAACTGAGTCATACACAGGGCTTCCAAGAATAGATCTGCATCACAGTCCCCAGCAAGATGTTTCCAACACAGTGGCCACAAGAAAGCTTTAGAAAGCCAGGTCCTCCTATTTTCCTGCCCAAAGCCCTCCAGGAGTCTTCTCTCTCCCCTGAGCCTAGCGCTGGTCCACAAGTCTGGGTCCTACAACCCCTCTGGCCTCATCTACAGTTTTATCCCTCATGCTAATTCAACCCCACTAGCCTCCTAGCTATTCCTTAAACAGATCAAGCACTCCTTGTGGCCGAGTCTTTTCACATGCTGTTCCCTCTGCTTGGAAATCTATTCCCTCTGTTTGAAATTCTCTTCCCATCAGTATCCCATGGCTCCTTCTCTTATTTCCTTCAAGTCTCTGTTCAAATGTCATTAATGTGCTCAGCACCTTATCAACCTGAGCCACGTGTGTAAGATCCTACCACCAGTCCTGCTATGGTTTGGGTATGGTTTGAGTTTGTCCCTCAAAGCTTCATGCATTGAAACTTGGTCTTCAGTGTGGCAATGTTGAAAAGTGGTAGGACCTTTAAAAGGTGAGGCCTAGTGGAAGTTGGTTTGGCCATTAGGGTGCTGCCCTGGGAGGAGATTAGTGTAGTTCTTTTGAGACCCCAAGGTAGTTCTCACTAGAATTGAGTTAATATAAAAGAGAGAGCCTGATCCTTAAATCACTCTTTGGTTTCCTGTCTTGCCATGTTACCTCTCACTTGTGTACATCCCCCACCACTGTGATGCCATCTACTATGAGATGTACACCAGAGTGGAGTTATATATGCCAGTACTATGTCCCCAAACCTTCAGAACTGTGAACAAAATAAACCTCTTTTCTTTATTAAGTACCAACCTCAGGTATTGCATTATAGTAGCAGAAAGCAGGCTATCACAAGTCCCAACCAGTCCCTTTTCCTCTTATCCTGCTTTCCTGTTCTACACAGCACTTATCACCAGCAGGCATACTATCTATTTATTTGCTTGCTAAATGTTTGTCTCTCCCCATTAGAATGTAAGCTTCCTGAGAGCAGAGACTTTGATTTGTTTCCTGCTATATCCTCGCACCTGTAGGTGTTCCACAATTATTTCTTGAATTAATGAATGAATAACTTGATATCTTCTCAAACTTCTTCCCCAATTCACCAACTGTAGTTTGGCAACCTTAGACCAGCACTTCATGTTCTGCTACTTCGTGCAAAAACTTCCTGGCTCCTTGCCTTGGGGCAAGTTCCAAGAATTGTAGCCAATCTCTCCCATCTTCGACTTCTCTTCCCACTTCAAGTATCTACAAGGAGCTGTGCCAACTCTTCACCCAGTACCAACTCTCCAGTGCCAGCTACCCTCTTCATTCTTGTGCTTGACCAGAGACTGTAAAAGCAGGCCAGGACAGCTGGGAGCCACGGGGGTTAGAGTGGGAGGAACGTTGGGTGGCTGCAACCCAACTGCAGAGCTTTGGAACCTCTCCAAGGTTGCACACACGGCAGCTGCTGCCAGACTGTGAAATCGTCCCCCTGCACATACGTGAAGTCCATTGCCACCACCCTCTGCATAGCTTGCCCATCCTGTGGATAATCACCCACTGCATTGGTTGAAGCACCATGTGTCAAACTCACCTAGTAAACTATTCATTGTTTTTTTTTAGAGGAGGAACTGAAAATTGGGATATTTAGTCTTTCTCAAAAGTACTAGTATATTCTTTTCCTTTTTTTTTTTGTTTTTGTTCTTTGTTACTTTATTTCTCTTCTTTTTGCTTTTGTAAGTATGCTGTATAGAAAAAAGAGTGGATCAGGATAGAGAAGGGCTGGGTATGAACCCCAGCTTTGAAAGTTACTAGCCTCTTCTGACTTTAGTTTCCCCTGGGTACATAGGAACCATGCTCCGCTCTGCTCTGTCCTGCTCTGCTCACCAGCAGGGACCATGAGACACCTGTAGGTGTGCTCTGTAACTACACAGCACTGCTTCCCATAAAGATGTGACTAGAACCATAATGGTTGCCCCCTAGAATGTCCTGTGAGATGAAACTGTGATTTCCCTTTATCTAATAAGAAAGGAAGATTCATCAGGGGTGAGGAAAGAAACCTGTATACATTTTCAGGACTTTGCATTCCTATGGAAACTTCCATCCCACTTTTCATAGTCTTTAGAAGAGATATTCAATTATGGGTGTGTTTTTATGGCGTGGACAAATGGACTACCTGTGGTAATTTAAATTAATAACCAAAAAAAGGATGGATTCACATGGTTGTGGTGACTAGTTAATGTACTTTTTAAAATATGGTTGTTTTGTGTGTATGAATGCTCATATTTATAGGAGCTCATCTGAAGCAGGTGTGTATCCAGATGTACTCTTTTTTTTTGGAACTGGGGATTGAACTCAGGGACACTCGGCCACTGAGCCAGATCCCCACCCCTATTTTGTATTTTATTTAGAGATGGGGTCTCACTGAGTTGCTTAGTGCCTTGCCAGTGCTGAGGCTGGCTTTGAACCCGCGATCCTCCTGCCTCAGCCTCCTGAGCCGCTAGGATTATAGGTGTGTGCCACCACGCCCAGATATACTTTTGAAATATACTCCAAGGGCTGGGGATGTAGCTCAGTGATGTAGCACTTGCCTAGTGTGCAGGAGGCTCTGGGTTTGACCCCAGCACTGAAAAAAAAAAAAAAAAAGTATATATATACTTCAAGCCAGGCATGGTGGTGCATACTATAATCCCACCTACTTGGGAGGCAGAGGCAGAAGGACTGCAAGTTTGAGACTAGTCTCAGCAATTTGGCGAAACCCTGTCTCAAAAAATACAGTAAAGTGGGGGGGGGGCATGTAGCTGGATGATAAAGCACCTCTGGGTTTGGTCCCTAGCACCAAATAATGATAATAATAATTATTATTATTATTTAAAAGGGCTGGGGCAGCTCAGTAATACAGCATTGCCTAACATGTGTGAGGTCCTGGATTCAATCCCCAGAACCACCAAAAATAATAATAATTATATATGTACTCACATAATTTTACCTAAGTAAATTGTTTAGTTAAGATTGACATGCTGAGTACAATATTATGAAAGATGTCATCATCTCTGCTGAGGAGTATGAGCAAGACTGGACCTACCATCCACTTGTCATTTGCAAGCATGACATTTACCATGTATATTTAGAGAAAGTGTAAGAATGGTCTTCCATTTCCGAGGAAAAGTATAGGTGGGCATGGGTGAAATTTGGAACAAAAAACCCCACAGCAAGTCAAATTAAGTGATCTACGTGTATCTTCCACACATTAAAAGGACTTGAGACTTATCAAAGAAAAAAATCTAAACTTGCCTTGGGTGGTTGATTCCGAGAATCAGTCATGCCAGCCTGCTGGGCCGTGTGACACCATAATGAGGTCTTCTTTTGCCCTCTGATGTTCAGTTTCCAAACGGTTATCATCCAGTTTGGAGCTGAGCCATGACCTTGCCACCTTCATTCACATACTTCATGACTCAGTCCTTCCTTCTGAGGCTGCGGGGAAGAGGGTGGAATATTGCCTAGAAGGCCTTCAGGCCTTGGTTACAGGGTGCCTTGATTAAAAGAATTGGTGAAACTAATTTAGTTGAAACTAAATTGCTGAAACAGGGACTTGAGTTTCTCTGAGTCTCAGGTGCCTGGGCCTACCTTGACCACAGAGCAAGACACTAACTTGGCACTTCCCGCTAAGACCAGCATATTTACAAGGATTTCTGAAACACCAACGAGGTCTGGATTTCTCTGATTTTGACCAGTGATGTTTGCTCTGGTTGGGAGGGGACAAGTGTGTATCTGGTAGTTTTGCCTGGGTCACTCGAGGTCATCAGTCTGTCTTCACAGGAGCTGAAAACACCACCCTTCAAACCTGCACCTTGACTCTTGGTCCCTTATGTGTTTGGTGGCCTAGAGACCCTGTTGTCTTTCACAGACATTTTAATCATGCAACACATGAAACCTACGAAATGGAATATCCGCATTATATGAATTGCAATAATCAGCTCTTGACAGATTTCTGCAAAAAATTGGTCGATAACTTCCTTCAATGTCCTGAGACATCTTACAAAGAATCATTGTCAGTGTTTCAGAGAGAAAGAAAAATGAGATAGTTATCTATACTATTTCTCTATTCTAGGATTGCATGTGCTTGGAAGCCAACCAGACTTCTAACAGGATTTAAAATGTCAGCCACAATGTACTGAATATATAGTAGAAGCTAAGATTAAATTTCCCTTGGTTTACTTAGATAAGCTGGGCTTGGGGGTTCTTTGGAAGAAGGGAGGGAGTAGTCACTGGTTCTAAGAATCCAATACATTGCCCTTTAATAAATCTTTTCTTAAATTTCTCCTTCAATTTGTGCTCTTCTGTGTGTGTGTGTGTGTGTGTGTGTGTGTGTGTGTGTGTTTTCATATCCAGAGAGTTGGGCAGTATTCCAATTTATTTAATAGATCCTTTAATAGATTGTCTTGTTCAGAAAAGTTTTTAAAAATTACCAGAAAAAGAAATCAAATTACATACATTACTATATACCATGGGAAAATACAAATGAAATAATTCAAACAAAAATCCCTTTCACACCCACATTCAAAACTGAGAATTTGTTCTCAAATTGAACCAATAGGTGGGGTTGCCCAACGAAGATGAATTTGCTTAAATCAGCCCCGAACAGCATTACTTTGTTTGAAATTCAAATGGACAAGGATGTTTTCTGTTTGATGAAAAAAATTTCTGCTCTTATGTTGCAAACAAAGCTGGGAAGTTCACAGGTCCCTCCCAAGGCCGCCTGAGTATAGCTGGAAATGCTCAGATTCAGCCCAGTGTGTTGAGAAGCACGGGGTTGGCCATGTACCATGGTGCACACCTGCAATTCCAGTGACTCAGGAGACTGAGGCCCGAGGATTGCAAGTTCAAGGTTGTGCTTAGCAACTTAGCAAGGCCCGAAGCAAATTAGAGAGACCCTGTTGCAAAATGAAAAATAAAGAAAGGGCTGGGGACATAGCTCAATGGCAGACGGCCTCTGATTCTAACCCCAGTATCACCATCCCCCCTTATAAATAAATAAAAGCAGCAGCAGCTTGGATTCTGGGACATTTCTTGGGCCCAGATTGGTTGGAAGAGCCCTCAGAACTCTATGCACCTGTCTCCCTCCTGATATCAGCAAAGCAGAGTGGTTGAGGCCATACACTCTTTAAATATATGAAGAACAATGGCAATGGAGGCTGCCAGTTTAGCTTGGTGGGGTGAGGCCCTGGGCTCTATCCCAGGCACTCCAAACAAACAAACAAAAATCAAACCTCAACAACAACAAAAAAACAATGCCTGCCAGTAAATGCCTGAGCTCCCTCCCCTTCTACCAGGCGACAGTCCTGTGTCCAGGAGCTGCCAGCTGCACCAGCCCCGCTCCACTCCCTCTGCATAGACTCTGGGATTGAAATCCTGCCAACGACAAGAAATTCATGTTTCCTCAGCTCAGCATAAGGATCACCCTGACCGTGTGCTTTCACCTCCTGAGGAATTACAAGTCCCTTTTTACATGCATGACTTAATTATAGGGAGAGACATTTATGTGTGATCGAGGTGCTGTTGCTACTCCGCCACACATAGACCCTTCCAGTCGATTATTTAATTGATGAGAATAAAATGATGTCAGGCTCATGATTACAGACATACAGATCCGGGTGGAGTCCCAGAGGCAAGTCTCCATCTCAGTCCCGAAATATACTTTAGATGTCTTTCAAAGATGGTGTTTGTCCATTCCTACCAACTTCAAGAAAAGTTTAAACCAAAACCAGGTCACCTTTTTTAAAAAGAGAGACTGGCTTTCCCTCTCCAGGCCCCACCCCAGGGGCCCTCCCTGGGAAAACAAGGAGGCAGTGACATCAACCTTCTCAGCACCCTTCTCTTCGTGGAAAATTACCTGAAAAGAATTTAGTCTCATCTCAGTTCTATAGACCAAGGAATGGAGACCCAAAACGTTTCAAGGAAGTACAGGTGGGTGCCTGCTGCCTCAGTCTCCCCGTGTGTAACACTGTATCCCACGCCGTCCCCGGGAAATCACCTTGGGCACAAAGGTACAATTTTACATGCAATACTGTAAGCTGTTCCAGGCTGCCTCTGGAATGCTATCCCTGGGCTATAGCAGTGTTTGTCTCTTTCTACTGTGTTTGCGCAAAGAGCATATGGACAGGAAGGACGTCCCCAGGGACTGCAGGATATCTCTGCACTGAGGAGGGCTGGGGCCAGGCGAGGAGTCGGCCAGGGCCGTGGGTATCAAGTGCTGTCACCAGCTTCTGCAGTAAGAAGCACACGGCATGACCGTGGAGGAAAATGTAAGCACATGTACAATGGAAATAAAATCTGAAGAAGAGCACTTGCAATGAGTACTTCTGCTGTTTCATTTTTTAAAAATGTTTTTAGTGACCCATTGAATTGATTTATGGTGCCCTTTTTTTCCACATAGAACGTGATTCTGTGGCTTTCTTCATGGGGTGTCTGGCTTGCCCCATCATGCTCCTCCTGCCTCAGTACAGCCAACATGGACACGGTGGCACTCCTGTAATCCCAGTTACTCGGGAGGTTGGGACAGGGGGATAGCAAGTTTGAGGTCAGCCTGGGCAATGAAATAAAAAATAAGAAGGATAGGGATGCAGCTCAGTGGGAGAGTACTGCAATCTCTAGGACTGCAGAAAGAAGACCCTGTCTCAAAAATTTTAAAACAGGCTGAGAATGTAGCTCTGTAGATCAGTGGTCAAGGACCCTGGTGTTCAATTTCCACTACTGAAAGAGAGGGTGAGGAGAAAGAAAGAAAGAAAGCAGACTGGGGATATAGCTCAGTTGGTAGAGTGCTTGCCTTGCATGCATGAGGCCCTGGGTTCAATCCCCAGCACCACACACAAAAAAGAAAAAGAACAAAAAAACCTTTACTGGGGTTGCAGCTCAGTGGTAGAGCTGCTTGCTTAGCACATGTGAGGCACTGGGTTCAATCCTCAGCACCACATAGAAAGAAAGAAGTCTTAACCTGAATACAGCCAAACATATTGTTTCTTTTTGTTGTTCTTTTTAGATATACGTGGCAGTAGAGAGTATTTTGACATATTATACATACATAGAGTATAACTTCCCATTCTTGTTTTTATTTTTTCAAATTTTTTTTAGTTGTAGGTGGACACAATACCTTTACTTATTTATTTTTATGCGGTGCTGAGGACTGAACCCAGTGCCTCAACACATGCTAGGCAAGCGCTCTACCACTGAGCCACAACCCCAGCCTCACTTTCCATTCTGTGGAGGATGTGGAGTTACCCTGGTCGTGTATTCATATACGAACGTAGGAAAGTTATATCCAATTCATTGTACTATCTTTCCCATTCCCATCCCCCTTCCGTCCCTTCATTCCCTTTCATCTAATCCAATGAACTCCTATTCTTCCCTCCCACCCTTTAAATATTTGCTTCTTAGTGTGGTACCCAGTACACCCCATAACACAGAGCCATCTTGGTTGGTATGGAGCAGTGGGCTGGACTGGGCGTTTTCCAAGAGAGCAGATGCTCTTTAAGGAACAGGTTTGCATCTTCTCTTTCAAACTACAGAATTGTCCTGCTGGGTTCCCTCCCATTTACCTTCCCAAACAGGAGTATCAATAAATAGTTGCTGACCAACCTGTTCTACTGGGGAACCCAGGGCTTAAACTCTTTGATCCTCAGTCCCTTGATCAAAAAAAATCTGCTTCATCAGGGTATTGTGAAAGATAAAAATGATATATACCCTCTTAACTTTAAAGTAAATGTTAAGTATAATTGTATTTTTACCTATTACAGTGTGAACCATGACACAGTAAAATTAAATGTACAAATGACAAAGAGAACTGAAGCTCTGGGCTGCTTCCCAATGCTTCTGCAACTCTGTTATTTATTAAATCAACAAGCACATTAATACATTCCGAAAATGGATTGTTAAATCTGTTAGTACCTACATAAAGTTATATGTTGCTATCTAGCAAATCACCTTAAAAAGGTATTGACTTAAAGTCATATAGACTTCCCAGCCACCCAGGAGGCTGAGGCAGGAGGATTGCATGTTCAAGGCCAGCCCGGATAACTTAACCAGACCCTGTCTCAATATAAAATTTATAAAGGGCTGGGTGCAGTGGCGCATGCCTGTAATCCCAACACTTGGGAGGCTGAGGATCGCGAGTTCAAAGCCAGCCTCAGAAACTTAGCGAGGCCCTGAGCAACTCAGTGAGACCCTGTCTCTAAATAAAATACAAAATAGGGCTGGGAATGTGGCTCAGTGGTGGAGTGCCCCTGGGTTCAATCCCCAGTACCCCCCCCAAAAAAAAAAAATTTAAAAAGGGCTGGGGATGTAGTTCAGTGATAGAGCATCCTGGGTTTCAATCCCCAGTATTCAAAAAAATAAATACAAAAAATAGATTCATATAGACAGAAATTAGGTCAGCGGTTACCAGGGGCTAGGAGGAATGGGCAGAATTTCAGCGTGAGGTGATGGAAAGTTGAGAGGCATGGTGGTGATGGCGGCACAACAGTGTGAAAGTGCTTACTGATTAGAAATGGTTACAATGGGCTAGGAGGGTAGCCCAGCGGTAGGGCACATGGTTAGCAAGTGTGGGACCCTGGGCTCAGCTCCCAGCATGGAAAAGAAATGGTTAAAGTGGTAAATTCATGTTATGTGTATTTTGCTAAAATAAGAAAGAAACACTTAGTGACCTAAAACTACAACCGTTTTGAGTCAGAATTTGGGGCAGGACTCAGCAGGATCAGCTCATCTCTGCCCTGCGGTGTGCCCTGGGACCATTTGATGGAGAACGGAGCATCCAAGATGGCCTGGGTTACCCAAAGCTCCTGGCTCTGAGCTGCGGTGCTATTGTTCTCCTCCATGAGGCCTCTCAGCCTCGAGGATTCTCTCCATGTGGTTTCTCCCTGTGGGTGGGAGCCTGGACTTCCTCACAAGGCACCTGGACTTTGCTCTCAGAAAGCAAAAGCCCCAGACCTTCCATGACCTGGGCTTGGAGTCCCCCGGAAGTGGCCTCCACCTCATCTTATTGGTTCAAGCGAGTCATTATGCCAGAGATTCAAAGTAGGAGGGAAAGATGCAAAGGAACAAACTCTGAGCACTACAGTTCCTTTAGGACCATTTTGTAACTATCTACCTCAGCCTCCATGCCAATTTGTTATGTATCTCCTTGTCTGTTCTAATGAATGATCTATAAGTTAGCAGTGTGACATTGTGACCGTGAAGGTGAACTTTTTTTTAAAATTACTTTTACAGACTGCATTTTGATTCATTGTACACAAATGGGGTACAACTTTCCGTTTCGATGGTTGTGCATGGTGTAGGTTCACACCATTCATGTGATCAAACATATACATAGGGTAGTACTGTCTGTCTCAGTCTACTATCTTTCTTTCCCCCACCCTCTCCCGCCCCATTTTCCTCTACACCATCCAAAGTTCCTCCATTCTTCTCTTGACCCCGCCCCGCACTCCCCCGCTCCCGGTACATATCATCATTCACTTATCAGAGAAAACATTCGGCCTTAAGACTTGAAATCTTGGTTTTTCTATTTGATGGCTGTGTAACCTTTGGCAAGTTATTCACCCTCTCTGTTTCAGTTTTCTCAGCTGTAGAATGAAGGTGGTGATTATATGTATGTCATTGTGTTGCTATATTGAATGAGTGACTCCAAATTTAAAAACCTCAGGAACATTGCCTTGCGCAAAGTGAGAACTGTACAAGCATTGGCTGTTACTGTTGTTGTTATAATAAACACGGAAACCAGCTCCTGGCTGGTTTGGACCACCATTTGGACCTAAATAAGACCAAAAGGCTGGGGACACTTGCTTAGGTCCCCAGGATCTCCCTGCCTCACAGAGTTTTCACTTACTCTAAATCCTTTGCTGACATTTAAGCTTCTTTCCTTTTGTTCTGCCCACAGAAGACAGGGAGAACAGCCGATCAACATCTCTCCAGAACAATCCTCTGAGCACCTAGGGCAGCTGCAAGCGCTTAGAGATCTGCGGAGGCTGATCTGCGCATGTGTTTAAATGCACGTAAATCTGTGCCTGGGCAGAGTTGCAAGGTTCTAAAACGGCGCCGCCCACCTCTCTCCTCCTCCAGAGGAGGCTGGAGCGCCGGATCTCAGCGTTCCCTGACTGCCTTTAGTCTCCTCTTTCCCTGAACGTAAACCTGGCCCCCCTCAGGCCTGCTGAGTCAGAAACTCACCCAAAGAAATCCAGGAGTATGTGTTGTAACACGCTGTTTAGACGATTCTGATGCAAACTAATGTATAACCACTGCCCGTCTGGAAGCAGCGGTGCAGGCAGGGGCTGGGAGATGCCAGGTCCGTGGCACTTCGCTGGCTCAAAGAATGGTTAGTTCCAGGAACCAACCGTGACCTCACCAGTGGCCCTGTTGCCTAATCGGAAGAGCACTTCTTGGTCCTCAGCTTCCTGAACAGCCTTTGGTGTCTGCCATCTCCTGTGCTTTGGAGAGAAGTGTGCACTGTGGTGTTTAGAGGTGTGGAGCCAGATGCCCGGGTTCGAGTCGTGTGGCTCTGCTCCTTTCCAGTTACGTGACCTCTCAGCTTCTTCACTTTCATCGTCATTATAAAATTAGATTGATAATAATACTATGTCATAGTGTCATAGGGTTTAATCCTAATCCTTTTTTTTTTTTTTTTTTTTGAGGTGCTGGGACCAAACCCAGGGCTTGCACCTGTTAGGCAAGCTCTCTATCACTGAGCTACATCCCCAGCGAAGGTTGATTGAAAACATTTTAAAAGTTTTATATGTATACATGCACCTTCTCTGTCTCAAATCTCCATCTTCAGGGGCTCAGGGACCCAAACAGCTTCTTTTTTTTGGTACTGGGGATTGAATTCAGGGGCACTCGACCACTGAGCCCTATTTTGTATTTTATTTAGAGATAGGGTCTCACTGAGTTGCTTAGCACCTCACTTTCGCTGAGGCTGGCTTCGAACTGGTGATCCTCCTGCCTTGGCCTCCCGAGCCGCTGGGATTACAGGCCTGCGCGGCACCCAGCCCCAAACAGCTTTTATAAGGTGGGGGATGGGGGACAGTGGGACAAAAGGCAGGGAATAACACTTGTAAATGCAGTTCGGCTGTCCTCTTCAAAAATATGTTACAACTCACTTCCTTGGCCCAGCCAGGGGGTAGGGGGCAGCGTCTCAGTTTCCATTCTAAGTAGGAGAAACTGGGTACAGAGAGCCGTTACCAAGAAGTTGCTTTTAATTTTTCACGTTGCTTTTAATTTTAGAGGGGCTCTGCTTGGATAGGGACTCCTGTGAGAACTTGACTAAGAGCTGGTTTGGACAGCAGGGTGGGACGACCCGAGGATTACCAGACACCAGCTTCTCTGGGGCTGAAAGCTAAGTGGAGATTAGATTTAAAGCAGAAGCAGCGAGTCCGGGTTGCAGCTCCGCCTAAGCGGTCAAGCACAGGAGCGCTTCACTAACCACACCCACGCTCCAGTTGGGAGACCGGCCTGACCGCATTTTAGAAGTAAGGAATATGTGTTTTAGAGCAATATTTCTTGTGCTGCGTCCCTGGACCTGCATCAGCAATGTCACCTGTACATTTGTTAGGTTGTTGGAAATGAAAATTCAAAGTTAAAAACTCACAGAAAGAAGTCCAGAAATATGTATTTTAACAAGCTTTTCAGATGATTCTGAAAAATTAAATTTATACAAACTAAAGTATAACCACAGGCCTAGGGAGAAAGGCCTAGCCAAACCCGTGCAAATACAACCTAGAACCAGGGGCTGGGGTTGTGGCTCACTGGTTAAGTGCTTGCCTCTGATGTGTGAGGCCCTGGGTTCGAGTATCAGCACCACATATAAATAAATGAACAAAATAAAGGTCCATCAACATCTACAAAGTGTATTAAAAAAACAAAACAAAACAAAAAAACACCTTGACAAGATCCACAGAAGAAACAAGTTTAAAGGTTGAGCACACAAAGTTTGAGGGACTTAGAAAAAAATCTTGGATTTTGCAAAATTTGCAAAGTAAATAAATAAAATTCACCTACACATATACACAAGCTGAAAATGATCACACAACAATGAACTGCCTACTAGAACAAAATGGAAACTCCTCAGTGGACGATAACAGAATCCAGAATTTCTAGTTACCTTAAATTACTAGACATGCAGTAGAACAAAGTAGTCTCTAGAAATCACATGTTGAATTTAGTAGGCAAAGACATTAGATCATCACTTAGACAGATCTTGAACAATGAGAAGAAAATATGTAAATATATTTAAAATAAAGGAAAAGATGATCTTATTGAGTAAATAGATAGGGAATCTCAGCAGGGAAATAACTCTGAAAAAGAAGTGGCCAGGCACAGTGGTGAGTGCATGTAACCCAGGCTTCTTGGGAGGTTGAGGCAGAAGGATCAAGGCCAATCTAGGCACCTTATCAAAATCTGTCTCAAAATAAAATTGTAAAAAAGAAGTGGGGATGTAGCTCAGTGGTAGAGTGTTTGCCTAGCCTGCATGAGGCTGTCCTGGGCCCAGTTTCCAATATTGTACAATTTAAAATTTAAATTTAAAATTTTCAAATTACGAAGATGAGGAGGAGACGGAGAAGGAACAGGAGATTACAAATTCTAGAAGTGAAAAGCAAAATAAAATAATTGGGGAGGCTTAACAACAAATTGAAGGATGGAAGAAGCAAATGTCAGGGAACCTAAAGATCATGTAATAGAAATTATTCAATTTGAAGAACAGAGAAAAAAGATGGAAAAAAAAAGAGAGAGCCTCAGAGACCTGTAGACAATCTCAGACACGTTTTACTGAAGTCCCAGAAGAAGATGACAATGAGAAAGGAACAGAAAACAATGGCCCCAAATTTTTCCAAAGTTGATGAAAAATATCAACTTTACAAATTCAGGAAGCTTGGCAAACTCTAAGTATTATAAATTCAAGGGAATACCTCTGCTAACCTGGTCAGATTGATTTAAAAAAAATTTTTTTCTTAATTAAAAAAAAACTTGAAAACAAGAGCAAAATGGCACAAAAATCACATAATAGAAGACGAAGATGGCTGAATTGACAGAACAAGGGAGAATAGAAGACAATGGAATGAGAGCTTCAAAGTGCTCCAAGAGAGAGCTAAAACCAAACTATTTACCTTTCCACCCTTCAGCTTGCTCATATTCCCTGTTCTCCAGTTGCCAAACCAGAAAATGAGAATTTCCCTAAATTCCTATTTGTCCTCTATTCTTTTTTTAAAAAATATTTTTTAGTTGTCAATAGACACAATACCTTTATTTTACTTGTTTATTTTTATGTGGTGCTAAGGATCCAACCCAGTGCCTCACACATGCTAGGCAA